>JAPMOR010077409.1:255963-348295 GCA_026543865.1 Argiope aurantia
TTTATTAGAAATAGCTTTTAGAACACATTTCGATGTGTCCATTGATTCGAATGTTCTTAAGCAATTCTTTTTTGTGAAAACTATATGAAGACATTTGTTGCAGACATTTTGCTATGAAAAAAGTTTAGTTGGCTACACAATGAGCCCACCGGTCGCAGAACTACAGAATCAATATGAAATTTGAAGAAGAGTAATTGAATTTAGAGCATTAGTTTCTTTATGGAAAGAAATAGACTTAAATTATTGCATTGCAGGAGAAATTGCTGCCGGGACATTAAATAAAGGCACTTAACATTTTTTTCAATATTGCTTGATTCTGATGTTAAACCTTATTTGTAAATACAAAATAAATAAATACATAAATAAAAAAATTAATAATCAAAGAATTTATTACAGGAAATCTAATACTGAAACCTATTCAACATGGAAAAATAAACCTAACCTTCATATACTGGTCACAATAATAGAAAAAAAAGCCAAGAAGAAATATTAGTCGCAACATTGAAAACGGTTTTGTGTTTCTTTTCATCAATGAAGTATATTGTTGCAAAATATGTTCTAAAATATTTCAAAAAAATTTATTAAATACAAAAAGAAAAATTATATTGTAAAAAATTTGGTATCATTAAAGAAGATAATCTTTAGAATTCTATAATACAGTAAACACTTTTTTCTACTGAAAATTTTTTTTAAAGTTATCATGCCAAAACGCCACTATTTCGCTTAATTTTTGATTAATTATAATTCAAATTAAAAATTTAAAAAAATTGCTCCCCAAAACACATTTTTACCCTCCAAAGTATATATTTGCCAAATTTGCTAGATATAAATCAAACGGTCTGGTTTGTACAGTGTTAACATATACGCACTCAAATAGAAGTTTTTTTCTTATATTTCATTATCAAAATTTAGTTAAAGTACCAATACATTTTCTCGCCAAACATTCTTGCCAATAGTTAATCTGTTTTTAGCAAACCTAGACTAATCACTCCGTACCCCCTTTCTTCAATGAGCTACGAATGATTTATTGGACGTTTGTATCTCATCCGGAAGAGTCCCATCCTGTTTTGTGCTACTATGGCGGCAATTAGTCGCGCACTTAAAGAAGATTCATTTTGGAAATTAATAAGTTCAATTTATGCTCATATAACACCTAGAGTGCGCCTCTCCGATAAATATTTGGAATCCATTAAGCATCTTCCACTGTTTATTAGTATTGTTAAAAGCAATTTTTTCGAGTGAAAACTTAAAAGTTTTTCATAATAAACAAATGATAAAAAAATAATAATGAAAAAAAAAACGAGTTTTGAATTTTTAATCTTTGAAAAGAGAATCTATATGGAAACATCACATAATGGCAATTTTTAGAATTGTTTTTTTTATCTTTATATTGTCTTTAAAATTTACTTTTAATAATAGCAATGATGACTTGTGTACGAAGAATGTATTTCATATCATTGCCACGCGCATTTATATAAACGCAATTACTGAAATATTTAAAAGTATTTTACGAAATATAAAATATTTGAGAATAATATAATCATTTTCCTTTTAAATTAAAATTAGGGTGATTGCAGTAATGCTGAAGAAATAGAAAGCTTGTGGTAATGATTATGATCTGTTCATTCTAACTTTTTAATGAATATCTTTTCACTTCGAAATTTAAAATTTTACTAGATCATTTTTTTTGAAGATATGGCCAGTGTAGATAATTCAGACATTCTCCCATTTTTTTCAATTAATTCATTTTTGCAGAGTTTTATTTCAATTAAGAATACGAGGTACTTAAATAAATAAGAAGATAATAAAAATAAAATTTAAAAAAACACGGAATTTTACGAAATATAACATTTATTTCTATTTCAACAATAACAAAAATGAATGCTTATGTTTCGGTCTCTTTCTTGACGTTCTACAAAACGGATCAGTAGACTCTGCATGCGAATCTATGCCTGCAACGGGATAAAATATATAACGGAATATGATAGACATAGATATATAACCAAAACCTGGAGACTTAAATTATTTTTCCATTAGCCGCCTTTGACAATTCAGCTGATTCGTAATGATTTACGATTGTTAAAATTTTCATTTAAATACTTCATGCAACTTGCACTTGATGGCTTCTTCAGCAAAGTATTTATAAATTTTATAAATATGTAACACTTGCTATTTTAAAAGCTTCACACCATCTTCTTCATTTTGCGATGCATTTTTCTAATTTTCCATCTTCACACTTAAAATATGAATTTTCATTTAAAAATGAAAATATTTAAACTTCAACTAATACATATTTATTTAAAATATTAAATATATTTATTCAAACAATTAAATATATTTATTCAAAATGTAAGAACATATAGTAGAAACGTTCAGCATTGAAGCACTCTGTGTGTTGCAAAATAATTTTCTTAGTTTGTGCGATAATTTAGAGAGTAATCCAATAAAAAATTATATGATGTAACAAAAAACTTCAGTGTATTAAAATAAGAAAAAATTCTCAAGCAAAGAGAAAAATAATATATTTTTACATAGCCAATCGTATTACATTAAAGGGTAGAAATGTTTAAAAATGAACGCATTTTGAACAAATTTCATTGTTGCTTATTTGTGAAATTAAATAAGAACACATTAATTGTAAGAATAACACTTTTCAAAAAGGTGGATAAAAGCATATTTTAAATAGATAAATAGTTATGGAAAAATATGTTGTAACTCCATAACATTAACAAATGACAAATTTGATAGATCTAAGCAAACATTTTGGTCTGTAGAGCTCCAATGAACACACACGTACACATTTTCCTTTTTTATTATTAGAAATTATTGATTGTTGATGTTGAAGAAATGAAGTTACAGCTAATTGGTCCATAATTAGGATGTATAAAAATGTATTATCCTTCTTATTGATGTAACATTTCTTTCTTATTGCAGTGCACTGAATTTATTTTGTTAAATAAGAAGTTTTAAATAATAAGTTTTTTGAATAATCCTCTGAATTATGATACAAATTTAGAAAAATATTCTGTAATATAAAAACTTCAACGTTTTAACTTTTGTCGTAACATTTTAAATAAAAATGTTTAGTTTCAATAGGTAATTTTTGTATTATTAGACTTTAATTAGTGCCATTTTTTAAAAATTAAATTTCAAATTTTAGGTAAGATGACAGAAAATAAGAGAAAGTTCACAGTTGATAGAATAATGTTTTAATATAGTATAAGTTTATGCAATTTTAAAATACTTTGCTGAAGAAATCATCAAGAAAAGGATCCATCAAATATTTAATTGAAAATTTTAACAACCATTATTTCCGGTTAACCAGCTGGTCGCCAAATGTAGCCAGTAAACAATACCAAGAATGTTAGTTGATAGATGATACAGGTAGTTAGTTTTTAACAGCACTATGATCCATTGTGCTCCAATGTAACCACTTGTCTCCATTAGAATTATTTTGAGGCATAATGAATTGAACACATGTAAAATTATTATGAAAATTACGTTCTTTTTGTTACAGCCTGATGCTTAAAATTTTTTTTCTTGAGAGCATCATTGATAGCAAGTAATGCATAAAAGATTTAATTTAAGTAAACACAACCAGAATTCCAATGAACCAGAAATGAAATGACCAGTATATTCCGTCGAAATGTTATCAGAAAACTTTATTAAATGTTGTAAAAAATTTAAATGATCAAACCGTTTGAAACAATCTAAAGAACACGATATATGTCAGGATAAAAATAAAAATATTCCTGAATTTTGAATAAATAATAGCATGTAGGAGTTGCAGTCACTAGTAGCCATATTTTTATACAATTATAGTTATGAAAATCTTTACGATTCAGGAAGCACAATAAATGTTTTACGAAAATCCGTCATATATTATTCAAGAGAATAAAAAAATAGTATCAGATTCATTTCAAAAATTTAATAACTACATATTGAATAAATATACCTTTTCCGATAAAAGTTTAAACTAACGCTCAAACCATCAAAGAGCCATATTAGCAACATTAGCCGTATTAATTTCAGATATATAATTGATAATATATTTTAAAACATTTATTAAAGAATAGTTGTATAGAAGTAAAATTGATATAATTGTAAAACTAATTTTTGAATTTTAAACTACGGTAAAAATGGTTTTAATATGTTCAGAAATTAAGTAAAAAACTAAAATTTCTTTTCATTTGGATTTTTAATTGGAATTTTGAAAAGTACTTTATTAGTGGACATTTAGTATCCGAGAAGTAAGTATATCTCTCAAACTTGGGAGGAAAAAAAGAAACCGCTACGTTTTTTTATGATTTTAGAGCATTTCAACTGCAGCTTTAAGGAAGATCATCTAATCAGTGGACTATCTTTTCTCGAAATGTCTGTTATTTTATCCAAGAAAATGAAATTCAAAAATTCATAATTAAAATCGTTTTGTAGCAGAAAAGCGGGACATTTTTTGTTTGAAATGTTACTGAATCAAGAATATCTTACTACATGATTCATGAGACTTATCTACTATTCAGATTTCATAATTTTTTTCCAACAGTGCATCTATTGATGCAAAAAAAAAAGTATGATTATTTACATTACTTAAAGTATTGTTTCAATTGGAATTATATATCTATCATTAACAATTTAAAAATAATCTATTTGTTCATGATTAGAGACAAAAGTCTGTAAAAAATAGTCTCTATATAAAAAGATGGCGTATTGCTTATAAATTCCAGCGGTGTAAGAAGGCGTAATATACTGTATATGAAAAAATGCCCATATTTATCGTCACTATACACGCTCAGGTAATTTAACATATCGGAGCCAACTCTGATGCCCTCATGGATTATCAACACAAGTGAGAGCTAACGCTTTAGGTATTATTTAAAATACTTATAAATTTTTCAATTTTTTAATATTAAGTGATAAATTCACGGTTTTTTTGTTTGTTTTTTGCATATTTTTGCACATTTGTTGCTTAGATTATTATTCGACCGCTATAATATTCATATCATTATAAAGTCCAGAAAATTCCATTTTTAACAGGTATATTTGAATTGCCGTGTGACCTTTCTAATTTTTAATGATTTTTTTAAAGCTTGTAGAAGCACTTTTTTCCAAATATCTAAAACATTTTAATTTTTAATATAACCTAAGTCGTGCGAAACAATTTTCATAATGATTATTGCCACATGTTATATGTAGAGAGATAGATAAGATATGATTGTTAAACGATATAGTATGTTACAGTACTTGAATTAATTCGTTGTTCACTCCCCCCCCCCCGCTTAATGCTTTGTTTTATAACAGTTACAAAATATATTGTTGAGAGGCTTTGTTCAGACTTTAATTTTCTAATCAGATAAAATTAAAATTTTGTTAGTTCTTTCATCACTTTTCATATAAGAGAAAAATACATCTTGAATATAGTTGTCTCTGTTCTAAAATCTCTTAAATCTAGTCTATTTACAAGAAAGAGTTGAAAGGTCCATTTCCATAAGAAAAAAATCAAAGGACATTTATGTTTGCTGGAGGGAGTTATCAATAATACTTGCAAAAACCAAACCACACACACATACACACAAACCAAACAGAGGAGTATATGAAAATTTTTTGATCTCAGGCAGCATAGGGTTATCAACTACTAGTATCTAATCTTATCTTTCAAGATAATGGTAAGCGGAGATTTTAAAGGATGCCGCTTTAAGATTTTTAGCTTCCTAATGAATGAATTTTATCCTGTTTTAAAGTATTGTGTTTCAATGCTTTTATCAGTACGTTTTTGATAAATGAGTAATTCCTGGAGCAATGAGTAAATTTTGTATAGCTTAAAATAGTATGAAATAACTGTTGAGATCTTAAATTCAAATGCTATTTAAAATATATTTGTTCATTAATTAAATGATACATTTTCATTACTGTTTAATTAAATAACATGACGATGAAAATAAAAATGAAATTGAAAACAAATTAAGATTAATTGTTAGTAAAAATGAAATGCCTTTAAATGAAAAAAAAATTCCGAGGAAGTTAGAGCATTATTTATTTAATAATATTAGATTAACCCTAGTATTTGTTAATTCAACAATAATTTAATGAATAAACATTTCAAATAAATTCCATACATTAAAATTATTCAAACCATAAATTTTATCAGCGCTTTTATTTTAATATTCAGCTGAAATAAGAAATAGAGTAGACCTATTTTTAAAGAATCTTGATTAATTTATTAGAGATTTTTAAACCGTAAAATAACAAGATAAAAAAAGGCTTAAATTGTATTAATATAATCCTTAATCTTTCATTCAGCATAAGATCGTGTTAATCAGCAATGGGTTAACATTTAAACTTTTTATATTGTTTAGTTGAATTATTGAGTACTCAGACGAACATAATTCCAAAAGAATGTGTTTAAAAACTAAGGAGATCTAATATTCAGATTTGTCAAAATTACGAAGGCTGAAAGGGAGGGGGGATTACAAGACTTTACTTCGTATGCAAAAATCAAGAAAAGTGAAATATAATTAAATTTTAATAAACGGTCTATAAAGAAAGAATTTATTAATGAATTTTTTTCCAATGGATGTTAAAAATAATCCAGCCATAATCAGCCCATTGATATTCTCATTGTAATTTTTTAAATTATTCTTTAAAAGTTTAAATTGCTCATTCAGCCTGAAAAAAACATTAATATGATTTGGAAAAAGAAGAATTGATTAGGAAAAAATAAGAAATAATTGGAAGAATGATTTTTAATAAGGTGAGAGAAAAATTCTGTTTATTATTTACTGTCATCTTTTACTGTAGAATTTTACTGTAGAATCATTATTTAACACTTTTGTAATAGCAGGTCTTCTCAAAACGTTCTTTCATACATCTCTAATAAAGGTGTTATCCCCTTCACCAAGCATAAAATAGTGGACATTGGATAAGATAAAGAATGTCTGTCATAGCATTGGAAAAAATAATGACAAAATATTGATTTTTAGCATTTTAATTGAATCTATCATATGATTCTTGGTAATTCTTTGGCAATTAATCATTGGCATTTAGCAATATGTGCCCTAAAGTCGAATTTTATTTTAGACATGCTGTTTCCTACCTACTGAAACCAAAATTTGAAAAGAAAAAAAAGAAAGCTATAATTGTAGTCTCAAAATCACATTCAAATTCATATGCTATTTAAATTTTGTATTTGAGGATTATCATGTTTACATGCTTGTAAAAGTATAGACTGACAAAAAGTCAATTTCTTGACAGTTTTAGTTCCAAATATGATAGATATTCACATTTTAGATGTCACGACTGTATTCCAAATTTTATCCGTCTAGCTCTATATCGGTTTTTTTTCCAGTTATTGTGTTAAATTATATACAGAAAGCTGGATAGAATGAATTTCGGTCAAAATTTGATAAAATTCTGTCGATGTCAAGACCATATACCAAATTTCATCAGTCGTCTAAATGCGTTTTTAAGTTATTCTTGTAGCAGACAGACAGACAAAATGCGCTTTTTCGAATTTAGAGAGATTTAAAACATGGAGATTCGTCAATTTTTCGAAGTTTTCATATATCCGAAAATAAAAAAATGAATAAATAAGAAACAACATTATTTTCAGCCAATTACAGATTATTTTCATACTATAAAAGTTGTTAAATAAAAGGCTTTTAGCTGCTCCTTTCAAATAAAAATATGAAAATATTTTAGACACCATTTATGAATTTAGACATCCTTATTATTTCCCAATATACGTATTTAAAAAAAGAGGAAAGAAATTCAGATATTCTAAGCTATGCAAGAATCCTTTTAATCAGTGCAATTTACATTGATTAATAAAATATTTTATAAAACACTTAAGAGTTTATTAAATATTAAACCGTTTTTCTGCAAAATATTGAAAAGATGCATTTGAAAATGCGAAATCTGTGAAAGGAAAGAAGCTGTGGTTTTATAAAAAAGAGGAGCGAAAGAAAACACCTGTACTTTGTTTATTACTAAACCGATTGGATTAGAATTTCATTTAGAATTACACTTAACTGTTTTGGTATTGCAAGTTTTCCTTACCAAACTCACCAATTCTTAAGAAAAGTATGTGAAATGATAAAATCAATAATTTATTTCACATTTTACCTAAACATTATAGCTGGAATGTTTATGATTCAGTGGTGATGTGGAAGAAAATTAATTCAATACATTTGGAAAACTATGAAACATTAATGATGATATTAATCATATGATTTACATAATATGAAATTAAAAAACAGCAGGGTTATTAAATATTTTTGCTTATTATTGTCAAAGAATTTAATAAAAGCATTTGATTTAAAATATTTAATACCTTAAAATTTTTCTGCAATCCCTTTTGGAGTCACAATCTACAGAGATTAAAGAGTTTTAGAGTAAATTAACGCCAACGAAGTCAGAATAGAGGAAAATAAAAATTTTAAATAGAATATAAAAGGGCGGTTATGAGGAAGAACTTTCAATGCCATTCTTTAAATATAACAATAACTTTATCGCTTACTACTTTGCATTTATTCTTAATTTTTTTACTAATGTTTTTTTTACAATAAACGTTTGATATAAATTACATTATTCTACTAAATTATTAACGCTATTGTTTTTTAGCAGAGAAAAATTGAAAATCATAAATAGTTCTGCAAATAGAAATTTGAATCGGTACAGAAAAGGCGATGATACATGATTTTGTGCCAACTTTAGAGGTGTAAGAAAATCCAGAATTAGTTGTAACAAGAGCAAATTGTAACATTCACTTCACTCAGTTATTAAAAAAAATTTTTAATAAAAGTTTTCGAAAAATGATATTTTTATCACAGACCCCATTAAATCAGCATGGCCAGTGGCCAAATGAAACGGATAGTGACGGGTTATAAACTTCTGCTCCATTTTTGCTAATCAATGTTTCATAATTTTCATTAATATTTCATTAATGTTTCCATTTTTTTTTCATTCAAAGTTTAAAAAAAAATATTTTTTAAACTTTCATTTTAGATAAGTTAGTTGGTCCTTTCAAAAATACTTTTACTTATATTATTTTGCCAATGTATTCAATTTTAAAAGCAGTTTTCATTGTTTTTTAACCTCAATTTTTTTTATTAGTCAACAAATTTTATTAAATTAAGCCATGGAACAAATTGTAACGTATTATAATTTGCGAGATTTACCTCGATTTGTATTTAATACATGTAATTCGACTTTCTGCTTTATATATCAGAATGCATTCTCAGTAGTAAGATCTCTCTCTAAGGATTCATTCGGAAAGAATCTAACAAAGGCTCACTTAATAAGAACAATAAAATCTTCCTTTCTAAATGATCCAGGTAAACGAGGCAATGGAAAAAAAGAGAAGGACAACATAATTAATATGAAATGAAAACAAGAAAAAAGGATAAGGGAAAATGAAAGATTTAAGAGGGTAAAAAATCCGAAAAAGAATATAATGGAAAAAAGAATGAAGAGGATTTTGAACTAACATACAGATTCTGAAAGAGCAAAACGTTCTTGCTCTAGCTTACGGATATACGTGCAGCAACTCTGATGTTATATTATATTATAGTATATATTACATGAACATCCAGTTTTGGAAAACGGCACGGCTATTTTCGAACAACCATGTAATTTTAAACAGCGTTCAGATTATTATGAAAATAGCGTTTGCATACTTCATCTTTAAGCTTCGAGCTACATCATAAGAATACATTTGGTCCCGAGGCAGGCTTAGCATATAGACCCGCTCACACGGCAGTCATTCGGAGCAATATTGAATCGCGAGTTCACGTACACTCCGGTCCCGGAGACAAGATATTAAAAAGAAACCACGAAGGCCTAAAATTCTAATGAAAGAAAATGGGTTTGATATTTAATTTGCAAAAATTGGTACAAAATTTGTACGATAGGAAGAGGTCTATAATATGCTTATGTTAATTGCAATTTTGAAACAGATTAACTTTTATATTGAGTGACTAAATAATTTTTTCTTTACCTTAGTATAAAGTACTTGATAACATTGATTATCACTATACCAAGTGATAATAATTACCACATGTCTTGTGTCTTTTAATTAATAAAATAATGGCTTGCACCATATTCGAGGCAAGTTGTAATACGCGGCAAGTTTTGAAAAAAAAAATACTTCTATTGTTAGAATAGAATCAACAAACTCTTCGAATGTTTTTTAATACATATTACGAATGAATAATTAAGCTATTAAAAAGTAGGTATAATTAAGGAATCGGAAACGCATTTAAAGATATAAGAATTTTTCCAAAGATTGTTACAACTAGTCCTGTTCTCCTCAATACATGTTATAGTTCCTCTCGCTAAAGGAGAGTAACAGCAATAGTTTGAAAAATCTAGCTGAGTTGGTCTAAATAGCCAAAAAAATACTTAAAGTTTCCAATTTCTCTTTTCTGTTCGCGAAAATGTTGCTGTAAAACTTTTCCATTTATTTTCTAGACAATTTTTTTTTTTTTTTTTTTTTTTACAAAAAGTCTTCTATTGGCTTACTTCTTTCAGAACCTTCAACATTTATAAATAAAACTAGTGAAGTAAAAGCTTTCAGAATATTTTATTAATATTTGTGAAATAATAAAACATATTACATTTCCTTTTATCTAAAGTTTATCGGGAAGGAAGGAGGGTAGATACGAAGAATTAAAAAAAAATTTAGAGCGAAATTAGCGGGAGAGAATTTTATTTTCTTTATATTAAAGCATTTTACAATAGTAAAAGAATTAAGAATGCTCTGATCAAAGCAATACCTCCGTGGAGCAAGTAGCAACCGTATTTCTTAATGGAAAGACAATATTTAAGATAAAAATAAAAGATTCAGATACTTAAGATAAATAAAAGAAAGCGACCTCACATCTATTTTTATCTATGTAGATCTAACAGATAAAGACTTACGGCTACGACCTAAGCAGAACGCTTAACTTATTGATTGATATTTGTTTCGGCGCCGATGGATGTTAATCTCATTTCCTGTTATCCGCATACCATAACTACTACACCCATTCATTCAGAAATAGTTTTCTGATTATATTATAACTTCCGCACATCTGATAATTTAAGAGATTTATGCCTCTATCATTAATGATTAGAGACAATTTGAGAAGTTACTTCCGTTTGATGAGTGCTAAATTTTTGATCATACAGCTGCCTCTGAGCTCAAGGGAGAGCGGGATAAAAAGTATCATTAGCTTAATTAACAAACAAATAAATATGTAAAAATACAAATTCAATGAATTATAAATAATTAGGATAACATTAGCATTTTGTCAAATATAAGTGATCAGTTTTCCATCTGTTTCTTTACTTTCAGTTAGTTATATTTCAATAATTATAAACGCAGAGTATCTATTTAAGTAATAATTGTATACAAATAACATGTGTGCAATCATGAATCGTAGTAAATAAATAAATGTATATATTTTCGTAAGTTATTATCCCTAAAATAAAAAAATTAACCTAACATAAACAATGAAAATAAATTGACCAATTTATTAAAAGAGGTGTCTCATACTGTGCATTATTTAGACGCGCAAAATACCAAACTTCGTCGCTGAGGGTAATGCTTTTCTCCAAGAATCCTTAAACAAGCTCAATTCCCACTTTAGAAGGAAAGTTTGAACAAAATAACTGATGATTATAGATGCTTGAATTCAAAAATGATATTTGAGAAGTGCCTGATAACAAGCATTCAGAAATATCGAAAAAAAAATTTTTTTTTTTTTCAAAACTAGATTGGATCGGGCCTATTATTAAATTCTAAGTCCCAAACTATCTACTAGAATTTGGATTCAATATTTATAAATTTATAATGTTAAAATCGTATTCAGAAATATCGGCAGTATACTTATTTATAACTCAAAAAGACACATTTTAATAATGGCATTGAAATATATTATCTAATGCGAAAGAGAACAATTACGAACAATCTTTTCAGTCTTTCAAAATGTAATATAAATTGAATTTCCAGTGGCATAGTGAATTTAAATATACTATCTCAAAATTTAAAATTTCTAATTGCAACAGATATGAAATGAGCGTCCAACGCTTTACGGATACGTTTTAAGTGTCTTAAATCTCATTACTTATTTAGATAATATTCTGCTTCTTTCTGAAACTGAAGACAGAATAACTATAAGACATTTTTTTTAAATGTATTTGCTTTAATTAAGAACATTCGACCTACTTCTGAAAAAATTAAAATTTTCAATGAATTAATTTAATTTTGAAATGTTTTTGATTTGAGCAATTTTTATCCTTGATTAATTGTATTAGTGAATGTTTTGGTCAATTTCATAAAAAATAGCTGTTTCATACCCCCCCCCCCCGGTGTTATGGCTATTAGGAATCAACCTTAGTTCTCGCAAATGCTGTCGCGGCGTCTGGTCATTCAGATTTTTTTCCCATGCGCCTTCAGGAGGGTCGGAGTAGTCAGCTGTGATTATTCCAACTTTTACAAATAATAGAAGAGTAGAAACCGCAAACATAATGGATGCTCAACTTTAAATTTAACAGAAAAATGAAACATAAGTTTTAGGTCAATTTTGACATTTGCTGTTTTTTCTAGCATAGGTATATTAGTTTTCAATTTCCAATTATTTTTTTTCCCTTTGGACTACATAAGTAAATATTATACTTTATATATATATATATATATATATATATATATATATATATTGTATTTACTGATATATGATTATGTCAGTAAATATTAATGAATATTTCTTTTGCTAAAGGCAATAGTAGATTCAAGTATTTTGCGGCCACAGGCATTGCACATTAATTCACTCTTTTAATAAATTTACAAATTTTGTTTCAAATTTCGAAACATATTATTGACTATTCGAATTCATTCATTCTACGTTTGTATGTACAAATGGCAATAAAAAAATAATTTGGTCCACAAGCAGTTAATCATTATGTTAATGATTTATTCTAGGTAACTTTTTATTTTAGCACTTTTGATAATACGCGTATGTGATCATTGATTATCACGCATAATTATGCGACATTCACATTTGTTCCAATATTATTTAAACAGACACTAAGTGTTTATAAATGCTATAATAATGAAACTGTTAGAAAACAGAGTAATTATATTTGATGAAGTAGTCATATCTTTCTAATAATTATTAGAATAAGCATTTATTACAAATTTATTAGTTTGGCAAGTAAACAAACAACATTCTTTTATTTAACTACTCCCGCCCCCCCATGACTAACGGCCCTATTCTGCAGCCTTATCGGAAATTCGCTGCTGCCTGGGGGCGCCAAGATTCGTGGGGTCAGTCCGGATAGTAATCACTACATTCTCTTGGTGGCATCTTACTTACTAATCGTTTTATGATACGATCATCCTCCATGCCCGTGCTTTTGTACATGCGCCAATCGATTTTGATTTCATCCAAATAAATAGGGGTAAGGTGGAAGGGCCAATGTTTATTTTTTATAAATCAATATTTAGGAACAACCCGTAATTTTCCAATTAAAAGAGGGGTGGGGTGGACGAACAACACGCTTCTTTTGGACATTTATATTATTTTCCAAATTGAAAACCTTATTATTTATTTTGATCATACATATTCAAGGTCTTTTTTTTTCTTCTGTTTTTGCGACGTTTTTCAATTCCAGCCTTCCATTACTTCAAATATAAATTTATCCTTAAAGCTACAATTATTCAGGTTGATAACTGTGGCATTGATACTACTTACTTAATAAAAGGAGTGATATTTACTTTTTAAAGGGATTAAAATAGAAAGGAGTTTAAACTTTCTCATTTGACAATGTTTTTCAAAATGTTTTTGAAGCTTGTAAAAATTCAATTATCAAAGAAATGTCATAGTTATGTCAAGCTTTAGATATATTTCTAAATTCCATTTAATTTTTAGAAAATCTTATTACTTCTTTTATTATTTTACCCTATTTAAATGTTTTCAATGTATTTCAATACTTATCAAACTTAATCTGAACATTGTAAGACGTCTAGTAGGTCATTTTACTCTTCAATTATCATACACTTCACATTAAAAAAAAATGTAAACAAAAACTATATATGCAGATAGCATGAAAATCTCTGCAAAACTTACTACACAGAATAGAAGATTTTTAGAAGCAGAGTACTCAAGTTATAAATTTTAGAGCATTTGTACACACAAAACTCATTGCGATTTCTGTTTCTTGATCAAAGAGATAAACAAAAGCTTTATGTAATTACATTTATAAGATTTACTTTTTCGTATAAACGTTTAGAAATTTTCCACGGTTTATTCAATATTTATTTAAATAAATTCTGGCTTTATAATTACTGAATACAATAAACAGTATAATAGGAATCATGAATAAGATTTAAGTCCAAAGTATTGTTTCAGAAGTGTACAGAATAAATAAAAGCCGTAAAAATATCACAGTTTAAAAATAAAAATAAATCTCTAATTATATTAAAGGTGAATGTATGTGTGTGTTGGGTTCAGGTCAGACCGCTTGACTTTGAGCTTAAAAATTTGGTCCAGGTATAATCTGGAAGGTGGAAATGCATACCTCAGAGCACTTTTCTTGAAGTTTTCATTCGAATTTGAATTAATTAAAAAATAAGTTAGATTTTGATGGGTTTTTTTTTTTGCTATAACTTTCAGAAATATTCTGCACAAAAATGATTTTGACACCGTCTTCAAGTTTAAATATTTTTTTAATGATGCCAATTTAGTTGTAAATTCCCTAGTCTAAATTTAATTAACTTTTAAACATATTTAAGGCACACAATAAATCATTGCTTAAATATATTCATTGCTTCATATGCAATATTCATTTCACAACAATAATTTCGTTGTTATGTATAACACAGAAATCATTTTCATTGTTTCATCAAAGATTTGATCGCTTGCTTTCCTTCCATTATTGAAAACTAAACAAGGATAGTGTTTAATATCTATACAGTTTATAGGAATAATAAAAAAGTGAAGTTATGACACCCCTAAATGAATTTAGAAATGATCCAGACATAATAATGCTAAAAAATGACACTCCATGCTGACATAACCATTGGGGATAAAAATCCCTAATGGTTACAACATTTGTTTAAAGATGCTTAAAATTCCTTTTCCTAAATTGAAACATGTTAAAGAAATTTCCATCAGAACATCATTATAAAACCACCAAAGAGAAAAATTTCGGTCTCTTCTGCTCTTGTTTCGCGATGTAGACTGACGTATTTCTTACCACTTATTCTATGTTCGTAAATTATGACTCCTGGTGTAAAATAAATTGAAGTTTAAAATTTTCAAAATCTTCTTCTCAGCCATGCAACCGCTAAAATTTTTTTTACATACATATATAAGACTATTAAAATAGCATAGCTTTAATGTCTAACAATTTAATGGAATCATGGACATGAAGTTTTATCTAAACAATTTAAGAAATTAAACTTAAACAATATCTCAGGTGAACTAATTCTTCGGGAACGGCGAGTAGTAAATAAGTAAAAAAGATTAAAAAAAATAATTATTAACTCTTTCAAGCATGATAGTTTATTTTCTGAACCATCTATATGAAAGTATTTAATTAAAAAAAGTATATTTTTAAAGAATAAAAACACTTTCTTCATTAAGTGATTTAAAAACTGAATTATTATGCATTAAATATTTTAACATAAATGGCTCAGGAAATAAACCATCATGCCTGAAACAGTTAATAACAAATCTAAGACTCTTCTGTTATGGAGAGAAAAAAAAAGAAGAAAAAAAAATATGTTTGGCAATCATATTATTATTATTGGCAGTTATGCTCAGCTATGAATTTTTCAAATTCTGACCATAGATATTACTGATAAATAAACATAATTAATGAGGTATTTAGACATTTACAATGATCTAAAGAAAATAACATAACTTGGGAGTGCATTTTTTTTCATTCATCAAATGCACGGATTACTACAAAAATACCAAATATTGTATAAAGTATATTGTGGTGAATAGCATATAAGCCAGTAAACAACTCTTCTACCCGAACGATCGTTTTAGCAGAATTGTTAAGTTACTGGACTGCTAACCGAAAGGTTCCAGGTTCTATCCTTGCTCATCCCGTACCGCTTCAATATAAAAAGACATTGTTTTTCTTCGAGAATATATAATTTATACCCAAAATGGATTAAAATAATAGCAATTTTAATGACTATTAAGTAGTTTTATATTCATCTTACAAGTATCAATAGAATAAAGTTGCAACTTTCTTACATATGTGAATGTAAATTTCTGCATGAGGATAAATAAAAAATATTTAAATCACAATAATTTATAAATAATCCAATACTTTATTTATATATGAAAAATATTTATTCAACATTACATACAAAAATAGATAGCTGCTTTTATATACAGGGTGTTTGTAGGAAATAAAGATGAGAATTGTGGTCTCCAAAAATATTTTTATGACTTTATCCTTGAAGTCACGAAATATTAAAATTCTGAAAATTTTAATCTGATATATTTAAATAACTGCATAATGATAATTCATATAATAATTAGCTTTAAAGTGAAATTAACATATAGCAATATGATCCATTCTGCATTAAAAATGCAATATTTTCTATAAGAAAAGTAGAAAAATAGTAGTAGTAGTTTCATTAAGAAAAGTTTTCTACTTTTCACATAGATTTTATTCTATAAATTATAGATTTTAAATTCTTTGCAATAAAAATAAATTTGATAATATTAAAATATTTTTTCTAATAGCTGCTGATTTTTCTTGGAAGACAAACATTATAGATTGGAATTTTTTTAAAAATCCTTCAATTTAGGTTTTTTCCCCTATGATTTAGATATTTTTTTATTTAATGGAACGATAAATTGTAGCATAATATTTTTTAGAATTGAGGTGAGGAGGGGTAAAGGTGTGTTACAATTGACTAAAATTTCAAGCCAATAAAAAAATTGGCAAATTTCAGCATACACAAACCCTATATATAAACTAATACATTTAGAATGCAACTAAATTTCACTTAGACACTTCTTCAGTTATTTCAACCAATTGAGCATTTTTTGTTACATTGGCACCAACATCAAAATTGACTTTCTGGACAGTTCCATTGCAGTGTGATTTGATAACATACTGAAATAAAAAAAAGTTTTAATTTAAATACACAGAAATTCATTCACAGCTTTAATGATGCTACAGTATAACTAAGTAAATAAAAACAGAAATTGCACATCTAATCTTTATATGTTTAAATTTTAAGCTTTTATTGATAAAAAATATTAAACAATTTTCTTAAGACACATGTTTAATTCTAAATGTAGCAGGTGATAGGAAAGATAAAAAAAAAATTATGACCAAAAAGGGAAAACAAAGGAATGATAAATTCTTATAATATATGAAGAGCTAAATAAACATTTACTGCATTTCTGTAAATACAATAAAAAATGTTTTCTCCAAATATAGGTTTGTAATTAAAAAAAAATATTGAAATAAATATTTACAGCAAAATTCAATTACAGTAAGAGTCATTTAAAAAAAACAACATTATGCATACATAAAACAGCTTCTCGTTCTGCAGAGAAAACTATTTAAAAAATAAAAACACATGCATGCATATAAACACATACACTGAGATATTTTTTCTAACTACTTAATTTCAACTTTAAAAATCATTCTTATTTCTGATTTGCAGGTTTTTTTTTTTTTTTGGATTTTCCACTACATTTCATTGTTTAATAACTAACTTTAATCATCTGCCCTAAAAACAATTCTTTAATTTCAATTTCAGTTTCATTTTCGAAATGGGGTTCTCAAAACTAAGCTGACAAAGCTTGCTAACTTAATTTTTCACTTGCTTTCAAGAGTTTCACCAGTGAAACTGGCATGCCACATTTCACTCAAATTCTTATAGCTCAGACTCACTAAAAATTATTTCCTCTTAAATACAGCAACAGACTATGCTTTATCTTTAAAATAAACTGCCTTATGACTTTTCCTCTTGACTATATTATTTTCAATTAAAATTCTTTCTTTTTCTTATCCCTAATTTTTTTCTTTTTCTTTCCACTAAATTTTAAAAAACTTACATTTTATAATAAGGATAAAATAATTTTTAGATTATCAATATCAAATAGATGATCGATTAAAGCATTTTATTATTCAATAGAAAAAAAATCAATTAAGATAACTGTTTGATTATAAAACAAATACCATTTTCTGATTTGAATTTTCCTTATAAACTTTAATTCCATTGAGAATGATATGGCGGCAGAAGTGGATATATCCAGGTAGTTTTTCAAATGAATATAATAAATCGCTTAGTAATCTATTTATAAGTAGTTTTATCTAAATTAATTAAGATAAATTAATTTGAGAAATATTCTATTACAAGAAATATGCAATCATGAAAATTCTCTTCCAGGCATAAAAAGATGAGGGAATGGGTGTGGGGGGGGTGAGGTGACCGAGACTGCATTTCATTGTAGTTGTCTTCAACAAAATGCTGGAGTAATGAAACTTATCTTTCGACCTTGCATGTCAATAAAATTGACATGCCATAATATATTATTGTTGCAATTCCAATACATATGCTTCCAACATTAGATGCATTTGTGCATAAAAAAAACATATGCTTGCATATTTTTATGGTGTAATTTATTGATGAATTAATTAAAATTGTCACCAATTCATTAAATACATCAATAAAGTTTCTTTCATGACAAAATATTCATTAATTCTTATAATATTAATGGCATAATTTTTTTAAAATTTGAAATCCTCTGGTTTAGAAAGTGCATGAAGCTATAATAGCAGGGTCCCTCAAATATGGCACATTACATTATTTTTGGTAACATAATATTTACACAGGAGATTCAATTTAATGTTCAAAAATGAATATAAAATGATGTTTCTTTTTAAATTTTCAGATTATATATAAATATATATATATATTCCATATTTACATCTCTTTCCCTTAAATAGGGGCTTATGCCAGTAGTCACACTAACTATAAATTACAATACTGGGAAAACTTTTTTTTTTAAAATTTATAAAGTAAAGGATGGGTCAGAAATTTCATTATGGACACTGTGTTACATAATATTTTAGTTCAGGAAGGAGATCAGTTTTTAATTATTTTATGTGCAGAAGTGCCAAGGATGTTTTAGAACAAGATAATTTATACAAACTTTTGGTAAAAAAAAAGGGTAAATACAAGCATATTTCTGAAAAAAAAAAAAAAAAAAAAACTATTGTATTTCTAATGCTTAAATAATCACACCTTTGTGAAACTCAGTTTAAAGCCATGTTTTTAATCAAGAATAAATATAGGACACAATTTCATGTTGAACCTAATTTACATTTGAGATAAATAAAGACAAGATCCCAATATATGGAAACTGATTACAACAAACTAGCCTCATTTCATTCTCATTAATAAGAAATCTTACTATTTGCTATTATGTATTACTTATTCTATTATATAAAACACTTGTGTATTTTCTAATAATGTACAAGTTTCATTTTTTAACAATACATTTAAAATGCTTTATTTTTTTGATTACGAACACTTTGAAACTTTATTATGAATGCATTGGTTTTTAATCAAAAATTGTTTTTATGATGCTCCATATATTTTTGATTCTTATTTATGTGGCTGGATTATTGAAAGTGGATTGCATAAATTCCTCTAATTAAGAAGTGTATTATTATCAAAGCAATTGCACGAACATAAATGTCACATACCTACATTTTCTAAGAAAAGATTAAAATAAAATTGCATAAGCATAATTTAAAGAGTACATAAACTTAAATGCACAATATTTACCTCCATTTTCATGGCTATAAGGACCACAAGTGGATCACCTTTCTTGACTTTATCCCCCACTTTTACATTGATTTTTTCGATGACTCCAGGCATTGGAGCAATAGCCCCTTTATGCAAAGTCTCAGCAGCAGATGCTGACTGGAATTTGGGAGTTGGCAACAAGAACTGGTAACTAGAATCCTAAAGACGTATTCATCATTATTTATACTGAATGAAGCATAAGTAAATTCGAGAGAAAATATGAGTTTTTTATTATTAAAAAAAAAAAAAACTTCCATTTTACATTCTTTATTTTTCTTTAGAATCCAATATAAATGTTCAGTCTATTTTTGGTTGATAATATACTTTTAATATACCACATCTCAATCTTAAAATATGCTGAGATGTTATTGATTTAATTTAATTTAATTACATTTTCTATATGATTTTAGAAACAAAAAATTTAATAACTATATATACAATAGTTTCTCATTAATCTATGCTATATATATATATATATATATATATATATATATATATATATATATATGTTGAAGTGTCACATTTCATTCTTAATATAAGAAGTAAATTGTTAAATTTTCTCTGTTAACTAAGAGCACTTTTGTCATTCCCATAATATGAAGTTATATAAAGAGAAACACTGTACACTAACTGGATTAATCAGGAAAAGTACTAACTAAATGCCAAGATTCTTTATTGTATTAATTTGTAAATATGAATTTATGTAAAACAAACATTACAAAAGGCTTTATAAACAAAACCTCAGAAAGTTTGCTTATATGAATCAAAACTATTAAATAATAATAATAAATAAAAAAACAACACAAAAAATCAGATAAAAATACTAGTAATCAAAGTTTTATTTTAGCAATGAAAAAACAAACAAACTAATAATTATCTATTAAGTAATTAAAAGATTATTTAAAAGCGTAAACTTTTTAAAAAATCAATTAAATGGCAACATTAAAAAGTATGTATTTGTATTCAAACTTGTTTTCTAAATAAATACTTATTTTTAGTTAAGTTATTTATAGTAAACTTGTTTATAATTATTTATAATAAGACACACAGAAGTAAAGTACATTGTTTTTTTCAACATACCTTAGAGAATAGATGAATTTCATTGTCATGAATCACTGCTCGAACAGGAAAAGATTTATTACTTATTGTACAATGCAGCACATTTGGATCTTCTTTAGATGGAGCAACTTGCATCGAATACACCTTATCTTCAATGAAGAAAGAGTAAATGCTATTCCCTTCATAATGAACATCTATTGAATATTCTGCAAACAAAAAAATAATTTGATTACTTCAATTTTCAAAAGACAAAAATCTTATTTATTACACATTTACTTTGAGGGGAAGGGGTGATTACAAAACCAATTTTTATATGCATTAGAAACTAATTCCTGTTCTGTTACCTATTGCATTTTTCAACACTGTCTTTAATATTCAAACCATTTTTTCCCATCTAATTTGCTTTTATAATTTAATTGCAGTCAAAATTATCTTATGGCTTTCCAATAGATTTCAAGCCACATCTGACAACGTAGTTGTCACTTTAAATCAATCCAAATCGCTCTAGATTCCAATCCAATCCAATGTACTCCATACAAAAGAATGTGAACCTCATTCTATAGGGAAAATGACTTCCAAATATTTCCTTACAAGTGAAGCAAAGAGTTCCACAAGTATCAATCATAAATTTTGGTTTAAATATGATTGGTCAATTATCTATTTCAAAATGATGTCATTAAATAATGTAGAGATCATACAATATGAATATGTTTAGGTACAATTGAATACATCATTTTGAGATCAAAGGATTTTGATAACAAAATGAATGATGATATTAATCACGGTCAAATAAGTGGTGTCCAATGTATTTCAATGAGGACAATCAATGTTATACATGATATTTGCCCTCAACTAATATTAATTTACCGGCACTTCATTTGTATTTACTTCTACCAAAATACTTAAAATGGCTATCTGTTTAGTTACTATAGCTGCATTCACTTAAAAGGAATTTTGATAATTTATTATTTGAAAATATATTTGCTATGTATGGGATCAAATAACTTAATTGCATAAATTTTTTTTACTATTACCTTTATCTTTGAACACAAGCTTAATTTTCTTTGTGTATGTCAAATTTGGTACCATCCCATCTAATAGTGTAAATGGAGAATTTTTGTCTGAAAATAAAAGGAAGAAATTTCTAAAATATACAGAAAAAACAACAACAAGAAGAAGAGCAATTTAAAAAGGGGAAAATCAAAAACTATATTACAAAAAAAACAATATTAGGAATTGTAAACCATTAAATTAATTACCACGATTTCTTTGATTGGCATCTAAAGTAATGGCACTTAACACAGCAGTACATACATCTTGGTGAGATGGTTCTTTAAAAGTCAATATTTCCTTTTCATGCTGAGGTATGAAATCAGTATGAACATTTCCAAGAGCAAATTCTTCATGTTTAGCAAGTTGCATGAGGAACTTAACATTAGTTTTTACTCCAACTATCTGTAAAACAAAAAAACATATATGGCATAAAAGTGAATTATAGTTAAATTACACAGACAAAATAAAAAAGTATTTAGTTTGAAAATTGTTAGATCAGAAAAAAAAGCAATATTCCAAAAATATTTGACAAAAACTGGTTTTATCTTTTTTTTAAAAACAACAACAACAACACACATTAATCCTGATATTCTTTGTTATTCTATTAATCTTTATAATTTTTAGATACAAACGCAAGTCTTTTTTTGTTGTTCTTTAAATATAACACAAATGAACCTTTTCTTACTTGCATACACCTTTGAAATCCATTTTTATGAGCTGCACAACTTGTTTTTAAATTAAATGTTTCTAAAAGACAAATATTTTGGATCAGAACCTATCCTAAGGTAATAATAATAACTTGGTCAAATAAAAGAACTGTTACATAAAAAACAAAAACAATAGATAAATACCAAAATATATAGTTTCATGTTTAACTGATTATAATGAGCTACTATTTAACAAATTTAAAGCCATTGCTAGCATCAACATTCTAAACATTTATTAAAAATTATTATGAACATTAAATTACTGAAATAATGCCATTGGAATCAACAAGATAGATTGATATCTAACCTCTTAAAAAATAAAATGAAAAGATGCAAGATACAAATTTGTATATTTTAACATACAGATTCAGTTTGTTATTTGTATTTTTAATTCATGAGAAATAACTCAAAGCAAACACACTTTCATTTTGTCACTAAAATTATACTATTAAATATAACAGGTTTATCAAAAAATACAGAGAAATTTCAAAACTAACTTAATACATGGATTTATTCAAAAAAATTTAAAAACTACTAATTTTTGAAAAAGATACAAAAACATTAAGAAAGTCTATTAAGAAAAGAAATACATGAAATAAGAAATTATCTACAGTTAAAAAAAAAAGAGAGAAGAAGATACTCAAAGTTGTGTAATATTCTTCATCACATTATCCCAGCATTTGGTCATATTCCATATCAAACTTCAACTGCTAAGCACTTTTAAGTTATTTTGTTCACAGAGGCAGACATAATGCCAAAAATGTATTTTTTAGATTCAGTGAGGTCTCAAACATGGAGATTCGTCAAAATCTCGAGTCAAAATTCTTCGATGATTATGAAACTTCTTTTGTACTTTGCTAATGAGAAAAAAAAAAAAAAAAAAAAAAGGCTAAAAATTTTATAAAGAAAAGTATTTAATTTATAAACCATTAAACGATTTTCAATTTTAAAGCTTTTGAGAAATTAGATGAGCAGGGGAAATAATAATAATTAAAAGCATTAAAAATAATCAGCATTTATTTAATAGATAAAGAAAATTTTGTTTAATAACATACGCTGTGTACACATAATATTCACATAAATATGAAAATAGTTTACAATATTATGAATTTCTGCTGCCTGTTTACAAATATGGAATTCTTGAACATCAACCAGTCAGCTTGATTTTATGGAAATAGAAGTGGTATTAAAGATGATGATGATATTTATTTGTACTAAGCAATATATAGAAATATTGTACAAAATGGGTATTCGAAGGAAAAGAAAAAAGTGCTCAACAAAAAATTTACGTAAAATACATTTCTTACTCTCTGCATATAACATTTTAAAAAAATGATAGAAACAGTTTTCTGAAATGGACAGCAGTTCCCATTTCTTAATAACAAGAACTATATATATCTCTCTTCTTTTTATCATGCAAATTTTAAATTATATAGGATTCTATAAGCAGCATTTAAAATAACTAAAGCTAGCTAGATATTTCATTAACCTTGTGAGAAATGAACACATA
The DNA here is from genome assembly GCA_026543865.1 of Argiope aurantia. Lineage (NCBI taxonomy): Eukaryota > Metazoa > Arthropoda > Arachnida > Araneae > Araneidae > Argiope > Argiope aurantia. The sequence goes on from JAPMOR010077409.1 coordinate 280,124, forward strand.
TATATATATATTTTACATTTTCTTATTTAAAAAAGCATTTATTTATTAATCATTTTGAAAAATTCAGCAAGTATCATTAAAACAACAATCATATCAAATCTATTTAAAAAAGCATTACAAGATATATAGATTGAAAAGTAGAAAAACGATATCAAAACAAAATACTTATTTACAAGCTATTTTGATTATATGAAATACCATTAGTGAAGCAGTCATTTGAATTTAAGTAGATGAATTTTTCTGACCAACTTTGTATTGATTTAATTTTGAATAAATGCAATAAAAATATATTTCTTATATGATTTTGAATATTTTCATGAATTAAAATAAATATATGGGCTTATAGATAATTGCTCTGTAAAAATAGTGCCACATTGAGGAAAGACTGTCGAATCACCATGGCCGAATGGTCATGGCACTGGTCTTGTGATCAAGAGACCTGGGTTCGAATCCCGCTAGAGACACTGAGATTAATCGTACATGTAAATACTTAATTCCTTGATTTTATGTTTTCCTTTATTTCATGTTCCAGAAGATACTGGATATTTCTTTAGTTTACCAGACAAGTGTTCTGGACTTTTCTTACTGTCTCCAGAAGAGTATTGGGGAACTTTCTCTGCTTATATAAAAGCAGAAGATTTGTCAGTTACTGTATTCTTAGTTCTGAATTCTGTTAATAAATTGGTTTAGCTCTACCTTTTGCGTGCGTCATTGAGTCCAACACTAGAACACGACATTCTTTGGTGAAGGCGCCGGGTACGATTCCAGTCAGCGTAGAAACGCAATTACGAAGAAGCGATCGCCTTAAAGGCCTTGAACCAGAATTTGGACTTTATAATCCACCATCCAGAAAGACAAGGGAAATGCCTGTGGAACCAGAGACAAAATCGATCATACTGACATCAGCACAGCAACAATACAGGAATCCCTCTGTATTTAAAGGGGACGTAGGACAAGACCCAAACAAATGGCTGAAGGAATACGACAGAGTATCAAAATTCAACAGATGGGATGACATGACTTGTCTCGCAAATGTGTTTTTTTTTCTGGACGGCACAGCGAAGCAATGGTATGAAAATAATGAGGAAAAATTGACTTCCTGGGATGTTTTTAAATCAATGTTAAAAGAAGCATTTGGAGAAACACAGCACTATGTAAAGAAGGCAGAAGATGAGCTCAAGTATAGAGCTCAAAAACCTGGCGAAAGCACGCAATCATACATCCAAAGCGTGTTGGGATTATGCCATCAAGTCAAACCAGGTATGTCAGAAGAAGAGAAAGTGTCTCATCTGATGAAAGGAGTCGCCGAAGATGTTTACCAGGCACTTCTGACGAAAGAAATAACCACTACAGAGAACTTTATAAAATGGTGTAGAAAAATCGAAGAAATGCAGCAAAAGAGGATCCGTGGTAGGAAATTTGAAAGGCTCCCAAATGTCGTACCAATGGCTGCAATTGTCGAAAAACTGGATCTGGCAACACTAATACGTCAAATAGTGCGGGAGGAGGTCCAGTGCCTTATGTCTCCAGTAGTCGATCCCGAAATCCAGGACAAAGGCATTGAAGCCATTGTTCGAGAGGGAGTGGGAAATGCTTTGGCTCCTTTGTCACAGACAACACCAGAGTGGACAAAGGTCAAACCAAGACGCCAACCTACCTATGCAGACGTTGCCAGACGACCTATGCCCGTAGCACAGCAACCACAGAGGAAGACGGATGTCTGGCGCACCCCTGATAGAAGACCCGTCTGTTTCCATTGCGGTCGCCCTGGCCATGTAGTTCGATATTGCCGAGATCGCAAAGCTATTTTTGAGGCATATCGGGCTAATAGGAGAGATTTCAGCCGTCCACAGTCGAATGAGGGACGCTATGCCGACGAATACAACCGACCAGCAGAAAGAGGTTTGTCGCCCAGCCCATCACGAGGACGATCGCCGACACGCCGCTATAGATCTCCGTCGCCATATAGAAGACCCAGTCAATCTCCTAGCCGCAGAAATGAGGAAAACTAAGCGGTGCGACCTTCTTTGGGAGTGAGGCCGCTAGTGACAAAAATCCTCCGATGCCGCAACATTGTGCCGCAAAGATGACAGGAAACAACATAGAAGTAATCGTCGACAATAAGCCGGTACCTGCCTTTGTGGACTCTGGAGCCTCATTTTCTGTAATCTCGGAGAAGTATCGTCGCCTACTGAAGAAAGTTATGTTTCCCACAACTAACAATGTTCTTTTAAAAGTCGCCGATGGAAATTACGTGAGACCAGTGGGAAAATGTACGCTTCGTCTTGAAATCAATGGCCGGCCTCAAGCTTTTGAATTTATTGTTTTGCCGAAATGCAGTCACGATATCATCCTTGGTTGGAACTTTTTGGGCGCTTCTCAAGCTGTTATAGATTGTGGCCGTTCGGAGCTCTTGTTTCGAGACGTCCTTCGAGAATCCAAAACTCCAGAAGTCTTAGGCCGTAAGAACCTTCGAGCTATCGACGTAATAGTAGAGGGAAATAGGATGCTCCTCTTGAACAAGGAAGTTGCTATTCCGTCTATTATAGTTACGCTCCTTAATGGAAAAGCCGAACTATGGGTTGCCAATGGACAAGGAGAACCTCAGATCATCCCTAAAGGCATGTGCATCGGGTATGCCGAACCTTTATACGAAGACTGCGTAAATACCATAGATGAGGGATCGCCTTATTCCACGACCACTTCAAAGGCAAAGTTGGGTGTCATCGATTATACCACGATGATAGCTCCGGATTTGAGGATCGACCAAAAAAAAAGAATGTTTTATCTACTCCAGAGATTTTCAGAAATTTTCGATCTAGAAAGGACGTTCAAGAACGGAAACCAACTCAATGTTAAACACCGAATAAACACAGGCGACCACTTACCTATTAGTCAGAGGGCTTACAGAGTGTCCCCATCCGAACGCCGCATTATCAGTGAGGAGGTAAACAAAATGTTAGAGAAAAACATCATTCAACCATCAGAAAGTCCATGGTCATCTCCAGTCGTCTTGGTCAGGAAAAAAGATGGAAGCTGGCGTTTTTGTGTTGATTATCGCCGACTCAACAAAATTACCAAGAAAGACTTGTATCCATTGCCACGTATTGACGACACCTTGGATTGCCTGAAGGGGGCAAAATATTTTTCGTCTATGGATCTCTACTCCGGTTACTGGCAAATAGAAGTCGATGAAGCCGATCGTGAGAAAACGGCTTTTATTACACCTGAGGGACTATACGAGTTTAAAGTGATGCCATTTGGCTTATGCAATACTCCTGCAACTTTTGAAAGGATGATGGATAATCTTCTGCGACATTTAAAATGGACAATGTGCCTTTGCTATTTAGATGACATTGTGGTGTTCTCAGAAACATTCGATGAACATCTTCAAAGGTTGAATACCGTCCTTCAGTGTATACAGAACGCCGGCCTTATCCTTAATCCAAAAAAAAAAATGTCGCTTTGGAGCACAAGAGATCTTGGGACACCTAGTATCCAGTGATGGCGTACGACCGGACCCAGAAAAAATAAAGGCCGTGAGTGACTTTCCCGTGCCTAGGAATATCCATGATATCAGAAGCTTTCTGGGACTTTGCTCTTACTATCGCCGATTTATCAAGGATTTTTGCCATAAAGCCGAACCTCTACAGTTGTTACTGAAGGGGGACACAAAATTCTGTTGGGGACCTGAACAAGTGGAAGCTTTTAATACCTTGAAGAAAGATCTTGTCTCCGATCCTGTCTTAGGCCTTTATGACGAAACTGCACCAACGGAACTTCACACCGACGCGAGTGGATACGGAATCGGCGCAGTATTAGTCCAAATCCAAGATGGGAAGGAAAAAGTAATAGCTTATGCCTCGCGGACTCTGACGAAAGCTGAGAAAAACTATTCCACAACTGAAAGAGAATGTCTTGCGGCCATATGGGTATAACTAAGTTTCGGCCATATCTTTTTGGAAAGGCTATCAAGATCGTCACCGACCATCATTCGCTGTGCTGGCTGTCAGGACTGAAGGATCCCTCTGGAAGACTCGCTAGATGGGCGCTGCGACTCCAAGAATACGACGTATCAGTGGTGTACAAAAGTGGAAGGAAACACAAAGATGCTGATAGTCTGTCCAGAAATCCATTGAAAGTCGATGCTTCATGGTCTGGGGACTCCATTGGTGCCACTTTATTCCCTAATCTCTCAGAAGAATAGATGAAAGATCCAGAATTGGCAAGAATAATAAGAGATCAACAAAGTACCGAAGCAAGCAGGCTGGGAAACTTTGAAATAGTCGAAGGAGTCCTCTACAAGAAGAATTTTGATCCGTCCGGAAAGAAATTTCTACCAGTGATCCCGAAGCATTTACGGCTCAGTATTCTAGAATCTCTCCATGATGACCCTACCGCCGGACATCTAGGATTCACCAGGACTTATGATAGAATAAGAAAGCGATTCCATTGGCCAAGTTTGTACAGAAATGTTCGAAGATATGTGATGCACTGCCGAGAATGTCAAAGGAGAAAATCTATTCCTCAGAAGCCACCAGGTCATCTCGTGCCTATTCCACCAGCTGCCGCTTCTTTCCATCGCGTCGGAATCGACCTGCTAGGACGATTTCCAAAATCTGACGACGGCAGCAAATGGACTGTAGTATGCACCGATTATTTGACACGGTACGAAGTCACCAGAGCTTTACCGACGGCGGAAGCTACCCAAATTGCCAAATTCCTACTAGAGGACATAATCCTGAAGCATGGAGCTCCAAGAGTTATCATTACAGACCGTGGGCAAGTTTTTCAGTCCAAGCTGGTATCCGATATTAATCGACTGTGCAATATCACTCATCGAATGACAACAGCCTATCATCCGCAAACAAATGGCCTTACAGAAAGATTCAACAAAACGCTAGCAGATATGCTTTCTATGTATGTTGATGTCGAACAGAAGAACTGGGACCAGATATTGCCGTTCGTCACATTCGTCTACAACACTGCCAAGCAGGACACGGCAGGTTTTACGCCCTTCTACCTCCTACATGGGCGAGAAGCTGAAACGCCGTTGGATACGATGTTTCCTCTCTGTCCCAATGAGTTCAGCCAAGAAGACGATTACGTTAGTCATCTGATCAATAAGGCAGAAGAATCGAGGCAATTAGCTCGTGCACGAACTCTCGAGGCTCAGCAGAAAGATCGCCGGCATTATGACTCCAAACATCGGATGGTGGCATACGAACCAAGGGATTTGGTGTGGATTTTTATTCCAGTTCGTAAAAAGGGGCTTTCTGAGAAGCTACTCAAGAGGTACTTCGGCCCTTATCAAGTCTTGAGGCGGTTGTCCGACGTCACCTATGAAGTAGCCGATTTCGATCCTAATTCTAGAAGGCGGAAACCGAAAGAAGTTGTCCACGTTTTACGCATGAAACCATACCATGACCCAGAAGAACAAGACGACCAACATTCTTATAAAATAATGGAGGTTCCGGAAAGAGACTACTCACCGTGAAGACACGACAACTTATACTGGCCCTGTGACTCGATCGAGAGCTATAACCACACAATGAAATGTCATAACATCGAGACGCTGTTCTTCTAAGGAAGGAGCAATGCCGCATTGAGGAAAGACTGTCGAATCTCCATGGCCGAATGGTCATGGCACTGGTCTTATGATCAAAAGACCTGGGTTCGAATCCCGCTAGAGACACTGAGATTAATCGTATATGAAAATACTTAATTCGTTGATTTTATGTTTTCCTTTATTTAATGTTCCAGAAGATACTGGATATTTCTTTAGTTTACCAGACAAGTGTTCTGAATTTTTCTTACTGTCTCCAGAAGAGTATTCTGGAACTTTCTCTGCTTATATAAAAGCAGAAGATTTGTCAGTTACTGTATTCTTAGTTCTGAGTTCTGTTAATAAATTGGTTTAGCTCTACCTTTTGTGTGCGTCATTGAGTCCAACACTAGAATATCTACGTGACAATAGTAAGTGAACAATGAATAATTTAAATAGATACAGCATGCAAATTTTTATGAATTAAGCAAACACAAATACCTTAAAACTTTGATTTGCCATTTGGTCAATTTTATAGCAGTGATATTTAAATATAGTGTTCATGCACTTTCTAAATGAAGCATCCAGGAAAAACAATTAGGTAAAAAAAAAAAAAAAAAAAAAAAGCTCACATTGTATTCAGATAATGCAGAATGAAGTTTCATGAGTGCACATCTGCGATCGGGACCCCAAACAACCAGTTTGGCAATCATTGGGTCATAATGTACAGATACATCATCTCCTAAAAATGCAAATATTGTATTTTAATAAAGACTTGAGCAAAATGAATTTTACAATATTATATATGTATATATATATATATATATATATATGTATATATATATATATGTATATATATATATATGTATATATTATAGAGAGGAAGAACTAATTGAGTTTCATAGAGAATTAATTGTCATGAAACACAGTTCACTTCTATGATTCCCTACAATTTTTTAAAAATCATATCTTATTATGTATGTGTCTTTTCTGTAAGTGGTTCAAGGTCACATTTTCTACCTCATTACTGGTTGTCTGCCTCGCAATGCTGTGGCAGATAACAGTGTCACTCTTTTCTTTTTTACACAGCTGTTAAGGTACTTTGAAAGTAAGGTATTCCCAAAACATACTAGCGTAGAAAAAAATACAAGCTTTGTCGAAACCATGGCAATGGAGAAGGAGAAAGAGTGAAGAGTAGGGAAAACAAGTGTCCTTGAAACGCCTACAGAAATTACACATATTATAAATACATCTACCCTAAGTTACAATTTACTTTTTCTGGAATTATTTCATGCTTATATTTAATTGTTTTTATTTGTAATTGGTTCTATTTCTTTGCACGCTGTCCATTATTATATTTTCAGACAAAGCAAAAAACCCACTATTATAACGATTATCAATTACTAAGAGTTAAAATCTATTTAAAGAATTAATATAGCTAAGCACCTTCAGAGGAACATCAGTTAACTAGAACTAGATTCAAAGTTCAGTTGGCAATAGAAAAAATATTTGCATCTGTGAATTCAATGTAGAAATTTAAATTATTTAGTTTTTTTTACTAAATGTATTGATATTCTTTTGTATGAGAATAGATATTATGGGTCTTACTTTATATGCAAACAAACTTTGGTTATTTCATGGTGATATGTGATATATTAGCAATGTTTTTATGGTACGACCGGAGTTTAACCCCCTGCTTGACACCATTTTCAAAAATCGCCAACACAACGTTTTTGCGAAATGTTCAAAAGTGAGGGAGCAGATGTCCAATCATAGCGCATAATAAAGGCTAAAGATAATAGGTTTGCCAATCTGGAGGTTGCCAGCTTTGATGCGTTGTCGCAACTTGGTGAAGAAGGGGATTAAACACCGGTTCACTCATTTTTATATAGATTCTTACAATCCCCCCCTTTTTTTTTCAGTCAAATGAATTTTTGAGAAGTATTCCTTTTTCTAGTAATTATAAATATATTCCTTGAAGCTGAATGATCATATTCTCTAAAATTTTTTGAAGTCTTAGTGATTTATGATGAATCTAACTCTTGAATAAGCTAATTAGCAGTTTGTGTATACATGACATATAGGATAGGAGTTAGATCTCTTTACAAAAATGGAATAACATATATCTATGGATTTTAGAAAATGCTTCTCAGTTTGAAATAAAATTAGAAAACAAAGATAATCAAACACTAAATAATCATAAAATTCAACCATTATGCATTAGATATCAAAAACCTGCATTCTTTTGATAAATCAAAAAATTTATCTCTAAAGTTTTAATTTTTGATATAAGTAAGAGAATAACCTTTTTAATATCAGTTCATAAAAATCTGTTCATAGTAATTCAATCATCCGAGTTAAAACGTAAATTTTTTGTTTTTCATTCACTGGCGAATTTATGCCCCTAGCATTTAATAGTTTTTATGTAATAAATAGTTTCCTGAACAAATGTTTTATAACCAGCTGTTTAGCAAACTGGGGGAAGTAGGGAAAATAGAATAGCACCAGTTTTAAAAGGCAAGGAAGAGATTTTGTATGTGTGTGTGTACTCATATATTTAAACCCAAATAGTAAAAGGAAATCTATTTATTTATTTATTATTTGTCTTGATTACTATTTATTTTCCTTGTGATAATACCAAAGTTACTCATAAAAAAAGTCATATGATCAATTATCAAGAGGAATTTTCTCAATAATTAAAGATAAATAAAAGATTAAAGTAAACAAAACACACCTTTACAATATAAAAGGAAAGGAATTTAATTAAATAACACAGATAGAAATATGCAGAATACATTTAATTATATTATAAAATAGCCCTTTACACCAGAACATAGCAAAAAGAGAAAATCCTTAAAGGAAATATTTGGTAAATGATGTCTTTTTAAATAATGTAATCAGTTTAGATATTCAAATTTAATTTTGATAGTAACATAAAGAAAAATTTTAAGACAAAGGGGGGGGGGGGGTTAAAAATTGGTAATGTATGGAACAATAAAGTTATTCATCTCTTTACAAACCTTTTAAATGAAAATATTTTTATCTGTGATTAATTTATGGTTTTTAAGCAACAGAAAAGTATATTAAAAAAACAGTGCAAACAATTTTATATTCTTTTTACATTAAACAACAATTTTGTATGCACTGTAAAGATTTTGCTTTGAGAGACTGCCTACATGGAATAAAAATACTATTTAGAAGCAACTTAACAATTAGATTGTGAGATACTTTATAATTATTAAGCAAATTTTATATTTCAGCAAGAGATTTTATTAAAAAAGAAAGTAAAAATTAAGCACATAAATAAGGCAATTTACCTTCCCTAACACCGGTTTCTATCCTAACATCTTCAGATGCCTGTGGAGTAAAGAGACGAAACAAATGACCAGCACCAGGCATAAAATTTTCTTCAGGATCTTCTGCATAGATTCTGGCTTCAAAAGCATGACCTCGGATTTTCAAATCTTCTTGAGTTACATGAAGCTTTTCTCCAGATGCTATCTTCAGAAAAAACAAACAAGAAAATTCTCAATAATAATTTGACTGCTTATTTTATTTAGACACTATGGAGCATATTTTATGAATATTTTCACAAACTGATCTGTCTTATTGAAACTATTAAATTGATAAGATTTAAACTACTTCAAATAATTATGACTTTAATCCATTTTCTATAAATGTTGAATTAATTCTATAAATAAGTTTGATTCAATGATAGAAAAAAATTTATTTCTTAAAATTAAATTTCTTAGATATCCACTTAAAATTTTCAAAGATTTAAAGAAGATTCGATGTATTCTCTCTAAAAAAATATCATTAAAATGTTGTTTTGAATGAAAATATCACAAAAATGAAAATTTGTTTTAAGGTATTAGAATGTTTCAACTTCAAAATATATTATTATGTGATTTATTAAGAAATGGAAATTTCTAAACACATAACCTTATTGTGAAAAAACGATTTAAAGTTTGAATGTTTAATTATTAGAGAAATAATCTGCCACACCTCAAAATAATTAGTATTTCAAAATCTGGGTTAAGAAAGGAGACTGTTCTATTTTCATAATATCTGTTTTTTCTAGAACTGAGAAAAAAAGGGGAGTGCCTTGTTTTTACCTGACAGCAAACACTAGTATAACTTCTTTCTCTTTAACATCTTCAACTATTACTTAGAACTCATTCTAAAAAGGGAAAAAATATGTTTCCAAAGAAAAAAATTAGTGCCATCTCCTATTAGAAAAAGGTTTAATTCATTCTATTTATCTGAAAGTTTAGTTAATAGCAACATTAATATAGGAAATCATAATAATCAGAGGGTACATCATCTCAATAATAATAATTACTCTGCTTCTCTTAGTTTTCAAAGCATCAGCATACATAATCATCCATGACATCTGTAACAGTGGGTAAAGTTAAAAATTTCTCTTCTCTTTTAGTCTGCATCAAATCCGAATTTTTATTTTAGCATCTAGCAGCTCAAGCAAGTTTCTTTAAATATTTAAACTGACTGATTTATCATGATGCAAATGTTACATCATATTTACATCTAAATTGTGGTAAATCTAAATCTAAATTGTAAAATAAATTATAATTTTTTTCTTTTTTTTCTTTAGCACTTTTACAACATGCATGTTACTTTCTAATACAGCTTTTATTAGTTAATCTATAACTATCAGTTTTAAATAATATTAACAGGATAATAGCCCATCTAAATGAGCATATCTCTTAATGAGAATAAAAGACCGTCAACATATATATCTCTGATTTTATATATTTTACTCCATTTTTTTTACAGTAATTAATTTAACAAAGAAATAAAATGATATGAAGAAAATCAAATTTCTTGACAGTAATCTGAGGACAGACTCACAAAGAATTTAAAAAAACAGAACTTACTCGTAACTGCCACTCAACTAAATCAGTGCCTGTAATCATTTCTGTCACTGGATGTTCTACTTGTAAGCGGGTATTCATCTCCATAAAATAAAATTTCCTGTCTTCATCCATAATGAATTCAACAGTTCCTAAAGAAAGAGATCATCTTAAATTTATTCTATATTATCGGAATAAAATATTTCTTTCCAATTATAAAGACTAAAGCATTATATAATATAGGGAAAAAACATATATGAGTGAAAAAATAATACACTCTGAATTCATCAAATGAAATAAATTAAGTACAAGATATTTTGAATATACACAGGGAAAAAAAGCAAACAAATGAACATTATTTTATATTTTTAAGTAGAGTTATGGAGCAACTAGATTTCAATATTAATGATAAATCATAAATTCGAGATATCATGATTTTATCATTTATATACAAGAATACACACACACACACACACATATATTATTATTAGTACTAAAAAAATCCATATTTTATCTTGAAAGTTTTAATTGCAATACATTAAAATATATAAATGTATTATTATATAAAAACTGAGTGCAGTCAAATCTTTTTTACAGATATGAACTAAAAAAATTAAAAAATATAATAAAATTCAAAATAGCCATTTTTTTCTAAATAAAATATCACTTATATGTTTGATTGTTAAACACACAGACAAACTAGCATAGAAAATAAAAAAGAAGAAATAATAATCTGATGAATAATTGCAGAAAATTTATCAGAAATAATTCCAATATTTTCTGTTTGCATTTCACCATTTCGAAAATGTTTCATTGCAATATTTCCATATTAAATATAGATCAATGCTTAGAATAACACTATTCAATAAAAACTAGATGATCAATTCACCATAGTGAGGAAATAATAGTCTCAGGTATCATAAAAATTATATGATTTCTTTCCTCCTAACAATCATTAGAGACATAACAATAGAGTACAATGTGCAATAATTATGGTATTCTTTTTTCATCTCTCGTCATATGTAGCATAAAAAAAATGAGAATTATGGAGGTGAAAATATTTTGCCTCCATAGTATATTGCCCTAAATTGGCACATGAAGCATCTGTATTTGCCTTGCCCACTTTGCTGTTTCCAATTTGATGGTGAATGATGGCTAAAATTTTACCATGGAATAGTACCATAGAATTTAGTAATCTACCAACTAATCCAAGGGAATTGATGATATGATTTCTTGTTTGGCAATATTACAGCATAAAACTGATTTTTACACCATCACAAAAGATAATCTTTTCAAATATACTATTTTAAGAATCAAACACTTTTTCACTAATTCTTATCTATTTTAAAAATGTTTCTAAACATGAAAAATATAGTTGTAATGGAATTCAAATAGTTTTCATTATTGATTTAATTTTGAATTATTCTACTTTTGTTGAAAACCAAGACACTAAAATTCGACTTATTTGATGCATATATGTAAATATAATTATCATGCTTAATGCTGAATAATTATTCTCATATATTTATGCACATGTTTCTACTCATCAAGCAAGCTACTGGATTAATTCAAATTTAATCATTTCTTATTTTAAATTAAAGTTCAAATATTCAATATGGTTGTAAAGAATTATGGAAGAAGATGGTACATTTCAAACAATATAAAAACCTTGTCATAGTCTAAAATTTAAAACTATACTGCTGAGGAAGTTATTAAAATTGAATTTCATATAAAGTTTTAATAGAAGTCTTTCAAAATGAATAAACCTAAAATATTAATTGGTCGCCAGAGGCAGCTTGTTAAATACTAAATAATAAGGCTGAGAAACACAATGTTACTTATATAAGGAGAACAATTCTAATAAATAGGGAATTGAAATGGACAAAGGAATTAAAATTCATACCAGCGCCAACATAATTAACTGCTTCTGCAGCTCTAACAGCAGCTTCACCCAATGAACGTCGAGTTGCTTCATCTAACCCAGGCTGATCAATAGTATAGAATCGCATATAAATATATTAAACAATTTTCCTAAATCTCTTTTATTAGAAAATGAAAATAAACAAACAATGGGGAAAAAATATTAAATATAACAGTAAATTTTCAGCATAATAATATTAATTAAAATACAGATAATATTTAAATGTAATTTAACTGCAATTCAAGTGCAAATTTCTTGGGGAAATACTGGTAATTTTAATCCCTAAAATATAGAAAATTATAAAAAAGCATAAGCAATTTTTAAAACAGAAAACTAATGACAAAAGCTTAGTCAGAAATCATCCATAACAAATTTATCAGATATTTTAAGTTGAAGTCTACAGATAATTGACATATAATTTGAAAGACACAAACTAATGATGAGAATACTAATCTTTGCAATACCTTCTCTAGTAATAAATGAGAATATGTACATTGATGCTCTACAGGGCAGACTGTTTAAACAAGAACTACCAAATTAATCACAAGTATACTTTGAAATTTGAGAATGTGCAACTAGGGGCAATTTTTGAAATTCTTAATTAGAAATTGAATTAATTAAAATAAAGCAAGGTTTTGGCATTTTTCTGCAATAACTCTTGAATACATTATTGCATAAAATAAATTTGTATGCTATTTTAAAACCTTAAAAAAATTGTCTTTTAAATTATACCATTTTAATTGCCTTGCAATTTTTTCCCAATTTCATTAATGAATGGAAATTAAACTCTTATCATTGCTCCATCAAATATTTAGTCACCTTTTTTTCTATATTTGTGCAATTTACTTGAGGAATAAAAAAGTAATATCACATGCGAAGATATATTATCTGGACAGGTTTTAAAAGTAATATAATGTGATAAGACTTCATCTTATTACAACGGTTCTTACACACAATGAACAGAACAAGTGTAAAATTAAAATAACACAATTTTGGTGTCTATCCAATATAACACTTAAAAATATTTTCTTGGAAGAAATCTGGAACCTTAAATTATGAGCAAGAAATTTAACTGAAAGTAAATACGACCAATATTTCAACCAACATTAATATAATCATCCAGTCTCCAAAGATTGCTAATAATGAATAAATTAAGGCATTAAGGAAGATGCAGAAAATTAGTAAAAACTATACATGTGCATAACACAAATAAAAAAATTGATAATCTCTAAAATTTACTCTTTCTGGCTTTTACTTTACTTACACTTATTTCTTTCTACAAAACAGTCAAAAAAAGATATTTAAATTGAATATTTATAAAAAATAGAAATGTTAGCTTAATATTTTAAAATATGAGATAAAGATTCTTCTTAATAAGCAATATAAAACATTTGAGTAACTTGTCTCGTTCTGATAGTGCCAATAAAAAGAATATCTTCTTTTTACTGAAAATGTTAAGTTTTAATTTCTTAAAATAAGTTCTTTTTAAAATGATATATCATTTCATGTCTTCTCTCACTATTATTTTGAGTACAAATAAGTTTTGCACTATTTTGATAAAGTTTTGTACTATTTTGAAGAACTCATCACAAAATGTTTTAATATATATATAATTTCCAATCATATATATATATATATATATATTGGGTTGTTCGGAAAGTAATTTCGCTTTTTCCCGACAGAGGATTTAATTGTATTTTTTTGCACCTAACTTCACATTTAAGCTGTATAATTTTTATATGCTTTGAGAGCTCATATAGCAAGGCTTGAGTGTGAAAAATTCCAATTAATTCTACGCAGTAGTTTTTGGTTGGTGTCCTTTTAAATATGGAGAGCGATAAGCAGCATTTTTGACAAATGTTTTACTGTTTACTGTTTTACTACAGAAAGGGTAAAAATGCTGTTCAAGCCAGAAAGAAATTGACCGATGTGTATGGAGAAGGTGTGTTGACAGTACGCCAGTGCCAGAACTGGTTCGCTAAATTTTTTAGATGGTAAAACCTTCACCTCAAATGAGGAGGTCAAAAACCACCTCGATCAGTTTTTTGGCAGCAAAGACCAAAAATTTTATGAGCGTGGAATTATGCTACTAACAGAAAGATGGCAAAAGGTGTTGGACCAGAACAGCCAATATAAAATTTAATAAAATATTTGTTTATTATACAAAAACTGTCTTTCGTTTCAAAAAAAAAAAAAAAAACGAAATTACTTTTTGAACAACCCAATATATATATATATGCATTTATATATGCTTCATAATGCTACTAAATCTTTTAGAGATTTCCAAGTCACTGAAGCTTAATATCAATGAAATTATAAAATAAAAACTGATACACAAGTGAAAATTATTTTTACAAGTAAAACTTACAGCTGGAGCTTCTTCTATAATTTTTTGATGTCTTCTTTGAACACTACAGTCTCTCTCAAACAGATAGACATAATTTCCATATTTGTCACCGAACACTTGAACTTCAACATGTCTAATTTTATGAAGAAAATAAATTAACAGTACAACAAATAGAAATAGTTCATGTTCTTCATTATTAATTAAATATATATAGTTTTTATGAAAACTGCAGCCTTATTTCAAAATTACAGTTCTACATTTTTCTCTTTTGACAGTTAAATAAATTCAAACATAAATAAATAGCAAATTACTGATTTTGATAAAATATAACATATAAAATTTTAACATTATAATATATAAAAACATATAAATAATGATATAAAATCAAATTAATTTATAAAATTAAAAAAAAAAGAAATTAAATCACAATTGATATACACCTAGGTCTCTTTACATATTTTTCAACAAGCATAGCATCATTGCCAAAAGATTTTTGAGCTTCACGTCTAGCAGATTCAAGCTGTGCATCAAATTCTTCTAATGAAGATGCAATTCTCATCCCCTAAAATAAGAACACAATAATTTAATTAATAGCAAATGAAAGAAATAAAAATGAAAGCAACAACAATTACTAATACTCTGAATCATTTGCAGAATTACCACATTAATTAATTTTTACAAAATATATGATCATTAACTGCTACTTCTAAAAACAATAAAAAAATTAAAAGTATCTTCAGAGTTGAAATCACATGCATTCATTATAAACATATGTACATGCCTTAATTGAATATAATGGACATTTTTTTTTCCATCTGTGGTTCAACAGCTAATTCATAAATTGTTAGAATAAACATATCCTTCCAGTTAGAAAAATGTTTCAAATAAAATAAAGAATTAAATGTTGTGTTAATTGAATCAATAAATAAAATAGCTAACAAATTTAGCAAATCTAAATTTTTATGCATATTCTTAAATTTATCAGTCATATTTAGCAAAATATTCTTTATAAACTAAAGTTTTAAATAAAAAAGTTCTCTCTCCAGCTATTTAAATTGACTACATTATTCCTTTTCTTATAATTGAATTTTACTTAGGGGGGGACAGAAAAAGGAATATGATTGTCAATTTCATACACATTATAAAAAGCCAATTTGATAAATTGCAAGCAGGTAAACTAAAGATTTACTTATTATTTGTGCAAATAAATAAATAAATTTAAAAAGAAAATCAAAGAGACCCCCTTTCAAATTTCAAATTGATACATCTGTAATGGTATTCATATCCAGATATTTTAAATAAATTCACTAGTCATGAATGAAATTGATAAAGTTGAATATAAGGAGTAATTCTTATACACATACCATAATAAACTAATTTTGTTGTGCATTCTTTTTGATAGATAATATATCTAGATAATTTTTTCTTTCTTATACACAAAATAAAAACTCAAAAATACATATCTTCAAAGTTACTACACATTTCATATAAAAATTCCATAAAACCAAACTTTAAAACTTACAAAATTAACTAAAAATAAGTTGACGAAAAAATATGAGACATTTCTAACATACTTTTCCACCACCTCCCCTTACAGCCTTCAGCATTACAGGAAATCCAATTTTCACAGCTTCATTTTTGAGACGCTCATCACTCTGGTCTTCTCCATGATAACCTTTAATAATAGGGACACCAGCTTTATCCATAATGTATTTTGAAGTACTATAAAAAAAGGAAGAAAAAAAATCATTACAAATATAATTATAGTGCTATAAATTAAACATCACAATATAATTAAATTGATTTAGTTAAGATTAAATAAATTTTTATCTGTTATTAACTATTATTTATTCTTACTGATTATTTATTTTTCAACAAGTCTATTAATTGTAACATCAGTATTTTAATCTATGAGATTTTTCAGCTTTTAAACTTTTGAAATCAATATCACAATTTTTATTACCTTAAGTACTTAATAATTAATTTATGCTGATTTATACTATAAAAATGCTATTTTTTTTTATAGATAATGAAGTTTTTAAATTTGCATTCTTTCATCCATGTTTTATTTTCATTATGAGTAAGAATAACAGCAAATTACATGAAAATTCCCAAAGAATAAAAATCTGACAAGATTTCAAATAATTTTGATGAAAGTAATTTATGCTTGCACATTTACATTTTTATATAATTTCATCAGCAAGGCAAAATATTGAATTTTTAAATTTAATGAAAATTTATTTATATTTTAATAAATCATTACTGGAAGATAACATTAATATTTCTCTTAGTTTATTACTGGAGTTTATCATGGAAGTATTTGCTAGATTGTTTAATAATTTTCTAATTTCTTTTCTAAAAAGATATAGAAAGAATTTACTGATCCATAAATGTAAAATGTACTTTTGTTTAATAAGAACATATAATATTTCACAATTAGCATTAACATCTAAATTATTAGTGATTAAGGAAGTTTAAACTTCTATTATAATATTATCTATAATTTTATCTCATAATGTATCTGTAAATGATGCATTTGTCGAAACAGAAAATTTGAGAAAGATAAGAAGTGTCGATTTCACAAATACTGAATTTGAGAAACTAAAAACAATTTTTAAAAAATCAGTCATTCTTTTAATATTCAGCTCACAACAACTCATTTCACTTTAAATTCTAAATATTTGTAATTTCAATGCATATATTAAGACAGGGTGCATAGACTAGTTTTACCTTACAAAATAAATACTTATTAAGCAACTTTAGAGAAATAAATAAAAACTAACTTTAACAAAGAGTTTTTTTATACGTTTCATTTGTTTGCAAATTCTGATTAAAAGTCTTTTACTGTATATCATAAATTATTTAATTATACTACAATTAGTAGTATAGGAAAAAAAGATGTACTGTTACTAAAGTTCATACTATTATTAACATTCTAATATCTTCAAAAAATAAGTTAAAAAAAGTAAATAAATCTAGAATATAAAAATTATGCTAATTTTATTAACTATGTAAATAAAAAGTTGTTTCTTTTTAGAAATTTTTCTAAACAATTTCAATTTGTCCAATTTTTTCACTAAAAAATTTCTGGACTTACTGGATTTGTTAGTAACGAAAAGTTCATGGCTTTTCAAACAAATGTATAGCTTTATATTCAATTTCAGTCAATTCCTTTTATAAGAGAAATTTCATTTTCCATAAAGAGGCAGTTTTTTTTTTCTATCTGTTTCAAATATCAGTTTAAATACAATAAAACAATTTCATGCATAATATACTCTATTACCTATAGCAGAGCATATACATTCCTCATCTTTACTGCTCATGATATAGAAAACAAAGTACATTCTTTTACTCAGAGGGATTGAGGAATTAACCAAAAAAAAAAAAATGTGAAAATAATATTCTATAAAATGTTATGGTTATATCTTTCACATTTCAAACTTTTAGGTAATTTAAATTTCAAGCCTTTGATATTTATTAAATAATAATTCAAGGAAGGCAGAAAAGAAAAGTAAATGTTGACCTTTTGATACCCATATCTCTAATAGCTGAAGGAGGAGGACCAATGAACTCCACTCCTTGTTTCTGGCAGAGTTCAGCAAATTCCGCATTCTCTGATAAGAAGCCATAGCCTGGGTGTATTGCTTGGGCACCTGTTTCTTTTGCAACAGAGATGACCTTTGATTGATTCAAGTAACTCTCTTGAGATGCTGCAGGTCCCAAACAATAAGCTTCATCAGCCTAAAAGAGAATATTTTCAGATTAATTTCAATTAATGCCACTTCACTTAAATTTAACAACAACAAAAATGTTAATTATAAATGGAAATCTTATTCTCATAGAGACTAATATATTATAAGCAAATAATTTATGATTGAAAATTTAAAAAAATGAAAAGTAGCACAAAATTATGACAGAATGCATTTAATCTTGCAAAACACAGGGCTGAAATGAAGAAACAAACAATAAATCTTTTTTGCCATTGGGAACTTATTTTCTTACAAATGAAACTGTCATACTATTGGCATTGTGATTTACAATGGCACACATAAAGAAAATATTAATGCACACACAGTACAAATTAACTATGATAATTACAATGGTATGCACAAGTAATTACAGTGACATGCACAATGCAAGTAAATTACGAAATATAATTGTAATATAAGTACAGAAACTAGTTTTAGTACAGTAAACATGCATCAGTACTTCTAAATTTTTTCGGAATCAACCATAAAAATTAAAAGGCAATATAACCAGAAATCTACATCAAATGATCATATAAGTTTAAGAGCATTTGTGAATAGAATAAATTTCTTAAAGAATTTAATTCATTCTTTGATTCCTTATGTGCACATATAAAAAAAATATGAAAATATTGATACATCAAAAGAAGAAAGAATTAATGAAATTAAAATGTTTTGCCACAAATAATGCAATTACAATTTATTGTAAACAATGCAATTACATTTTAATGCAAAAATCATGTAGATTTTTTTACTATTGCATAAAAATAATTTATATGATTTTTAGAATGATTAGTAAATCCCCCCCCCCCCAAAGAATTAATGACTCAAATAAGTAATGGCAAAATAAAATCCTCATACACTATTTAAAGTAGATAATTCATAATATTAATTATTTTGAACTAAGTCATCTAACAAAATTGCAACAGATTGAAATTACCTTACAATTTCAACTACTTGAAAGTCGAACATTTTTTACTCTAACTATTGTATTAAAAAATCTAAACATGTTTCAGCATTATTTAACAATTTAATTTACACATTATGCATAAGAAGTAGCAGTTTCCCCTCATAGAAAGAAGTAAGAACAAGAGACAGTAATATACCAATGAAAACATAAGTTTTCATAAAAAGAACAAGAGTCATAAATTTCTTTAATTAATAGAATTCAACTGAAAAAACTTTTTTCTTTTCTTTTTGCCATCAAAAGAAAAAAATATTCTTCTAGTGAAACAAAAATTCTTTAACATACTTTCCAGTTTTAATAGTAGCTTTAGAAAATATTATTGAAATTACTTTTGGTGTATGAAAGAAACATCTCAGATGAAATAACTGTATGAATTATTGTTAATATGCACCTTTTGAAATGGGATTCAGAAATCTATTTAGCAAATGACTACTTCCCTATTTTTCAATCAAAAATAACTTCCTTATATATTTTTCTTGTGAATAGATGTACAGTGCTACATACAAGTTCTACTTCACTTATCAAATTCAGTTTCAAATAACAGGTAATAAGTTGGATTTTTAATTTTCAAAATGATAAATGAGATTACTATTTTATTAATCATTTTGAATTATTTCCTATTTTATAAAGCATTTGCTATTATTTTTAAAAATAGGAAATAAAAATTCTTTATAAAAATTCAATCTATTAGTATTATTGTAAATAAAGAGAAAAATATACAAAATGTAATTTATTGCAAATAATGTAAAAAATGCAACTTGAAACTTTATAGTCTATATTAAAAAACATATTATTGCATACACTTTCAAATGATTTAAAGACAAACATTTAAAATATTATTTGCATTTTTCCATGCGGGCACATGTCATTGAGGTATATTTCATGGCACATTAATTTTTTTTAATTTGCATTTCTTGCACATAAATATTTTTTTTTTTGGAAATTTAATATCTGCTTATTGAACTTGTTACTCAGTGCACAATCATACATGCTAAACTTTAGATTAATGTGTTTCACCCAGTTACTATAAAAATTGTCTCTAATGTTAAAATTTATAAAATTTTTATTGTGTTACAAAACTTTTACTATTATTTTACTATGGATTTTTTAAATTTCTAACTCTATCATTAATTCATAAGATTTTTTTAAAATTTATTTCATAGTTGAATAAATTTAAAAAAAGAACTGCAGCTAAGTTAGCATTTTGATTAATGAATTTCATAGGTAAATCAAGATGACAGATAATCTGAAGACAATTTTCAAATAAAAATACTGATGAACATAAGAAAAATAATAAGATACTTTTAATTTATGTATGCAATTAGATTAAATAATATTTTTTATGGAACAACAGGACCAATATTTAAATTTTATCTGAGAAAGTAACTTTTGTAAATTATGATAAAAGCTTAACCAATTGTTGAGTTACTAATTTCAACATTTACAACAACTGAGTAAGAACATTTCAGTTATATGTTTGGAATAAATTTTCACTTGTTCACTAGTTATATCCAAGTAAATATAAATTCCAACACAATTGCAAAGTTAAAAAAAAAAAAATCTATTTTTTATTTTATTATCTGAAAATAAGAACTATTTTACTACTTCTTTCACATTTTTTTAAACTGCCAATTTATTAGGTAATAAAACATCATTGCTAATTTGGATTTTATTCTTCATATGCCTTTGCTTTATAAAAATTATCAAAATGTTAAACTGAATTTTAAAAAAAATGCAAAATTGAATGTTACTATTATATGATAAGACAAAAATTATTATAAATAGAATTGATTTACATCGAATAGTTAAAAAACAACAACATGGAATAGTCTACACCAAAAAATGATTTGAGATAGATGGTATCTCCAAAAATGTTTTTAAAGCATCACTTCAATAATAAAAGATTATTATTATTAATTCTTTATAATTAATTGATTAATTCTTGTTTTTATCAGATGAATCAGAAAATAATTGTATTTTTTCAAACATATAGCACAGAAAACAATTGCTATTCAAATAGTTAAAAACAAAATCACATTTTTACAAATGATATAGTATGTCTTCAGATATTTTCAAATTATTACCAGAGTAACATGTAAGGCATTTTTGTCAGCTTCACTATAAACAGCTACAGTCTGAAGTCCTAATTTCTTAGAAGATCGAATAATACGACAAGAAATTTCCCCACGATTAGCAATAAGAACTTTTCTCAAAGGAATTATGGCAGCTAGAATAAATTTAAAGATCAAATATTATGAGACTACACAATGTTAGTTCAGTCTTAAAATATTTATAATAAAAAAGTTAAATTAAAGTTAATATTCAAATTATAAATGCTAAGAAAATATCCTCATTAAACTTTAATTCTTTTCATATAAAGCACTGAAATAGAATCCATGCTTATTTGAAATATAATAAAAAAATTATGTACTGAAATATATAAAATAAAAAGAATAATAATAAATATAATAATAGCAATAAAATACAAGTAAATAAGATTTTTTCATATATTACATTTCAGCACCTTAAAGTCAAATGAGGTAGATAGAAATATCGAAATTCAAAAACAAGATTCTCAAAGAAATTTGAAGTTAACTCCACGGTACGAAGTTACTAAGCTATACATATATACAATTGGATTGCCATATAGTAAATAGAAAAGTACCCCTATACGATTTTTAAATATTATAAATTAAGAGTATGTATTAGCAGTTTTAAAAAAGAATAAATAATAATTAAAAATCACAGGCATTAGAAAAGTAATTGCTTTTTGAACTGGTAATATAAAATTCTGAGATGTATGTTACTTACAGGATGAAGCATAACGGCAACATACTTTCCTACAAGAAAAAAATTGTTTATAATAAAAAAATTTAAAAAAAAACATTAAAAAATTATAATGAAATAAATGGCAGATATTATGAAATAAAATAAATTAAAATTAGTTCTACTCTGATTAGAGAATTGATTTATAAGAAAAAAATTTTTTCATAAAACTTTACAGATTAAACATAAAAAAAAAAGAAATACAAATCACAAAGGAGGCTAATTAATAACATGTCATATCAAAGAAATTTGATGGTATAACAAAACAGATAAGAATTCCAAATAAAAATATTTTTTTCGATTAAAATCACTGAACCTTTTTGAGCAAAATTATAAAAACAAAGATATAGAATTTCTATTTAAGATATGAAACAAAGACAAAATCCTTCATTCACCTCAAGCACCTAACTAATAACTTTCAAGGATTTTTATTTCCGTTTTCTTCTGGGTCAATCCTATTTCCTCGTTTTTAAAATCAGAAGCATTGCTTTAGCATTCATTAAGATTAATTTATTTTTCACTTCCTCATCTTATACTCATTTCGATGCCAATTTTTTTAAAAGTGCTGCATTTATCAAGAAGCTTTTATTTCCATATCACTCATATGGCATTCTTTAAATGAAATGAATCAAGAGAAAATATTTAGAATTTTATAAAAGAAGTGGAAATTATACGGAGTTCAATTTCCTTCATTGATTTATACCAAAAAGAGAAAAAGAAGATTAACTAAATAAATTTTCATCTTATAATAAAATTTTTTATTTGGGTAAATTTTTTTTTATTATGTCTTTATGTGTACCTAAAATCAAAACGTTTTACACCAACTCTTATCCAGAACATGTTTCTTCCGAGAAGGACGTCTGTTTGTTTACATTATTTTTTTGTTGGTAGTTGAAGTTAAAGTTAAATTTAGCAAATCAAACATCTCTACATATTTGTTCACATATGTTAAAATTTGTAAGAAAAACATATTATATAGGTTCTCATTGCAATTTAAGATTAAATAATAATCAAATTTTTCATAATTACTGTTCATTTATGTTTTGAAAGTATAAGGATTTAAAGCATTATTCTGAGCGGCTTTTTATGCTTCTCTTCTTCCCGGCGACGAACTTTATTAGGTTTCGAGCGCAATTCTGCTCTTGTCTGCATGTTTCGCGGGCTTTTTCAGTGGGCTCGTCCGAGTTTCGTAATGTGATTCGTCAAATTTTGTTGCTATCGTACCTCATGATAGTCGTCTAATTTCCGAATACTAGAAGTTATTATGACTTGCTTACTATACGAATCATCGAAGAATACCATTAATATTTAAATGCTTTGGAGAACTTGGGTAAGAAATGAACGGAAGGAAATGTACCATAATACATTGAACTAGTAAAATGCATTACGGTTCGATTTTTTTCAGATGAATAATTTTCAAGGTTTTTTGTTTCACAAGTTAATTTCATACATTAGGGGAGAGGGGTGCATTCCGTTTTGCTCTATCAATTATAATTATTCTCTTCTAAATCATTTTTTGTATATGCTATTATAATTGATTTCAATCTTTTAAAATTATTTTTGATTACTAATTTTCATAAAATATTCTTTTTTGCATTCAGGAATTTAATTTATGGAATTATTTCATGTGTAATTAATCATGAAACTATGTAAAACGAAAAATTATAGCAAACTTGGTCAATTAGCAATCATTAAATGATAATGATCATATTTTACTGCTTTTATAGCTATTAGCAGATTTATGTATTTTAGTAATTAAAAGATTTTCCTTTACAAAAAAAATATATCAAAACTGATTTTATGAATTTCTCTTTAAAATGAAAAATATGTTGGTGAAAAAAAATAGTTTTAAAGAAACAAATTTTTTTAATTTGTCATCTGATTTTTTATTTATGGAAAATGGATAATCTTCATTCAGGTTTTAAATATAAATATTTTTTTATATGTATTTTAGTTTCATTGTTATCTACTTGAATATGGAGACTCTCATTGAGGAATTTCAGCTTTTTTCTTTTGACCTGCAACTGTCTTCTGTTGTGAGTGATAGTGCAAGACAATTTTTGCATGATGTTATGCCAGTTTATCTTAAATGTGGACAAAAGGTTTGTTATTTAAAAACTTTATAAACTGTGAAAAAATTGTCATATTTGTTTCTAATCTGTTTTCCATTTTTTGTAGATTTCTAAGAAAGCTTTGTTGGCATGTGCAGTTTTTGTATCAGTTCAAAATAACTTGTAAGTATAATTAAAAAATTTTTTTATAGGATATATGATTGATTCAATTGATTAAAACCTCATACTTTAATAAATATACTTTGTTAGTCTTGAATATCATTTAGATTGTCATGAATTTTTTTAAAAAAATTTAATTTCATATATTAGAGTCTTAGGTTTATGCTTAAATTATTGGTTTTTAAATTAAATTCAATTTTTTGTGATGCATATATTTTTTATATATCATTGTATAGATATTTTAATTGTTTAGACTATATATGTGTATATATTAAATGTGAATTCATTCTGTAAAATTACATTCCTACTTAAAATATTTCCTTTAGCCTTTTTTTTTCTTTAATCAATGAAGAAATATACTTATGTTTTCTTTAGTTTCTAATATTTTTTTAATTATATGTATATTTTTTTATTAAAGGAAATTTGAATGCAGTAGTAGGATTTCTTTTAATTATGCTAAATTTACTATATTAACTAAATTGTTTTCATCAATAAAATTTTCCATTGTTAGATTGAATATTTTAATATGGAAATAAAATATTATTTTAGTATTTACTTAAAAATTTCTTTTTGAAATTTAGTTCAAAAGATAAAAGATGAAATAATGTTTTGAAAATAATTTAATAGTTTTCATCTGATTTTGAAAAATTAATCATTTACTTAGTATTATATGTTAAAAACTTTTTCTTTGCATCTCATTTGAAAGCAATATTTATATACATATATATAATAATGGTATTTTATTGTATATATATTTTCAAAACTTTAATAATAATAATTTATTTTTAAAAATGACTTTTGGATACAGAATATTTGGAATATTAAACTATGTGTATTATTTTAAAAATAAATCTTTAAAATAAAGTTTAAAAAATAAAACATTTTTTTGAATTAAAATATATTTTAGCCATTCTTTTCATGTGGACCAAGAAGGAAATAATTCACAACCAGAAATCACTGTTTCTCAGCTGTTGGATAAAGCTGATATCAAGTAAAATTACTTCATTTTTCTAATAATGATAATTAATTTTTATTTATTTGTAAATGCAAAATGTTTGAGTATTATACATTACAACACAACTTATATTAATGTTTTGTTAAATTAATTATCATTATTTCTTTTAAAGGTATGAATCTGTGTGAAATTGAGTGTAAAAGGGATTTTATTATTTTTATTTCATCTTCAAATATCCTTGGCCCTTCCCTTATTTTAACTAAAAATGACACTGAGTTATATATATATCATGAAAAAATTGCAAGTTCTATTAAATAAATGTCCATTTTCCAGTTACTGTATATTTCAAACTTTTGTCAGTGTTATCTTGCATACAAAATGTTGATTAAAATTTTGTGAAGCTTAGTTACTTAGGTAAAACTATATGTTCCAAAGATGAAAAATTAAAATATTCATTATATGTTTTGCTTTGAATTTTTATGTAGTTGTCTGGCTATATTTTATTTAATTTTACCAATAGGAAATTTTGTGAATGAATGTTAGTTTCAGTATGTGTTCATTTGAATAGCTTAGCAATACAAATCAAGTGAATTTGGAATCTGCCACTTATCATATATTGTCATTTAGTGGGAATCACAGATGTACTAATTATTATTAGTAATATTATGATCATGAGGAATTTAAAAAGAGATCATTGGTAAATTTTTGAATGGATGCTAGCAGGCAGTATTTGCTCCTTCTGAAGTGGTGGAATCTCCTCACCATCTGGATTTTAGAATTAGATCTTGCTTTGTTTTTTAAAAAGAGAGGCAGTTAGAATTTTTCATTTTATTTCTAACTAAAGAAGTAGATTGAATTTTGAAATTCTTTAGAAAATGTAACCATGTTGTTTTCGAGCAGAAAAAGGCATTGTAACTTTTTAAAAAATTTCCTCACAGTTGACCTTTAAAGTGAGGTTTATATTGAGTTGATATTCATCTACCTAATTTTTTTTGTAATGTTATTGAAAAATAATAGATAATAGATTGTTAAATAATGGATGACAATATCTATAATAAGAATCTGTATCATGTCATTTGATATTTTTTAAAATTTAATTATTCTGCTAACATAAATTTGAGATTTCTAATTTGTGCTGTATATAGGTTTTGCTTTAAATGAGAACTTTTAATTGTTGCAGCATTTAGAAAATTTATTATCAAATGGAGTATTTAGGATAGATGTTTGATGTTAGTTTCTTCATTATTTTAATTCATATTACTTTTTTGTTTGAATAAAATTCTTCATTTTGTATTCTATCATATATTAATGTATAGACTGCTTTTTTCGTTAACCATAGTTGTTGAGGTTTCAGAGCTTTATATATATATATTAAATTTAATACATTACTAATGCCAATATAGTTTTTACCTATAGCTTTGTACGATCTTTTTAGCTTTAGCATGATGCATTTCATCTATTGGCAAAACATTTTTTGTACTAAATAATAAAATAGAAATGCAAGAAATGGATGTATCTTTTGCATTTCATACTTGCATCTTTCGATCTACTCTGAGCTCTATCGCATTGGCTTGAGTGTAGTGAATGCAGTTTCTACTGAGACTGGAAGTTTATATCTGATGAAAAAACAAGTAGTTTTGGAATATAAAGTTTTTAAATGTATCCTGTATAAGCTGGATTAGTGAACTGTTGAAGCTTAGAAAAAAATGAAAGTCTAGACAAAAGGTTTAATATTCAGAAAATTGGACGAATATTTCTCATAACTAGGGTAATGGCATCATGAATTATTTTCAAGAACAATGGCCAGCCTGATTTTCAAACCCCAAGAAAATATGCAGTTTCTCTGTTTCCATCTAGTTAATCACTTATGTGGGTGATACATAGAGCAAATTCTTAAATTATGGTGTGCACATTATCTGTTCATTCAAAATAAGATAACCAGATGATTCCTTTTTGATGGGTCTTATTGTTGGTAATTTAAAGGTAAATTAATAGAAGGAAGAAAAAAACAACAACCAGAAGATAGAAAGAAAACTTAGTTTGAGAGGTGATTATCTTTGGTTCATGAATCATTAGCATATCTTGGAATCATGAATTGCTCCTTATACCTAAGAAGAATTTAAATCATACATGAGAAATAATATTATAATTTGAAAGTTTTTTTATTAGAAATTATAAAATATATACAATTAACTTGTCATAAAAGAAGTGATAATGTTTTTTCCTTTTCTTTCTTTCTTTTTTTTCTGATTTTTTTTTTTTTTTTTGCAAATTCTTTTTTTAGTATCATGGAATTCTTTACTGTTACATGCTTCTTGAAAAAGAACTACCCTTTAAGTGATAATGTGAAGCAAAATCTTATTGCATTGGAACGGAAGTATCTTATTGTTTCAGCACTCTTTGATAAGTTTGAAAGGTATAGATTTTAACTATGATAAAAATATTGCTAAAATGTCTGCCTCTTTTTTATCCTTTCCTAATAGTATATAAATTTTAATTCTACTACAGTTTTTAAATTAAAAATTACTATAAATAATTTAAATTTTATATAGGAAGGAATGGGTTAAATTTTAAGGTTCTTTAAATATAAAGTTTCATTCTTTAGCATTATGTTTTAAAATAAATTTCAGTCAAATATTGTTCTGTTAAGTTTATTTTTTATTTCAGTATTTCATAACTGTTTATTGATTCAATAAATGTCATTTATTCTTTATCAATAAAAATTAAAACTTTAAAACTTTTTATTCTTTTAACTCAAAATGTTATATGATATAATGACGATGCTGTTCTATAATCTGATGTTGTATGATTTTGTGAATATAATGTACGGCATTTTGTGCTAATAGGATTGTGGTGAATAGCATATAAGCCAGTTAACAACTACTCTGCACAAGCAATTGCTTTTGCATAATGATTTAGTTACTGGACTGCGAACCACAAGATCCCAGGTTCTATCCTGGGACTGCTAAATTGGCGACCTCGGATGACGAACCTTCAACTTTCGTACAGCTGTTGTGGCGGAATCTTCACTTGACGCAGTAAACCAAAGTCGTCAGATTCACTTGACGCAGCAAACCAAAGTCGTCAGATTCACTTGACGCAGCAAACCAAAGTCGTCAGATTCACTTGACGCAGCAAACCAAAGTCGTCAGACTCACTTGACGCAGCAACTCAAAGTCGTCAGACTCGCTTGACGTAGCATCAGCAACCACTCACCACACATGCTTGCCAAAACGCTTGGCGCTACTCAACTGGGTACAGGCCCATTAGACAATAGCTAAAAATACATCACCACTCAACAGTCGTATCGTTCGTCTCATCTTTGACTCACTGGTGGGAAAGTCTGTGGTGAATAGCATATAAGCCTGTTAACAACTACTCTGCATGAGCAATTGCTTTTGCATAATGGCTTAGTTACTGGACTGTAAACCACAAGGTCCCAGGTTCTATCCTAGCACATCACATACCGCTAAAGGATAATGAAAGGGAAAAAGCCAACATAATTTATGAGAAGTAAGAATACTAAGGCAATGCCTTTCGTGTGAATTTATGAAATATTTTAGGAATTTCCTTCCATAATTAATGTATTTGTAATATTCTTTTATAAATATATATTTACCATTACATTTGTACTGAATTTATAGATTTCAATTTTTTAGATCTACTAAGGCAAAGGTATTATTAGATCATTTTACAAATCTCCTTTTTCAGAAGAAAATTATATTTTTTGTCGTTCCTGTGAAAACTTGAAATAGAATTAAAGTTCATTAGGGAAGCAGATAATTAGTTCTTGAAGAGTTTCTAACCCATTCTTTTTGTAGATTTTGACTGATTCTTGAAATTCAATGATTTAATATAAGAAATACTATTCATTCTCTGCATCTTCTGATAAAGGCATTTGAGATTTTTTTTTTTTGTTTTAAAGCATTTTCTGCTCTAAATATAGTTTGATGGTTATTATTTTTTCTAAATTAAAATTAGAGGCAGGTCTCACTAAATCATTGTTTATAAAATCTCTTGTAAAATGTGATAATGTTAGATCTTTAAAAATATTAGATATGGTATTTGTTTTAAGATAAAATTAAATAAGCATGAAAATATATGACTTTGGATTTTATTTGTTTTATTATTTTTTTTAATTTCTGGTAGTATAATTATAGATTTAATTTAGAAATTAAATATATGCATTGATTGTAAATCAATAGAAATTTTTCTGTTTCAGCATGTCAACAGAAATTTTCCATCTTGACACAAGCTCACCTACTCCATCAAATCACTCCAATCCAGAAGCAAATACTCTCCTGAAAAAGCACAAAATTTTGTGCTGGATATTGTTTTTGGTAGCTAAGGCTAAAGTGTTGTGGCACAGACAAGAACTTCTAGCCACTTTTCATTTATTGCTCTGCTGCATTGGAGAAGTCATCAGAGTTACTCCTTCTTTCATGCTTTTGCCTCCTTTTGGTATGTTATTGTTATGTAAAAGTACAATTATCTGAAAATGTTTTTAGTTTGAAGTATATAAACCAGGATTCCTAAGATCCTTAAAATCTCTTTGAGTCTCCTCTTATTTACTTTGTTTGGGGCCCCAGAAAAATTATTAATGTTTCATAGGGCTCATAGAAAATAGATAAAAATATGTTTATTAGTTTTTGGAAGAAGAATCTGGTTTATGACTTGATTTTGCTGTGCGAATTCCACTGGTGGAAAAAGATGTTGACATGGGGATGTTGTCAAGTGCTAATCTTTTCTTTCTTTGTGGTTTAGAGGAAGAGGGAAGAAGCAGCATTCATGATTATCTTTACAAGTGGGAAAAAAAACTTCAACAGATTCAGCAGCTGAAAATAAATTTATTACAACATTTATTGTATCTTCACAACATTTAAATGTAAAAGTGATACTCTTTGAATTGTGAAGAGAGTTATTATTTATAAGATTCTTACAAAGAATCTTAAGCTTGTTTTCAGTAATATTGCTAGATTGTTGAAACAAATTTAAAAATTTCTTTTTCCCTGCATACAAAATGAATGCTGTTACTTAATTTCATCTAGAATTGCTTTATTCGTTAAAAAATATTTTATTTTAGTATCGAGCTATCTTTATGTAAATAATCTAATGTTCAATTGTTCAATGAAACATTCAACAAAGCTTTGCAAATGGTTTTGTACATCAATTTTGAAATGAAAAAAAAAAAAACCCAAGAGATTGAAACAATTTATGTGGCTTCAATTTTCATAGGTCATTTTATAGCTGAACACATTTAAAAAAATGTTCATAATTCTAGAGAGAAATTGAATTAGAGAAAGACTATTAAAGTAAGTTATTTAGAAATTTTTTTGGCACTGAATGATGAAATAAAAAAATTATTTCAAGCATAATGGTAAATATAGATAGATGTAGCCTGCCTGTTATCAACAATTTTATATAGTGTATCCATATGGTATATTGAGCTTTTTTGATCTAGTATGTATTATTTATTCAAAGATTTGCTATTAAGAGAAGATGGGAATACCTAGAATTTTCAGGGATGGAGAATTTTCTTAAAACTTGTCATATATTCAATTTACTATGATTGTTTCAAAGGATGCATTCGGAACTTTGAAAAAGACAAGTTTCCTACATAAAAATCTAAATTATATGGTTTACAAAATGTAAACCAGATCTTACTCTGTTAAAAAAATTTTCTTTGTATTAACCAAAATAATTAAACTATTTTTAACATTTTACCAAATAAACTGTTGATTTTTGCTATTTCTGGTACTGAATATAAAAATGATACCCTTTAAAATTTTGGTGTTGTGACAAATGATGCTCTTGAAGGTATAACAACTGTAAGTAACATATAAATTTGATTTTCAAAAAGGATATATATGCCAATATTAGCAAAGGTAATATGAATTTTTTGGAAACAAAATGCTAAGAAGTTTTTTTGATTTAAAAAAAAAAAAGATAGAACATAAATTTCAGATCATTGTTTTCAGATATTTGCTAGTATTGTGAGTAGTTTAGATATAAGGAAAATGGTCAAACTAGCCCATAAAAACATCAATAAGATGAAAGACTTTATTTTTTTCCTTGTGTATTGCAAATATCTCTAAAACAAGATTAAATTTTTTTACGTGATGCTCTCTATATATATTTTAAAAATATGGCTTGTAATTCTGTAAGATTTAAGGAATTTTAAATTTTAAATGCATCATTTTTTTAATCAAAATATCCAGAAGACCATAGATCTTCATAAAAAATTGGGGAGAGAGTCAAAATTTTAACAGCATTATTTCATTTCTAAGTTGTAGCTGAAAATGAATTTTTCAAGCTAAATGATTCCTTAGATGGAAATATTGTGTTATAAAAGTGTATGAACGAAGAATGTTGCAAAATGTTTATTTTAGTCAAATTGAAAATTTGCAGAATTGAAAATTTCCGAATTTGAAAAGATTTAGATTATATGCAAAATAAAATGCTCACTCTAAGTATGTAATCCTTGCTCATTTATGCTTTTGACAATCATAAAACAATGGAAAGAAGAAAAGGAAACATATTATATTAGACAAAATGGTTTAAAATATAAAAAAGGAAGTTATGGAGTTGGTTTCTATATTGTAGGAACCTGTAAATAAACTAATTGAAAAACGAAAGAAAAATAGAGGTTTTAGCAAAATCAAATAGTTTTTTTAATTAAGGTTTGAACGAAACACTGCAGTTTATTTGTTTAAATATAAATGAACCATATTTGATTTGCCTCTTATATTTTTTTCTTTATTGCACTATCAAAGATAAGTAAAAAATTCTTGTGGGGTTAACATATTTTTTAATGAATTTTGTTTCAGCTCAAGAATGAATTAAGTAATACAGTAGTAATTTGAATAAAATAAGTAGTAGCAGTATGATGGATAGCAGTAAGGATGCTGGCATTGTAATCTCGAAATTTGCTTTAAACTGTAAGTTGTGGAGTATTAATTGAGAAATGAAGTGTACTCATTGCTGTTACTTAAACATCTATCAGTAGTAAGTTAGAATACGATGTTGTATATGAACGTTAATGTTGATTGAAATTTACATTTTGCATTTTTATATTTAAATTATAATATAAATTTTTATGGCTTTTGAATTTTTTAAAAAAAAGTCCTCAAAGAGATTTTTTTTTTCTTTTTTTTCTGAGAATTCTATTAAACTGAAACCAAAACTTAAACATCTAAAAAAAAATCTCACATTACTTTTAAAATAAAAAAATTTTATGTGTGAGATAATATCTAATTTACTTAAAAATACCTTTGTGAATATAGAATATCAAATCTTTTTCTAATTTATATTACGCATTAATGTCAGATTATTATTTGTAATCACAAAAAAAATAAAAGTATAGATTTATCTTTTAAATATATGGTATAAAATAGCCCATAGAATGAAGTAAATTTTAAAAAGACCTCTCTGATTTTCAAAATTTATTGTGTTGAATGATATTTGATAATTAAAATAAAATTAACTATTGAAATTCTATTTATGATTTAAAGTAATATTTTTTACAAACATCCTTTTTAAAAACTTGGCAAAAACCAAATCTATTTGAGAAATGTATTTTATTTTGACATTCCTCAGAGCATCCCCAGTGCCAAATTTTCATTCTAAAGATTTATTCAGAATTTTTAGAACTTGATTTGTAAATTTTTTAACAACTGAAGAATTTTCAGTTTCAACACATTAGAAACTTGTGAATGAATTCAGATATTAATAAAGCAAATACATAACAATGAATTTTCAATACAAGCTGATGATATATTATTGCAGCAACTTGAAAAAAAAAAGAATTTAATACCATAGGTGTTGAGATACTATTATGGAATGTGTATAATAAAAATAATACAACAGAATTAAAAAAAAAATTGATTATTTTGGAAAACAATTCTTGAGATGTAGAACAATTGAGCTTCATATAAAGGACAAGTCAGTAAAAAAGAAATCAGGTTAGATAAAAAAAAGTAGGAAATTAAACTGAATTTAAAAAAAAAATGCAAAGAGGCTTTTTTTGTCTGATAGATTATTTCTTTGTCTATTGAATCAAAAATGTTACCAGTAGCACAAAAACAGCAATTGTTGTAAAGAAAATGCATCAGAATATGAAATAATAAAATAGCAATATCTGTATATTGGAAGGTGATTAGGTGTATATGTGTGGAAATATATTCTTCTAGAGTTGAATAAATAAATAAGTGCAATTAATATGAAAAACTACAGTCATTTGAGCATTATAAAACAAAATATTCATTAAAGTTACATATATATTATTGACACCTTATCTTGCAACCAACCCAACTTCTTTCTTGCATGAATATCATAATATTTTTATGACATAATGAGACTATAATGATTTCAGTTATATCTAAAAGATCTTAAGTCTAATAGAGCAATTTTAAGAAAATCTTGGTTTCTAATTTAAAGATTGTAGCTGAATAACTGAAGCAGTAACAGCAGTAAAAAAAAAAAAAAAAAAAAAAAAGAGGAAGAAAGGAAGAAAAAAAAAAAAATAAAATAATTTTTAGAAACATTCTGATTACAACCCCAGCAGAACATATTTATTTTATCAACGAAGTTTTATAAGGTTAAAAAAAAGTTACAACATGATACATTGTTTTTCTTCTCTTTTCCTATAGATAGTATTGTTGCAAAGAATGAAGATTTAGTGACCATTTTAGACGTTTTAAGTAATCATTTTCACACAAAATCTGAGGAAGTGAGTATTTATTTCTATTACTATTTGAACAATTACAATTATTTTTATAATTATGTTGCAATATTCCTGAAAGAAAAAAATTTCCTAAATTCCAAATTTTAGTTTCTTAAATGTTTCCTTTTTTAAATTGTGTTTTTTTCTATTACTATTTAATAAAATAACAATTGCAAAATTGAAAACCATTAAAATTTTCTTTTATTATCAAATTAAAAAATCATGTTTTTCTTTCAACTTTTTAAAGGTGAAAGCTGTGTATGATGGATGGTTGCATGTTGCCAATGAATTAAACATTGGTTCTAAGTTTCCTGAGGTTTGTGAGATATTAAATATTATTTATGTATGCATTTATTATGATTTTTAACTTCATGTAGATCATTAATATTGCATTAATAATAGAATTGCTCGAGTATATTTGTGAGTTCATCAATATTTAAAAATAAAACTATCTATTAAAACAGTTTTTTAATGTATACTTATAATAAAGCTCAATGTGTGTGTGTGTGTTGGTGCTCTACAGGCCAGACCATTTAACCTACAACTACCAAATTTGGCACACATATACCTTGGAGGCCGGGAATGTGCACCTGGGGTTTATTTTTTCGAATTTTTTATTAAAAATTTATTTATTTAAAAATTAAACGAAATTTTGGCGTGTTTCTGCTATAATTTCCGAAAATATAACGACACAAAAAAGATTTTTACATGAAGTTAAAGATCAAAAATTTATCTTTTAAATGATATCAATGTTTTAACCTTAAAATAAAATTTCTATTTTTACTGAATTTTTAAAGAAATATTTTAACTATATTTTTCCACGATTTTTTTCGTACAACATAAAAATAAAATTTAAGCTGCACGAGCACGTTTCCCATTCATGGGAAAAAATTAGCTTTTTTCAAAGTGTTGCCATCACATTGATTAAAGCTCCAATTAAAAATAAATTAAATCTTTTTAGAAATGAAATCTGCAGAAATATAATTTTCGGCTGTAGGAAAATTGGTGTCTGTAGGAAATGAAACTTATATGAAATATTATTTTTTCTAAAAAATAAATTCAAGAAAAATTATTTTATGATCTTTTACACTCTCTATATTATTAATCCAAAAAATCAGTTTTATTTTAAGGCAAGTTTTGTTTAATATGAATAGGATATCCATTCAAATCGGGGCAACACAGCTAATTTGTAAACCTTTAGTAAGACACAGATCTACTAAAATGGTCTAAATGGAAAGTGATTATATTTTATGTAGTTTGATTCAATAAATGCTCTAATAAATAACGAATTTTTGATTTTACATAAAGCTTCTGCTGTGGAAATCACGAATAACAAAATGTTCTTGAAACACTAATATTTTAAATAAAAAGAGTTAATTTCCAATCAACTAAATCTATCACTTAAACTGACTGATTTATGAAAATTTGAATATCACTATTCAATAAAAAAAGGATAATTTTAGATTTTCCGTGGATCGTTTCAAAGAAAATACGCCAATCAGCTCGTAGGTTTCTCAAGATTAATTGGACTAGGATTATGAAAATGTTGATTTTTTCTAAATTTTTAACATTCAAAACTTCATAAATAAATCTTAGTTGATTGTGGAAAACAGAAACATTCATTCATTTATTTAAAATTTGATGTGTCCAGAATATTTCTCAGAATATGATACCTTACTGCATTAAATTTAGACTTCATAATTTTTGAAATATATTTATAAGCCAGAACAAAATATTATTATTGATTTCATTTCAATCCTTTTGAAAGCAAAACTAAATACTGAATTTTATGCTGAATCTGAGAAGTTTTTGTTGAATTATTCTTTGAGATATTACATAAATTATGAAAAATATTTTGTAGTTCACGTAAGACTTAAATACCGAGCGATTCTGTTTGCAATATTCATATTCAATAATAATAAATAAATAACAATAAAGATGATAAATAAAATAAAACGCTTGGTTTTATCAAAAAATATCTTTATATTAATTGCAATTTCACCATTTCCATTTTAAATTAAAGTTGAAGTTCTACTGGAAATGACAACAAATTAGCAAAATATATATAGTAAATTGAATGAAACGATCTAAACAACAGTATAAGTTTGTTATGACTATCAAAATGTGAAGATTAAAAATGTTTTGTTTGAGAATCTATTAAGGGACCAGTTACTTAAAATATTTAATTGAAAATTGTAGCGAGCGGTAATACTAGCGAACCGGCTGGTCACCAAAGGCGGCTAGTATATAATATATATAATATTATTTAAAAAAAATTTGAGTTAATCTTGTTTTGATTAAAGAATCTGTTCTGAATAAGAATTATTACTACCTATCTCTTACATATCTAGAATACTTTAAATAATTAATTTTCAAGTATAACTTTAAAACATTAATTTTGAATTATTTGTTTTCCTATTGTTTTATTTTCAACTCTTGCACCCAGAAGTTTAAAAGTATGATAGTTAAATATCAGGCAAGTTAGTATTAAAATTATTTAATATTAATGTATTTAATTATTTAAATCATTGTCTCTCAGCTTTAATAACTAATCTTCTCTTGTAAAAAATGAAGAAGAAAAATTCTCCATCACATAATTTTTACTAACTTTTTACTAAATCATTTACATGAACTTTATCTTTTAAAAATTGTTCTTCCATAGGTTCAAGATTTGCAGTTAATCTATCTTCAATTGTATATTCAAAGTGGTGATGTAGATGAGAGTCTCTTTTTAGAAAAAGATTGGCATTTGTTACCATCTCTGTCTGAAAAAAAGTATATATGAGACTATTATATCTCTATTAATAAACAATGTGAATGCATTTTTAATTATTGAATATATTAGTTATATTTATATGTATTACTCCTAAAGAATACATATTGCATGTACATCTTGTATTTTTTGTTTTATTTTTCCATTTGTATTATTAATTATTCTTTTTTTGAGGGGGTTTTTTTTTGCCATTTTAATGATGTTTTATTCTTTTTTCTTACTGAAATAGTTTATGAGTACCACAGGGAAAAAAAAGTTCTTATTATTTTAATATCATATTCATATAAATAAAGTTTAAGAATGAAGACTTATTTTAAATTATTGAAGAAACTCTTTATTTAATCATAGTGATTTCTCTTCAACTTAATTCTAAATGCTAAACTCTCATTTAGTTGCATGAAGGGAAATTTTATTTCCCTCTTTTAATTGCTACTGCAAAGGTGAATTTCGTATTTTAACGAGATACAGTATCAAATTTTACATGATAATTCAGAATTCTCTTGAAATATTCATGATTATTTCTAAATCAGCCAAGTGTTTTTAACTTTAAAAAAATCAAAGCTGACTTGATAAAAAAAAAAAGTCAGAAAAGGAAGCTGCTGAAACAATTATCATGCATGTACATATGCAATATATTATAATCGGTTTATTATAAGGAGACTGGTTGAAAATACATATTTGAATATCTTAATATAATCAACAGTTGCTTCATTTTTCTCTTTGATGTTAGTTAAATTATCAACTGGAAAACAAAAGAAAAAGTTAGTTGTAAGAAGAAGATAGGAAAGAAAAGAAAAGAAAAAAAAGTTCAAATAATAAAAAATGATAAAATTGCCATGCAATGAGAATGTGATATGCTTGTTTGTTGTTTGTATTCATTAATATATGGTTGTACACATTTTTTTTTCATTTTTATTGAAAAAATTTTGATTAAATGAAGGTGCATAACATTATTATTATTATTATTTTCCTTTCTAGTCACTCTCCACGAAAATATCCTTTAACTTTGATCAGGAGAACCCTTGACACATCTGAAGCTCTCAATACCATATTACTTTCTGCACCAGATGATTTAACAGAACACCTCAGAAATACTTTACAAGTAATTACTTGAAATATTTACATACTTTATTTCTCATTTAATATCTACATTTCTACTGACATAGTTTTATTTGATTTGATTCGGATGATTTGAGGATTAAGAATGGAAAGTGATGCATCAATTATTTAATCTCTTAAATTATAGTTTACTGTTATGCTATGTATTAAAAGGATAAGATATTTTATAAAAACAAATCCTCTTGGGTTTTCTATATCCAAAATTCATGCATCTAGAGTTTGATCTTTTCCAAAGAAGTAATTTCTTTTGTTTTTTACTATCAATTATTGTCTAAAGAACAATTTGATTTAACTGTGTATGAAAAAGCATTAGATTATTATCTTTGGATTTAAATATTATATGCAAGATTAAATAGTCTTGTATTATATACATTTAAAAAAGCAGAAAATGCTCTACGCATTACCTATATTTGAGTCAATCCAGTATACTTGTTGCAAAAATTTCTTTACAACTGCATGTTTGGGAAATGCAAAAAAGGAACTAAGAAGATAGTAATATTTTGTTAATTAAATCCATGCTCCATTGATTTAAGACAATTAAATCAAATATTTTTATATTTGCTTAGACTGTAATATTATTCTGCATTTAAACTGCAATTAAAAATTTGTTTACTCTGTTACCCATTTGAAAATATATTTTAATTAAATTTTACATGATTTAACGAATTTGCTGTTTAACAATTCAACTACAGTTTCCCTGTCTCACCCCAGTAATTGCATCCAAAGACAAATAAAAAAATATTTTTTTTTTGTTATATGTTATTTAGCTTATTTCTATTTTTGTATTAGAGTTATGTAATGAGAAGATTTATTTCTATTGGATGTATTACTGCCATTTTTTTAAAAAATAATACTGGTTAAAGAAGCTTACTCACGGTTTGAAATTTTGACATTATTAAATTTTGATTTAACTGTTAGCTCTTCATAGGATTGTTCTAGGATTCATTATTCAATGTTTGTACACATTTATAAATAGGGATTACATGGATTTGAAACAAGAATTTAAATATTTATAGGGTTATTGTGGATTTTAAATTTTTGATAGTTCTTATCATTGAGACCTTTTATATTTAATTTTAATGCCAAAGTCTTGTTATTAAAATCGAAGTTATAAATATTTTGCTTTATTCTACTGAAGATTCACAATTAGTTCAGTTATAATTCTTATTTAATATTTGAAAGTTTGGCAATAGTCCCAAATTATGTCACTTTATTATACTTATATTTATACTGAAATCTGCTTAATTAAAAAAAGATTAATTATATGATGCAAAAAATGGATTTTAAATTGTTATTAATGTTGCTTCTTTTATGAATCTTTCAGTTACTTGTTTTTCTCAAAAAGAAATCCGAGAAGTTGTTTGAATATATTTGCTTATTTTTGTGAAACATTTATCAATATTTAAGCTACTGTTTTGGAAACTAACTTATTTTTTAAAATTATTTTTAATTTCATTATATTTTTTCTATTTTATTCTGATTTTAGGAGTGCTCTGTAGATGCATCAAATGTTATCAGAGATTTCCTAAGTCAATCAAAATCCACATTTATTGTTGAGTTTATGCAAGCTCATGAAGGTAGTGATAAAAGTTTAGCTGAGAGGAGATTTCAGTTGGCTTCCAAGTATTATTATCTGATGCTGGATGCTTTGCTGAAAAAAGTAACTTTTTTTAAAACTATATTTGATATTTACTATGAAGAGTAACTTTGAAAAATATTTTAGTAGTTTTTTTAAAGATTTTATGTATTTATTTTTAGTTTTAGGAACATTAAATGTATTTCTTTTTTTTATCATTCTTATTTTACACACTTAAACATTTAAATGAGCAATGAGTATTGAATCTCTATTTATAATAAAAGCTAATGAGAATATTCAATCATTTCAAAATACTATTTTTAATGAATTTTTTGGTTTTGTAAGCATATTGCAGATACCAAATTATAATAAAGAAATTTTATAGATAATGTATTATTAATACAAACAAATTTATAAAATTCACGTTTTTTACAGGAAGCAGAACGTTTGTCTCCTCCTGAATTCACCTCTTTTATACAAAATGTTGTTTTTCATAAATCTCTCTTGGCTTGTTGTTTGGAAGTGACTCTCATGTCTTGTGGCTCAATAGGCAAGCATAAAGTTTTCTGGACTTTTTCTAAAAAGTTTTTTATAATTGCCATAGTTAATTAATTTTTTTTTGTAATTTGTTTTTAGTGTCTTCAAAATAAAGTATAGAAAGGCTCTGTTTACATAGTGTGTAAGATTATTTATATAATCTAGATTGTATATTGTTCAGGAATAAATAATTACCTGAAAATCTATTTACATTTCTTGCATTAATTTAATATTGTTAAATTTCTTAGTTACTCATAATTTATCAGGAAATAAAATTTATAATCTCCAACTCTTATTTATTATATATTTAATAGTATTATGTTATATATTAATTCTGATGTAAATATCCCTTTTTCTCAACTAATACAAATCTTACAGTGATAAAACAATTACCTGTAGACAGAATTTTTTACTGATTCAATTTATATTGAAAGACATTGTTTGTTTAAAAATATAAATTGATGACTGTATTTTATTATTAGGTATTGCATGCAAAAAGGTTTGATTTATGAATAAATTCAAATCAATGAATTGTAATTTTAATCTTCATATATTTTTTTCTACATTCTTAATTTAAGCAACCTAATTAAAGACTAAATAATTTTTTGGAGGATCGGAATGGCTAGGAGATTGAATATATAAAAAATTGCACATAGATTTATAGATCTACTATATTTTTAGTATTGCCTATTTGTTACTTTTTCATATATGAAGTTTACAGGAAGTCAAAAAAATTCAAACTGTAAATTTTGATGAGTGCCCACACTTATACCTTCCTGAATTGAAAAAACGCATTTTTAACACTATGTCTCTCTGTGAAAACGATTAATAAAAAATGCTTTGAGCTCGACAGATGAAATTTGTTTATGGACTTGCTGCCAAATTTGTAGATTTCCATCAAATTTTGAACAAATTCCATTTACAGAAAGTCTGTTTGTCTGGCTGGATTTCCGGGTGCAAGCAAACTCAATAACTGCAAAATGAAACAGCTAGGTAGATAACATTTGACTCACAGGCTTAACATTTAAAATGCAGATTTTTATCAATTTTGTGCTTTTAGACTATACCTTTTCATGCATGTAAGCACAATATTTTATAAATATAATTACTTAAATTAATAAAATTTGGTATATTATCTTGTAACTCCATCTGTAATTCCGTGCCAAAATTTTGTATCAGTTGATCAGCAAAAAGACAACCAAAATACATATTCTCATGATAGATTCAGTAAAAATGCTAGATCCATGCCAAAAACCTTTATTGGTAACTTACATTCACCAATGGCATGTAAAGTATTTGCTATCCAGAATTTAGGGGAGGGTTTGGAGGTAAAACATTTAATGGGAAGTATACAAGAGTTT
Source organism: Argiope aurantia (assembly GCA_026543865.1). Taxonomy (NCBI): domain Eukaryota; kingdom Metazoa; phylum Arthropoda; class Arachnida; order Araneae; family Araneidae; genus Argiope; species Argiope aurantia. The sequence continues at coordinate 321,621 of JAPMOR010077409.1, forward strand.
TGAGAATACAACTCCTGCTCCCCCCCCCCTACACTGTAATAGTGATTACATTTATTTATTTTCCCTTATCCTGTTTCAAAAGGTGAAAATGCTATTTTTAAAAAGTAAATCATGTAAATAAAATAGTTAAACTTAAAGAAAGCAATGAAAAATGATGAATGATATTAAAAATTAAAGGTAATCCTGTTCCACTAAATTTTACTTTTTCTTATCTACTATTTCTACTATCATCACTAATTTTATTATTCTTCATCATTAAATATGGACAAAACAAAATGCTTTCTTTTGATGAAAGGTTTTTGTGTAGATACCGTATGACATCATATATGCATATGATTATAAATGCATTATTTTATTATTCATGTATAAAATAATTTATATGTTGGATGAAGGGAGGGATGAAGAAAAAGTGATACAAGAAATTGCGTAACCTTTTTTATATAAGCCAAGATTTTACTAAAATTTTGAATGGAAAAAGTTGTTAAATTATTCTTTCTCCTTATTTCTGTTGTCATTTTTAACCAATTTCTATTTAATTTAATTGAAAATGTATTTATTAAATTTTAGGTCCTGTCAATTTTACACCAATTCCTCATGCAGGGTCTTTTCAAGCACAAGGTGTTGGATTTCCTTGGATTTTGAAAGTATTTAATTTAGAAGCTTTTGACTTCTTTAAGATCATAGAATGTTTTATCAGAGGTGCTCCCACCATCACCATGCAAATTATCAATGTAATGTTATTTTTTGACATCTTTAATTAATTTTTTTTCTCATTTTGTATCTAAGGCTTTAATTGTTTTTGTATATTTAGCATCTGAAATTTATAGAAGACAAAATCCTTGATTCTCTTGCTTGGGTAAATGTAAGTTAAAATGTTATTTCATTTCTTAATTATTTTATTTTACAATGATTCTGTATTGCCAATACAATTCCATTCTGAGAAAAAAAATCTTTCAGGGCTCTGCTGTTTTTGGTGGATTATCAGGAAATGGTTGCTCTCCTTGCTGCAAAGCAAAATATTCCCCTGTGCCTTCTAAAAGGTAATTGTTGGATATTATTAATTTCTTTTAGTTATTTTTGTAGTTTGGCACTAATTAATATATCCAGTGTTGTTCTGGATGATATTTTCCCATTCAGGATTTGTGAAGAAAATTTAAAATGCTTATACTGTAACCCCCTAAAAAATTATAACAATTTTTTTTTAATCTTATGTTATATTTAACACATTATTTAATTTTTTTTTAGTATAGAAAGAAAATGTGTTGCAACAAAGAATTTAGTATATCATGGTTTCTTGAAAAACAGTGGACTATCTTACAGAATTTTCAAAAACTGCATAAAGCTAATTTTTCCATAAATTATAAATAATTGTTAAAGAATGCTACAAAATTTAGTTAAACATGAATGATTACTCAAATATGTTTACAATTTGGAATATGAAAGCAATCATTTTCAACAGTGAATTTCAATCTTCCTTGACTATTGAAGGCAGGTAGTTTTTGAATCATTATTTAAGTGATAGGAAATGTCAAAATAATTTTCAAGTTAAAAGATATATTTAAATTGATATCAAAAAGATTAAATACATCTTATGTTTTTTCCTTATGCTTCATCGTAATTGGAGGCAACATTTGAGGAAATTTTTTGAATAGTGTGATGAATTTTTATAGAGCACAATTTAGGTATTTCAGTTTTATTTATATGAATTAGTTTAATTTTTGTGTTTATGTTATTTAGCTACTGGTCTCCCAATAAAGATCCTTCTCAGAGAACACCTGGAACTCCCCATGCTTGCCATGCAGTTAATTTATTTCTCAACAAGGGTGTGTTTCATTTCTTTACAATTTAAATATTCTATCAAATTTAAATGGATTTTTAATTATTGTATTTGTAGACTAAGTAATTTGAATTGTAAAAAATGAGTTTACATTTCAGTCACATTTTATGCTCATTATTTATGATATGTTTACTTTGTTTAAACTAGCTGCTTTCTGTTATCAGCAAGTTTGTTCTTTGTTTCTTCAGGTAGTCTTGGTAATAATGATTCAAATAAATTGGGGAAAAAAATTGTTTAAATTTGCTGTGTAAATTTCTTTAATTGAATATATTTTTATATTTTTTTAAACTAAAGTATTTATAATTTTACTTCATTTCATAGATTATTAAATTGGAAATTTAATTTATCTGAACAAGGGCAAGCTCCTATTAATCTGAGTTTTCATCTTACATTATAGTACATTTTTAACTTGATATATGCAAATTTAAAATTCTAAATGCAATTCTTATATATGACAAAGCATTATGACAGGTGAAAAATTTTATATTTGATTTGTATATTTCTTCTACTGAGAAATTTATTTCATCCCTGCTAAAGCTATTTAATTCTGACTTATTTTGTTTAAATTATTAGTCAATGCATACCCAAATTTAAATTGATTTCTTTCATATTTTTAAGTATGAAAGAAATCAACTTGCTGTAATAATCATTTCCAAAGCTTTTAATGTGTAATGACATTTTGAGATTGTAGGAAAGAGTGCCCCAAGCATTTTGATATACTTTGGAACAATTTTTATTTTAAGATTGTAATGTAGGACCTGATTTCTTTTTATTTCTCTCTATAGATCTATTCATATTTGAATAATTTTTCTTTAAATAAATTTATTAAACGAAATCTCGCTAATTTAAGTAAAATATTTTCTTAATTCAAGTTAATTTTGATTTGAGTTTATTTTATATTATTTGCTTTTATTCAATGGTCTTGAAAAAGTGTTCGATAATTATATCTGAAAAATGCCTAATTAAATGAGTTTAAAAAAAATATCTTTTTTTCAATAAATGTGCTTTGAAATGTCATTATTTTTTACCTATTGAGTTATATTTAGTTTTTGATTAAAAATATGTTGCATTCTTTTCCACATTAAATCTTTACCTTAAAAGGAATTTATCAAATTGTCATTTAACTGATCATTTGTTGATGTTCTTCCTTTTTTTGCATAGTGAGTCGATTAGCTGCTCAGCGATTAGAGAAAATGTGCCTTCGTCTGCAAATTGAAAAGGAAACTGTAAGTTTTATGAAAAAATTTGCTATTTTAACTTTGTTTTGCAATTTGATTTTTTCCCTCCCATTTTACTGAAATTTTGCAATCACTGTTCTCATTAATTTTCAAATTCATTTTATATCTGTTTTATTTTTTTAATGATCCTATTAATTTTTTTGGTTACTTTTGCTTTAGCAAAGAGATATTTGGGTTTGCATTGAGCATGTACTTTATAAGAAAACTCATTTGCTTCAAGATAGACACTTGGATCAGGTGATGTGCATTTTCATTATATTTACTTTGTTGAATTAATAAGTATAAGTATAAAGCAATGCAAATGCTTATTTTCTTAGAAACTTGTTGAAAATATTGAGCAGAATAAAATATAGTGGCAAATATTTTGATAGTTAAACTTCATATTAAAAAAAAAAAGTCTAAAAGCATTTAAAAAAAATTGTGTATTCTCATTGGATCCTGAAAAAAAAATGTTTCCATCAAATTTCTATTTTTTTAATGAAAAATATGCAATTCAAAATACATGTATTTGCTATTAAATTACACCATAAAGGCAGCTGAATACAAATGTTTAGTAATGGTAGTACTTAATAATTCTTGTAAAATATGGATCATAAATTTTAGCAAATCATATATTTGAAACTTACGATTCTATACATTATGGTTTTACCTTGCGAGAAAATAATTTTTAAATCATGATTAATTATAGTACATATAGATCAATTTCATGGTAATTAAAATCACTTTTCAAATTATTTGAATGAGTAATAAGTACCTTTATAGTATTTGTTCTTATGTGCATATATTTTACTATTTCATAGTAAATGCATTTTTCAATATATTTTAGATCTTAATGTGCTGTATTTTTGCTGTATGCAAAGCTAAGGACCAGGAAGTTCGTTTCAAAACTATTCTTTCTTGTTATGATCAGCTGCCTCATTCTTCTGTTTCTGTGAGTTCCAGGTTGCATTATTGCTAATTTTGTGTTATTTGAAAAGTGGTTGAAGTTTGCTTCCTATCATTTAAATTCTTATTTATATTTTAAATAAAAATGATTATTAATTAAGAAAAAGTGTATTAAAAATTTGTTGTATTTGGATATGTTTTGTCAGCAACTATGCATTGAATTAAAAGTATTATAAACTTAGTTTATTACAAATTATCTTATTAGTATTTATACTTTTTCAAATTTATTAAAATAATATATGTAATATTGTATGTGTTTTGAATAAAAATAATTAAAATAGTATTGAAATAAATTTGCATTTTTGAAAAAAAAATATTTTATAACTATGAAATATAATAAATGGAAATAAATCAAAATTTTTATTAAATTATGTTTTGTTTTTTAGACAAGGTTTATAATATTTTGTAATAGAATTCTTTAAAATTGGTCTTAACTTCATGTAAAATACTCTTATTTCAATATTTTGCCATTTTTTTAGGTTTATAAACAAGTTTTAACTGAAGGGAGAAAAGAATATATTTTTAGATTTTATAATAAAGAGTTTTATTCTGAAATGACATCATTTGTTCTTAGTCATTGTGGAAACAGAAGTGATGTAAGTTTTTTTTTTTTGTTGTTGTTTTTTATTTAAGTTATGAGAATTTCATTCATCTGTATTGTTATTTCATTCATTAATTTTATAAATGGAAAACATTTGCAAGTTTTAAAAAAGAACATTAAAATTGTTAATTTAAAAACTATACATTTACATACTTATTTAATTATACTATTAAATAGGTTGTATTAAACATGAGTATGTTAGACATAGTGCATGTTTGTCCTTGAGCATAACTAAAGTTACATAATTCCCTGCAATTAAAAAAATTTATCTTGTTTAGTTGTTGATATTTAAATGGTGGGAAAAGTAATAGCATTTAAATAATATTTTAAGCAATGAGACTTCAGAGCACCATAATTTCAGTATGATGTTTGCTGACTTCCTTGCTTATTCCATTTTCCTGATTTTTCAGTCCCTTTTTTTCTTTCTTGTGAGACATGTTAATAGAGAGTGTGTTTGACTATGGTAACTTTCCAATGACGTTATTTGCATAAAGAAAGTTGCACCACTTGCAAGAATCTAACCTTTGTTCTGGGATATATTACAGAATCATTGTAAAAATTATTACTTTTTACATCAAAGCAATGTACATTTCAAAGTTTATATTAAGCATCTGCTATTAAGTCAAAGCATTAACAGTGTATATGTTATTTACTTTCAGAAAAATAATAAATACATTAATAAGAATAGAATGATAATCTTATAAATTTTTTTCAGTATATATAATTTAAAGTATTTATATATTGAATTATTATATTAGTATATTAAAATTATTCATTCAGTTTCGTTAGAATAATATTTTACTTTTAAAGTTTGATACCTTTTATTAATATTTAATTTTATTGAAAGTCTGAAAGCCATATATTTTAAAATTTTTATTTCTTCCAGTATAAAATAATTACTAAGATGTTTAAAAATATGAATGCTCTTATAATGCAAAGAGTTAATTATGTTCTAAATATATTAAAAGTAAAGCTGATTTACTCTTGGAGGGATTTGTTTTTAAATGAATTTGTCGATGGGTAGCTTTTGAACATTGTTTTCTTGTATTTGAAACATTTTATTTGAGTTCAAAAATTTTTGTGCTTTCAGAGTCCTTCACTTATTGTTTCTCAGTCACCTGTGATCTTATCTCCATTATATAGGTTTGTTTTCATTTCATGTTTGATGTGTTTCTTTTAAATTCATTTTATATTGTCCTTATCTTTATTTATTCTTTTAAAAGAATTAACATTGAAAATTGTACTCTTTGTTTAATTTTTATTTCATTTGAAAATTGAAGAAATGTGAATTGAATATTTTTATATGTAAATATATTTATCAACTATATTTTTTTCTCTTACAATTTATTAATATTAGAATAAAGGATTTTGATTGTTTTGACAATAACCATGTAGAATCATATTCAAATTTGATGCTGCAATTAGATATGATCGAAACTTTTTTTAGTTTGAGTGAAATTAAAGATTAATTTCTTTAAAGTTGATTGAAAATATTTGATTAATTTATTTAAATAAAAATGAAAGTATGTTTTTTTATGAGTTAATTATTTTTCTGAATTATTACATATTTCACTATTAAAAATATTTTCAGTATTAATACTTTAGATTGCATTTTTTTATTATTTATTTATATTTGTTTTATTAATTAAAGTCTACATCTTTTTTCAGTTTACCTACCAAAAAGAACATTTTTATTTCTCCTTTGCAAGAATCGCCATTTAAAAACTCAAATGAAGTGATCTACCGAAAGTTGCCTTCGTATACATTTGGTTCCTTACAAGTAAGTATTTGTCTTTTTTTTTTATAAATCAAGTTTATGTTGGGTTAGATTAATAGGGAGAAGTTATTTTCCTGATTTCTACTATATTCATAATATATAAGAATATGAAATTTTTTTTTAATATTTATTATTCTTATCTAGTCATTTTCTTGAGAATCGTGATTTAGGTATATAATAAAATATTTATACACCTAAATTAGATTTTTCATATTATGTGAGTGATAACTGCAATAATCAGTCTATTCCTAATCATAAGGTGTTGTAATATACAGAAGCAAACTTAGTAATTTGCTTTTTTTATCGTGTTTTAGATACTTGATTACTATTTTGTATGAAAGAGATTACCTCTCCCATATGATATAAAAATATAAATGGTATTTTATTGTTTGTATAAAATCTCGGAAGTAACTGAACTTCATTAATATAATATTAATGAACTCTCTCTGAATTTTGTTGTGTATTTCTGTTCAGCTTTTAAAAATATTTCATTTTTTATATTTAAATTTTTTTTAAACTGATCAAACTTAAATTACAAAAAAATATTAATTTCAGTATTGCTGTTTTATAATAAGAAATGTATTGTGCCTTTTATTTACACTTTTTTTTTTCATTTTTAGTCCTCAAAAATGCTACAAGACATTAACATTTCTCTGAATAAAATTCCTCCTTCTTCTAAAGAAAAGGTTGAAACTAGAGGCAAAAAACGTCTGACATTTGATTCTGAAGATATTGAGCCCAGATCTGCCCTCATGAGGTAAAAGTTTCATTTTACAATTTGGCTTTTCACATATCAGGTTTGCTGTTGAATTCGTTTCATTGTAATTATAACATTCAAAATGACTATCAGTAAAAAAAAAATAAGTAAACAATCTGTGTTTTAAAAATATGACAAAAAATTGCCTGTATCACTGCCTGTCTTTTTTTGAAAAACAAAAATGAGTTATGGGTAGTTATGGGCATTAATATTTCTCTGTATGTTACAGAAATGTTATCAACTCTTAATTCCTCAATTAAATGTTAATTGCATCTTAATTTAATATGAAGGACAAATGTTGTTGAAATTGTTCAGTTTTGTCCACTTACATTCCATTTGAAAGTCGTGAAGACTTCCTAACCTTCATTTACTTCCTTCTTTCTGATTAGTTTTTTAAGTCCCCTGTTTTCAAATTATTCTTTCCTAACTAACAATATGCACTAAAATGTTTTTGCAAATAGATGGTCTTATTGAAAAAAATTTGATTATTTGAGTTAAACATCTCAAATTAACTTAATAATTGTTGTGTGATTCATTTTTGATTTTATTACTCCATTTTTGTAACAATTTTGAATTCTAAAATGCAAACTGTGCTGAAATAATTTTATATTAACATATGATGTGGACCAAAATGATAATTCTTCCTGATAACCAGCTATGTAAATCAAATACAATTTCAATGTAATTCTTGATCATGTTTCATGGAGACGAGTTTCATAAAATTAGAACTAAGATTAAAAAAATATATATTATCTCATATCTGAAATAACATTTAGTTGATAGCACTGATATCATTAATGTCAAGATTAGATAAGCAGATCTTTTTTGCAAATTTTGTATATGTAGAAAATATTAAATATTTTGTTTCTTTAACACAGAAGTCTTGGTGATAATCTTCTACTACTGCCTGTAGACTTTCATGCATGCTTACATAAATTGTTAAGCAACATTTTCTCTCTTTCTCTCTCTTTATGAGTATGTGTATGTATACATACACACACACACATACAGACAGCATTACTTTTAGATATTTCTAACAGCGGCGGTGGCAGATGTTTGCCGACGGGGTGGCAAGACAAATCCGACAGGGGGGCAAAGCACAATTTTTCTAATTTGGCTTCAAAATAACCCATAATAATTAATTTTTACATTTAATTAAAAGAAGTATTATTTAGCTTCTTTTTATATTCATATATTGGATCTTTTTTTCATCAAAAAAATTTTCAAACATATTTGAAAAATATATTTGCAAATTTCAGTTTTTCTCGGTTTTTTTTTTATTAACCATTAAAAGATTGTCAATATTAGAGTCTTTCTTTTTATGAGATTCTTGAGATTTTTTTCACCCTAAGATCTAATTTTGGAAAAAAATATAGTTATATTTAATTCTAGATTGTGGTACATGGATAGAAATGCAGATAGTGCCAGAATGACGAATCATGTTAAATGGACAAATGTATACTCTTACCATGGAAGTTATATAAAATGAATATAGAAACTAAATTCTGAAAGTTTTATAAAAGAAAGCTTTAAGAAATTCAAAATAATAAATTTTAAAAACGGTCGAATTTTTAGCAGAGTCTTTTACCTAAAATAATTGTTATAAGAACTGCAACAACTAGCAGGAATTCGTATGTATTTCGAATCTGAGGTGAATAAGCATACCTGCACAGCAAAAATTTACTATAATTCGAACACAAACAATATAAAATTCCAAAAAAATATAAATATGTTATTTCTTACGAAGGTTGGAGAAAATATTTTGTAAATATAATTACAAACTTGCCATTTTATATAAGATATGGAAAATGCACTTGTAAAAATGGACTACTTAAACATTAGGTTCCCCATGTATTTATTTTTCAATGTATATTTAAGATTAAAGCCAACTGGAGTTTTCACCCTAAACTTTCTCGTATACTCTCTAATAAACTTGTATTACCAGAGAACGCCTTAAATGATATTTGCATACAATAGTTATGAAATATACTACTCTGCCCTGAATTTACCATTTTTACAGAATCTGTTGTGTCATCCTTGGCAAGTTATTTAGCAGTTGATCTCTGGCGTGCATTCGAATTTGTGTTTTATACACATTTTTCTCAACTAACTGAAACTAAGATTTGAAACAAAACTGCACTTGAGGTCACAAAATCACATAGCAAATTTGATATAAGTCATTTGAATTCTTGAGCTTGTATGTTTTGAAAGTAGACCGATAGACAGTCAATCTATAGTTAGACAGGCTTGCAATTTGACAGGAATTTATACTATAGATATTAAATTTGTAATTATCATATTAACTTATATTCGAACAGCCGGACAAACGGACTTCCTCTGAGCAGAGTTTACTCAAAATTTGATAGAAATCTGCAAATTTCGTGTAAAGACAATATATTAAATTTCAACCATCTAGCTCAGAGTTTTTTCAGTTATCTTTGTCGCAAACAGATAGACAGGTATTTTCTAAAAATATACTTTTCAAATTCAGAGATTTGTCAAAATCTTGGGTTCAAAATTTTTGACTATATTTTCACTATATTACGTATACGAGAAATTAAAATCAATACATTTTATTAAATAACAATTAGATCTCAAATATGAACTCCCAATTTGTTCCAAATAAGATATGCCATCTAATAAGGAAATTTAGTAAATTCGTATGTGTAATCTATAAATATTCTATAAATAACTATTTTAATCATCATTTTATCAAATCATTTTTATCCAAAGTCTATTAAAAATTTAGAAGTACCTGAAATTATTTAAATTTTCCATGAGGAGTAATTGAAAGAAAAATGAAAATGAAAACTTTTTAAAAATGCATTTTCCAATAACATAATCTTAATACTGAATGCAGAATCTGAAGAATTTAAGTAGTAATTTATTTAATAAATTTAATGCACACTTTGATACGTTCTTTTAGTGTAGCTGAAAAACTACCATACCAAATATATTTATTTTTTGTCAATTCAAGTCGATAATACTTCTATAGTATAATAATTGCAGCCTGTAAATTAGATTGGAAAAAACAGATTTTTAACATTAAATATATTTAATTCATAGTTATACAATTTACTTATTCCAGTGATTTATAATAAATTCATATAATATGGCTACAGCAAAGTAAATCTTCTTAGCATGCATATTGTACAAGAGAAAAGAGCATTTTATTAAATTTGGTTTAACCATTAGTTAGATTTTAGTTGAAGAATTCTCACATTGAAATAAATAAAATAAATTTACCAAATTCCGAGGATGTAACAGATAGATGAAAAAAATACAATTAATTTTAGAACTGTTATACATTGAAAAGGGGTAAAGAACCCTGTCGCCCTATCCATGTGTAATATAAAAGTAATGTATAACTCCACTTGCAGGTAATCGAAATATTCGATGGAAATAATTTTTTTCTCGTAAGCTATAATAATACCTTAGCAAAGATTAATAGGCAAAAATGCAACATCTTATTCACTTGTCAACTTATTGATTATTCTACTAAATATAGAACAAATTATAAGCTAGATGATCAACATTTAAATCTGATGTCTAAAAATCTGCAGACAACATAGTTGGCATCCATCACATTGAGTTCTTAGTCGACCAATCAGAAATTTTTGACAAAATGTGATATCTCATTCACCTGACACCTTAGCACAAATTATAAAATGAATTAACGATATTTGAATAAGATGCCTAAAGTCTGCTGATTTACATCGCATTTAGCTCATAGTCGGCCTTCTAGAAATTGTCGGCAGAATGCGATATTTTATTCACCTTGTCGGATATACTGCCGAAAGTAAAGCAAACTATAAACTTGATGAACGATATTTCAATCAAAGCCAAAAAATCTAAGGATTTAACTTCTTCGACATCCATCATATTGCATTCATAGTCGTCCGATCAAAAATTGTCAACAAAATGTGGCATTTTACCGACCTACCACCCTATCGATTATTTTTCCAAATATAGTCAAGCAGCTTTAACCATTACTTGAATATTTCGACATATTAACTTTAAATTTGTGTTTAAATTACATTCGAAAATATGCAGATCTCCACAACCATCCTGAAGTGGTGAAGATTTTTGCAGACGAATCTCTAAATCCCTCACCAACATGGGGGCAATTGCCCTCCTGCTAACGCCGCCTCTGATTTCTCATTGCTTGCACATACTGTAACAGATATACTGATGATTTTCAAAATAATGGAAATATCTGGGAATAAAAGTGGCATTATAGTTTTTTAATGCTTACATAGCCTAGCAACTAGTTTTTTTTAAATATAAAAAGTATGTATCATGATTGCATTAAGTAGCTTTAGTGAAGTTATAAGTCTTGGATTTTTGTCACAAATGTAAAATGCCAGACCATAGACTTTCGAAAAAGCCAAATTGTTGAAGCCCGACTAGCTGCATCAAATACGATAATTTCAACTGTTAGGCACTTCTAGAGGAATGATGTCTAAATTCATGACGGTACTTGTCAGTTTTGCAATTCTTGTCAAAGTAAAATAGTGGGAAGAAGAAGCTGAGTGAGAGGGACCAACTTGTAGTGAAGTGGATTGTAATGTCTAAAAAGAAAAAAAAAACTGGAAACAAAGTGATTGCAAAGCTTAATAAATATCTGGGTTTTTTTCTTCAGTGTCAATAATTACAGTTTCGAAGCATCTTCATAAGCAAAATCTTTATGGTAGAGCAGCAATTCTTAAATCATTTGTCACAGATGTTGATGACAAAGTGGCTGTTGGGATGCCATATCACAAAATCTGGTTAATTGATATGTGGAAGACAGTTATATGGTCAGATGAACCATTTATCACGTTTTTTCCCACAACAGGACAGGTATATGTTTGGAGGATACCTGTACAAACCTATGATCAAGAATGTTTTGATCCAGCTGTCGGACATAAAAGTGAATCTATAATAGTATGACCAGCTGCATTTTTGTTTTCTACTGGCCCTATCATATCCTAAAGGAAAAGATTACTGGGAAGAAGTATAAAGGAGTTTTTAACTGACAAGGTCCATTCCATGATCCTAACTTTGTTTTCTGTAGGAGATGGAATTTTCATTCAGAGGGTCTTGTTCGGTTGTGGTTTAATGAACATGAGGATGAAGTGAAACATCTACCATCGCCCACACAATCCCTGACTTGAATGTAATCAAACCGGCTGTCTATTTCAGAGTATTCAATCTAGAATCGATATCTTCACCACTATCTCTTCCAGAACTTTCACAATATCTCCATGAACAATGGTACAATATTCTTCTAAACACTCTTCATTACTTGCATGATTTGAATCCAGGAATTATTTGCCAAGAGTGGCTCTACGCCTTATTAATAAAAGATTCTTATATTTGTTTGTGGTATTTCCATTGTTTTGAGAACCACCTGTATATACTATTGGTATAAAAAGTTTATATTAGAACATTAAGATCTCTTTGAAATACTATAAAACATTTTACTAATACATTTTATTTCTGTATGCATTTTTAAATTTGTGAGAAGAAATGTTTACATTATTACTTAACAAAATAACATTGTTTGAAATAAAACTTGTTGCTTTTGATCTGCAAAAGATATAATCTTGAAATTAGTTTGTTTTACTTAACATTTTTTTTTCTTAGAATAAATATAAATTTAAAAATGTGTTCTTTTTGCAGTGCCAGAAAATTTCTTCGGTTTGATGATACTGACAGTACTGGTGCCTTTAAAAAGCCAAAACCTGTTTGATTTTTCATATAATTTAGTTAAAGATCTAATAATGAAGAATATATGAAATATTCTTTTGCCTAAATATGTAAGGTCAATGAAATAATGATTGTACTTGTTTTTTTCACTTTTTTATTTTTTGCTTAGTTTCTTTCTAAGTAATTTGGGAGAAACGCATTGTTATTATGCTTATTTGAATTTGTTGATACATAAATGTGTTTAGATCATTAAAATATTGAATCTTTGTATTAATTCATATAAAACATTCTATCCTTTTTGCAAAGCAAATAATCATTGAATTGTTAAAGAAAAATGAATTTAAATATATGCCTTAATAGTAAATGTTTATTTTTTGTATCATTCTTGATAATTTTGTATATAATGAATGAACTTCCAAAATAGATGAGACTTTTTCAGCCATTTTGAAATGGAACTTAAAATTCAATGCAAAGGAATTTTTTTCCCTACAAATTTATAAAATATTTGTGTTTTTTTAAATCCTGAAAATGTAACATTAAATTTTCTTAAATTATATAAACAATTTCTATTTTATTGCTTGACTTGAAAGAAAAATCTTCACTTCCTACATTATTAATTTTTACTTATTTAGAGAATTCCTTGATCTCAGTTTCATTTAAACTCTATGATTAAAATTTACCAGTCTCCTAATATTTATTTATTTACTGCAGTTTGATAATTGTTTTGTGTGTGTATGATTTAAAAATTAGGATGCTAACTTCGTTTATATGTATATAATTACATGGTAAGATGTTGAATGATTGCTAGTCTTTAATTTATGTGTGATGTTTTGTGGTTATTTTTCATAGTTAATGTGATATAACATGAAGAAAATAGTATCTCTGAACAAGTAAATGGTTAAATAAAAGCATATAACATGAATTTACAATTATTAATGAATGCAAAATATCAATATTGTTACTCATTATTGGATTTTTTTAAACAAATGATCACAAAAATAAGTGGTTTTTATTATTTTATAACAAAAATTGTTATTTTTCAAAATTTTTCTTTTAATTAATTTGTATTATTAACTCAAAATTATTTAACTTTCTTATCTTGCTTGTTTTTGTCATGCTTGTGCTATTTTGTTTATTCATTGACATTTATTAAATAATCCATGCTTTTTCATGTTTGTTATAAACAAACTTAAAAAATGTAGTATATTTTCGTCATACGGGAGTCAACAAAAGTTTTATGTATTTGACTTCAAATTCCTATATTTTTCATAAATATTGTTTTTATGAAAGTTTTGATGCAAAAATAATAAGTTCTTAATTGTGGATTCATATGTGAATGAAATATTGCCTTGTTAGGAAAAATGTTTGAAACTGAATAGTGAGCAGAAAACTATTAATTCATTAAAATATTTTTATTGTTAAAACGTCTTGTCATTTTTTTTTCAAATTATACAATCTGCTTAATTATGTAATCTAATTTAACTAATGCTTTTGTTTCAACGAAAAATGAAAGTTGAAAGTAGATTGTCAACTTAAAAAAAATAATAAAAATTTGAGAATATAATTTTATTCAGTTAATATTTATGAAATATCACATTACAAGAATGCAGTATTTCTTAGAAATACAATACTGAAAATAAATAGTTGATTAGGGTAAATTATTATTTTTATTCTTATTATAATTAAAGTGTAAGTGTTTAACACAAATATCTAACTGTGTCTCTGAATTTCTCTTTAATCATATACTTGTCTTTAGCTCATTTATATAAATTGCATCTTTATATATATATATATATATATATATATATATATATATGAAATCCAGTTATTTTGTGTTATGTTAATCTGTCGAAAATTATAATAATTTACAGCAAAATTTGCCAAAGGATAGAGACATGATGTAAATTAGTGTTTCACAATGGTAATTCTATAACTTTCTCATTATAAAAAAAATGTATGCATGTATCTGTTGTTGCTCTGCATATCAGATGTATAGCTATAAAATGTAGTACAAATACACTTTGTAAGGTAATAACATGCATCTCAGAACAATATATATAACAATGTATGTATGTATATATATATATATATATATATATAATATAATGTGTGTGTGTGTGTAAACATATTTTAGCAGATGTGTGGTCAAAAAGAAGAAACGTTTGAAATTTTAAAAATCGTTTTATTTTACCACGGGAGGCATAATTTACATACAAAGAATAAGTGGTTAGAAAATAAGTAAGTCTCGCAACACAGGAGCAGAAGAGGGCAAAATTTTTCCCTACAGTGGTTTTACTATGGGATTTCTTTGACACGTGTAGACTCACCGTGTGAGAAAATGCTGATATGGGCAGTTTTATAGAGAGTATGTATAATTAAGTAAATAAAAAGTAGGAACTGTATCAGGAAATAAGAGATCATTTGAAAATGAAGTTCATATGACCTAAATTAAGATAAAAATTAAGAAATTAATTAAGAGATATCATTATACACATATATATATACCATGAATTTAAAATCTATTTGATTGCTTAGTGATATAAAAAAGAGAATAAAGTATGCACTTATAACTCTTTTCATCCACTGTTTAGGTACAAAATTTAATATATGCCTATAATTTTGAGTTAGAATTACATAATTAATAAAATACATACATACTTAATTAATACTTAAATACTACATCCATTAAATGAAGCTACATGTCTTTTCAAAAAAGTAGACAGATGATTATTGGTTTTAAACTTTATAATTTTTAAACCAATAATCAATGGCATACTATATGTAAATTGAAACATGCATAATTAAAAAATGTGATATCTGGCTTGGATATTAACTAATCTGACACTGATATAGAGTATTGCGATTTTTGAGTCTCCATTTATTGGCTCTTTCTAAACATTTGTGACATATCTTAATGCAAATCATCATTAGTGGTATTACATTTAGGGCTATTTCTGTTTAACATTTGGTGGGGGGGGGAATGCTTCTAAGAATTCTGTTTTTAAGCAGGGGAATGGAAATGATAACAATCTTAATTTCTTTTTTTTATTACATTTTCATTTTTTTCACAGATTAAACCTTTTTTTAATGATTTTTAGTACAGGATTGTCGAAATTCTGTCGCCTACCTAAACAAAATGTTGTGTGGCTCATAATGACGAAATTTGAATGACAGCCACTCTAGATCATGTGTTTAAGATTTATTAAAAAAAGAAATTATGCAGAATTTGCCAAAAAATAGAGCTGCAATGCACACAATTCCGATTTGAGTTCCATGGTTCTCCATAACCCTTCCCATTTGCAAAAATTATGTCACATAGCGAAATAAACCATCGATTCCATGAACATGCCAAATAATGCTGTATTTCAAATGTGATAAATATTGCGGGTTATTTTCGGTAGGCGTGTTCCTTTATGAATCTCCGTAACCAGAAATTATGGAAAGATCAACCGAATAAAGAAATGCTGTTTTAAATCGGCATCTAATCTACTGCTCATTGGTGAAAATTTTGCGTAACACCTATTTAATATTGCGTTGAATATGCGGAGGAGCACCATTCTGCATTAAAAAAATTGTATCATGTCTCTTTTAACATGAAATCCCCAACAACAACAGTGTTATGATATTTTCATGATGTTTTCCGACATATAAAATATTGAGCAACGTTGTGGAAATATTTTATAATATCTTGTGATAATAGAGGAAGGCGGTTACGATGCTGTGGTTTTGGGATTTCAAACGTTGTCAGCAAATCCTGATGTTGATTCCCAGTGACAGAGCAGGTTTCAAACCCTGTTTGAATCAGCTGTTTTGAAAAATAATGTCCAATGACGAACATTGCAATAAATCTTCACCATACTTTCACAAGATGTATATATACTTTCACAAGGGGTATAGGCTTGATAGACTGCGTGTAGGTGTAGGTTTAGTTTTGCATAATTGCGGCAGTTGTATGTATTCACTTGACCATTCAGTTATAAATGGGACCCATATGACCACAGGGTACTCCATAGCCAAGTATCATTTGTGAAAAAACGGTATCACAAAATGTTACCCAAATTTCAGCTGTCCCGTTGGCCAGTTGATGAACACTGCAAATTGAAAATAACCCCGCATCCGTTGCACCAATTGCCAAACGGTAGAATAATGAATATCAATAGGGTTGTATGACAATTGCGTACCAGTCATAAAACTGTCAATCAATAGTCTCGTTTACAATGTTGTTGTGTTACCGATAAGGGTCAGTTCTAGAAGAGGTTACAACATTTTAAACGTTATATAAAAGTGTCATATTTGGCAAGAGGTAGCATGATGTTTGACTTAGTTTCGAATAGTTAACGATACGTTCATTAATACAATTTCATGCGTTTTAATACTATATGAATATTTTCCACTTTGCTTTTTATGAAAGGTGGATTGCTTTTCAATGTATTTATTCAAAAATGTATGATAAAAATCACTGAGAAATGATATTTCTTCTCATATAAATAGTGTATCCACTTCGAAATAACAATCATTTCTTCTAGATTTTAGATATAAAGGCATTACTTTACATAAATATAACGTTTTGCATTAAACGAAAGAGTTTGTTTCAATTTTTGCTTTATTTCTTCGTTTATTTAATTCAATAATTTCGAACATTAAAATATATGTTATTTAAATATAGGCACTTAAAAAAAGTTGTTTATTAAATTTAAAGTACAATTAAATGAGGTTAGTGGTATTGCAATGATTTGTAAGGAGGGAAAAGTTGCAAAAGCAATTCTTGAAATGCCATAAGTAGCAAGAAAAGCTTCCAACTACGGATGTTAAGTTTCCATGCTATATCAGTTTTTAAAAAACTCAGTTTTTAGAGTAGAACGCCATTACAAATTTAAACTTTTCTGTTTATCATCGTAGATTTAATTTAAATGTTAAATTTTTTTTAATCTGTACTCTGATAAAGATAAATTATTTGTTCATGATATGACTTTACATTTTGTATATGAAATATTGTAAGTATACGGTGCATAAAATAAACAGCTTACTAAATCAGAAGTATATTAATATTTTGCTAACTGATCATTTGTATCTGTGAAAATTTGTAGGAGATATTAGCTGAATTCAAATTTAATTATCTTCTAGTTGCACTTTTATTAAACCAAAATCCAAATCTACTGTTAAAAAATAAAATAGAATTAAGAAAAATGATTTTTACATTAATATATGTACTATATGTTCTTCAGAAACTTTAATTTTATTAAAGATCATTTTTATATGTACAGTAAATCCTTAAAAATAGTGTTGAATGAAGTTCTGGTAATACACTCTTCAACAATATACATCTACACCTTTATTGAAATGTTTACTGATTAGCTACGCGTTTTTTCCATATTTTAAACAATGCAATTATTTTTAATTTCAGAAAAATTCATGGCCATTTTAAACCTTTAGGGGCTCTGAGATATCGCAAATCTCAAAGCCCCTTTTTCTCTCCAAATTTTTTCATTGATTTTAGTTTAATTTTTATTCAGCAATTTTAATAGTAAATTTTGAAAACTGAAGGCGCAAGTCCCTTTCTAAAAAGTCCATTTCAATATTGTACAAATAAAAAAATTGCACAATCAAAAAGTAAAATTAATTTTAAACAAAATATCGAAAACAAAAGACAACTTTCTATAGCACTCTAAACAATATTGTAAAAGGAGGGGATATTTTTTTAAAACTGTAAAGCGCCAAATCTTTTAGAATTATAAAATAGCATAACGAATAACTTGTAAATGGTAATTAGGAATATTACTAGAATAAAGTTCCAAAATTAATTTAATCAATACTTGATTATGACTTGAATAAATTTGACTGCAGGGTCCTCTGTCATTAAATGAAAGTATAAAATTAAATACCTTTCTGCAACTACTAAAAATTATCAAGAGCTGAGGGTATTTTTCTTTGTTGCTTTTTTAACTTACCACTCTTTGTTAAGATTTCTCATTTAATCAGACTCGGGATATTTAAATACTTCTTCATCCAACTACACTGGTGTGCAAAACTTAAGCAACAATGCAAATTTTAAGCAGATAGCCATGAAATTGCAGAAAAGGAATTCTTGCGATCAGTACAATGAACACGTAATTCAAGAGAAAGGTCATGCGTATGCAAATATCAGGAACAAAACGTCACAGGCGACGTGAGCGTACGCAAAACACGTGCGGAAGGCGCGCGCAGCTCAACACTACAATAAAAGAAAGGACGGAGACGCAATTAAAGACATTCGCTGCAAGTGCACGTGAGTTAATTCGTGAAATATGGCTAGCAGAAATCACCTGACGATTTCACACGTGGAAGAATGATCGGAAAGCTGGAGGAGGGTCGTAGTGTGATCAGTGTAGCTGAAGAGTTCGGAATCAACAAAACTGTCGTTTCGCGCGCTTGGAAAGCCTTCCAAACCACAGGTACAGCTGTGAGAAAGGTTGGTGGTGGCCGCCCCAGGAAAACAACTGCAGTGGATGACCGACATATCGTCCTGCAAGTGAAAAGAACCCGAAACCAGTCAGCAAGCGCCATTGCTCAGCAACTGTGTGCAGCAACGGGGCGACAAGTGTCGCGTTTTACTGTGTCCAGACGCCTTCACAAAGGTGGCCTATTCGCCCGCCGTCCTGAACGCTGCATCCCTTTGACAGTTTCCCACCGGCGGCACCGTTTAGAGTGGTGCAGGGAGCACAAAAACTGGACATCTCATCAATGGAGTCGTGTCCTCTTTACAGATGAGAGTCGTTTTAGTGCCACAAGCGATTCCCAACGCCAGTTGATTTGGAGAGAGAGGTCGGCACACGGTTTCATCCCAGTAACATCACGGAAAGAGACCATTTCGGTGGTCCTGGAGTTGTCGTCTGGGGAGGCATTATGATGAACGGGCGGACTGAGCTCCACGTTTTCGACAGAGGTTCTGTAACTGGAGATCGCTATTGTCAGGAGGTGATCCTTCCCCATGTGCATCTGTTCCGAGGTGCCATTGGATCAGACTTCGTTTTTATGGATGACAATGCACGGCCACACGGGACTCATGCTGTTGAGGAGCTCCTGGAAAGTGAAGATATCACTCGAATGGATTGGCCGGCGTGCTCCCCTGATTTAAATCCGATAGAACATGTGTGGGATGCTTTGGAGAGACGCCTTGCGGCACAATTTCATCCTCCTGGGAACACCCGACAACTTAAACAGATGCTGATTGAGGAATGGGCACTCTTACCTCAAGAACTGTTGGACAATCTGGTGCTGAGTACGGGGAGACGGTGCGAAGCAACCATTGCAGTAAGGGGAGGGCATATCCCATACTAAGGAACATCTGCTTGCTGTTCTTCCTCTTGGACAGACAATCATGTGTAACGATACTATGAGTTCAATAAAGCCTTTTTTTGTTTGATTCCATACTGTATGCATTGTATTCATTTCTGCGCAACTATGCTTTCGTCATTCTTTCAGAACAAAATGCTGTATCTCATTTCTGAATTTCATGTCTCTCAGATGATTTCTCGTGAAGTTATGGCAAAAAACATACCTGTTGCCTAAGTTTTGCACGCCAGTGTAGAATATTATGTTAACTTACCTGCATATGCATTTTGCGATTAATATTTATCATAAGTATTCGTTATAAGCTTCTTATGCATTCTGCTTTCAAAATTTACATCATCAATGGAAAAATAAGAGAATACAGCGTTTCAAAATTATCTAAATCTGTAACAATGTCACAAAAGATAAAGGAAATCACACTTAGATTATTTTAAAATAATATTCAATACACTGCAATATTATAAAAATCAAATAAATAGTAAATGCGCGATAAGTTTAAAAATATCGAAAAATGCTTTCTTATGTATTATTATTCCATTTCCAGTTGTAATTTTCCATTAAAATATCCTGAGATTTATTTTTAATTCATAAAATAAAATAAGGACTGTCTTAGGAACTTAAGTAACAAACTACCTGATAACATACGCACACACACACAAAGGAGGGGGGGGGGGGATGGAAAAAATTGACTTTTAACACGGAAGCATATACTTTAAATTTCACAGATATCTCCAAATTTTTCGTTTAAAATTATTCAAAAATTAAAGTGTGGAATATTCGGACTTTAATCTAAAAATTTTAATTAACAAAATAAGATTTTCTTCCAAGAATAAAAGTGAATATATATATAAGCGACTATCAGTCTATTTAAAATATAGACCATTGCACGTTGAGGTACTAAATTTAACACACGTATATTTGGGAGAAAGAAATATGCAATTCAGTGCATTTAAAAATATTAGTACAAAAAAATAATGTTATCTGTAACGTAAATTATCTTAAAATTTTTAAAAAATCATTAATTTTATTGGTTAATCAGTCTTTGCGTATTTTTATTCTGTAAAAAGAATACTGATCTTAGATGGTATGTATGTTTTATAGTCAAGATCTTTCGTTTATATTTACGTATGAAAAAGTTTTCATATATACGAGAATACTATTATTTTAAATATATTTATAACTATATCATGCTTGTTAAGTTATTTATTTCATGTATATATGAATTATTTATTTGATTACCAGATATATCAAAAGCTTTGAACAGATTTAATTTCAAATATTAGGAAATTTATCAACTGTTAAATTCTCTTATTGACTTGTGTATTATTAATTAGCTGAAATGCACATTTAAATAATCCACTTATCTTAAAACAATTGGAATCGTTTGTAATGGTAAAAGTTAAGCTCAGGTGTAATTTTTTAGAATGGAATTTCTATTTCAGATTTTCTTTTAAAGTTTATTGATTTTCATTTCAGAACTATATTTAGAATACTTTGACTGTGAGTGATTAATGCAGAGAATTGATATGATTTGAAAGTAAAAACTATTTTTACTGTAAATTTTTAGAAAGTTGTCACGGAAAAAAGTCAATATTTCTCTTAATTTTTGATTAATTAAAATTCTAATTAAAAGTTCAAAAAATCACTTTCCTACCATCCAAAGTATATATTTGCCAAATTTGATAGGCGGACGGTCTGGTTTGTACAGAGCCAGTATATACACATAAAGACAAAAGCTTTTCCTCGTGTTTGTCAAAATTTAGTTAAAATACCAATACATTTTCTCGCCAAATACTCTTGCCAGTAGATAACATATGTTTTAGCAAACCTAGACTAATCACTCCTTATCCCCTTTTCGTCAAAAAGCTATGCGTGATTTATTGACCTCTTTATGACCCGTACGCATTTGTCCCACTACCATCAATAGCGCGAGAAGCTATTCGTTCACTAATTACACCAGGTGGCGATTGGATAATGTTACAACAGCAGTCAAAGCAATCTCTAACACACGAGCAGATTCTGTTTTGTCCTCTACCTGATAAAATTTCAAGTTGCCCCCCGTTCTTCGATTTTTTTCCTTAATAATGTCTCGAAGAGTGTGCGATGTCACGTATGTTCTTACAACCAGCAATAGAGTTCTCATTCTTGTAAAAAAAGTTACACTAATAGATCTTTGCCTATTAAGTTCGGCATCGTGCATTAGCAATTTTTTTTTATAGAACTTTTGGTTTGTATGCGATGATCAGATACTTAATTTATGTACACCTCATTTCACTTGTGTTATAATACTATATTCTAAAGGAATTTTTATATTAAAAAAATCCCCATTTGTTCAAAATTCATGCCATTATGATCCATACAGCACCTTGCAAGATCCTCTGAGTTGTGGAAGTTTAAAACCGAAAATCCTGTATTTTAGTACAACTCAAAATTTTTTCTTTCTACAGCATTAGCATAAATTCTAAAAGATCCTACGATTCTTCCTTTCCGCTTTATTTATTTAATATTTTAAGGAATTACTTAATATTTGACATTATAATAATGACGATTTAAAAAAACAATGATATATTAAGTCATAGTAGTGTAATATTAGTCAGTAGTTGTGTAATACTATATTTTTATGGATTTTAAATTAGAATGTTTTAAGGATTTCCTTTTTTTTTTCTTCCTAAAATATTTCACAAAGCATTTTTTAGACATAATTTATTACATAAGCGTTTGAATTTTAAATTTATTAAGATGATATTTCATATCCAAAAATTTTTCTGCATATGAATTAGAAGATTAAAGATAAAAATTTATTTATTTTACGTTACAGCCTGATCTGATTTCGTTGAAAATCTGAATTTCATTAAAAAGATTTCTATAGTTCTCCGTTAAAAGAATAGATGGCGCCATCAAATTTTTTCATTCTCATCCATTACCTTCCTTCGTCTCCTACTTTAAAAAAATTAACTCAGAAAAATTCAAATGAATTTATTTAAAATTTTGTATCAGTACATATTCAATTTTATTAACGTAATGACAAAGAGAATACAAAATAATAGTCTATCGCCTTGGTTAGTGTAACAAAAAAGAAAAAAAAAATGAGTATAAAGCACCTACTAAGGAAAAAAAAAGTTATTTGATATTTTATTTTTGATCAAACATTAATAGAATGCATTATCATAATTCTAAAGAATAATTTTCTAAAATTTATTTTAATTTTGATATAGTAAAAGTAAATAATTTTAGTTTAAAAATCATGACATGAATGAATAATACAGAAAATATGAGTGATTTTCAGAATCAAAACATAAAATGCAATTGATATTTTTAACTTTTCTCTTCAATCCTTGCCTGTGATTTATTACTTTTATTAACTTGAAATACCATTTACATTTTAGAGGTTAAGAAATAAACAAAAATCGCTGTGTATTAAGGCAGGTATCTTAACAATTCTTTTTTATTTATTTCTCTCCCCCCCCTCCCCCAAAAAAAGGCAATGCCCACCCCCCCAAAAAGCGTTTCGATTCCACACCCCTGTTAAAGCTACCAAATTTGGCAGGTAATTTGATAGTAGGAACCGGTTAGAACCTTTGAAAATTTTAATTAGATTTTTAGTTAAAAATTAATCTAGATTGAGACGTTTTCATTCCGTTACTTAATAAGCCATTATTCATTAGCCATTTTAAAATTTAAAAAATTAACTTTTCAAAAAATTAACTTTTAGTACTGTTTTTGTTCTAATTTTAATATTTCTAAAATATTTTTAAATATATTTTACAGCAAAACTTTTCATTGTTTTAGTGACTGGATTTATACTCATGCTAAATTTATACACATGTTTTAGCAAGAATTTATACATAGGCATATAATGCATTTTTTTATTTGTACTTTATCGCTGTTATGTAATTAAGAGCAAATCTTTAAAACTAAAATTAAAGAAGATTAATTAAGTTAAAACATTATCGCACAATGTCGTTTCGATAAAATTTCTTGGTGTAAATATCATTTTTAAATTTGCCGTGCCAAGCATATAGCGTGGTCTGATTCTTCAAGAGAAGCTGCTACAGTATTATTTAATTTCAGCCGTCATCTCTCTTTTTATAATATCTTCACCAATTTCTAAACTAGTATATTAAAAATTTTTGGAGTTTTCTTAATGTCAAAAAATAAAGAAAATTTATTCATGTGTAGAAAAAAAAAAACAATGAAATGATTTGGTTGCAAATTTAATTAATTCATCAATAAAACTATGAATATAATTACACATTTAATTTATTGAAAAAGTTCATGGCAATGCAACTGTAAATGGTTTAGGAATGCATTCAAGATTAAAAAATATCGTGGGAAAAAAACTGAACTCTACAAAAAATTTTGATGATTGTATGCTTATTATTATATTTATTTGTGCTGTCAATTAGGCCACACATCTGAGGATTAGAAATGTCCCAGAGAGTAAGCATATTTTTTGTTTCCCCAGTGGTTGCAAATTGATGGGAGTTGTTTTCTTGACATATAAGCGATGATGAGTCGTACCTCTATATAAGAAACATGTACATAAATTGTTTGTAATAAGGACTAATTTGAGTCGATTACAAAACTCGATATTAATTGTAGAAGTATTTCGGTCGTTTAATCCAACCGAGTGCTATGGCATCACTAGAGTAATTAATGCTTTGAGATACCCAAAATTCATGCATTGTGACATGTCCATTTTCCTTTCAAGCAAGTTTTGACATTGGACAGGAAAAAGCGTGCGTTTTGTTGAAAATAGTCAGTTTCCTCGTGTGCTTGACCACCTTCACTCTTGCATGTCCGTCAGGAACGGGGTTATCTGCATATTAAGTGCTCAGAAAATTGAATATAGAAATCTGGTTAGAAATGCATTGTGAAAGCATAAATCTACAGATTCAGCCATTAGTTTTAGATTTTCAACAAATGAGTTCAATAGAGAAAATTTGATTCAATTTTAAATAGAATATGAGTGGCTCATATTGATTCAAACTTGTTACCCTAGTTTCATCAAATTGTCCACAAATCAAAATAGGTTTCGACTTTCAATACTCCATTTACATAATTACAGATACTAAATCTATATTAATTGAAATAAAAAAAAACTTTTTTTTTTTCAAATCTGTAACAATTGTAAGTTTAAGAGCATTAAGCTTAAGATATGAAATGTTTATAAAAGTTTGTTATACACTGTTGCAACGATTATCATCAAAGAAGCAAAAATGAAGGTAGCGATTTTCACAAATTTGTTGTTCATCATATTTGTAAAAATACGCACAATTAACAATACAATGAACACTAAAATCTTAATATACTGTTTATAAAAAAATTTCGGAATCTAAACTTTTTCGCTTTGTTATTCCAGAAGTAATAATCAGAAATCCGAAAGTCTATTTCTTTATTATTTAAAACAAATTCTTCACGTTTTAGTCTCATGAAATTTTCAGATGCTTTAAAACATTGAATCCTTTTTTTTTTTTTCTGTGTTCATTTTTTTTCTGTATTTCTCTGATGTCTCACTAACGTTTTTGCATTACTTTTTTCTTTCTTTCTTTCTCTTTCGTTGTAGTCTTATTTAAATTTCTTTGCATTCATTTTATTTTTCCTCTCTTTCTCTGTGCTTTTTTATTATTATTTTCTTTCAAAAAGCAATCATTACATCAGTGTTTACTACTGCTTCTTGTCCTTCCCTGGAGCGGATCGTCGGCTCCAGACTTTAGAGAAACAAACAAAAAACCGAAACTATTTATTTGCGTAATGACAACGAGACCTGCAATGACCTGTGTCAAGGCTACCGAAGGCCGTTCCAACACAAATTCAACCTTGCCTGCCAGCAGAATGAGTAGTACGTTCATTACTCAATCAGGCGTTAGTTGAATATGACACCGAATTACAGGAATGAAATCGAAACCCAATGTTTGAGTGCGCGTTTTTCCCCCCTTTATGCGAAATCAAGAGAATAATTAATTATTAAAATATAAAAACTGTAAGCAATCCAAGGAGTGTAATTTGAGAGAAAAGGAATGCAAAGTTTTCAACGTTTAAAGAAGTTTGAAATTCTAGAATTTGTTGAACTGACATTAATATTTATTTTATACCAATCTAATAAATCGCTTAAAAGTAATCTTATTAGTGATATTATTGGTGAAAAGGGGGATAATAAAATACAAAACACAAAAACAAAAATGACTCCTGATTTTTTTAAAATGTATATTCTATTATACAAAAGTTTGGTGTCACTGGTAAAAGTAGATAAAAAAAAAATCTGATATTTATTATTTGAAATCCTAAATATTGTTGAAAAAGAAGAAAATCGTTTTATTTCCTTGAAGAACTTCTCTGGTTATCTATCTCACAGGATTTTCTTTTTCTTCTATACTTTCTTTCTTTTTGGCCTAACAGGATTGCAGAATATTTATTTGCTATAGTCATTTCACTTATTCTCCTTTTGATTCAGCATTTTCATTCATTGCAAATAATTTTAATTTTTTCATATAATGAAA
>JAPMOR010077409.1:355678-367695 GCA_026543865.1 Argiope aurantia
ACACACACACACACACACACACACACACACACACACACACACACACAGTGAATTATTTTTCGAAAAGTTTTATTAAATATATACAATGCAATCTATGATGAAAGAGGCGTTGAATTCTCTAAAGAGTTTTATTCTTTGTATGTAAATAGTCAATTTTTATGCATTATTAAGATTTCCTTATTAAAGCCATGACGAGAACAGAGCAGCGAACCGAATAGAAAGGCAGAAAGCAGGTAGGAAGATGTTGTGAGAAAGTATTTTTATCTTATTTAATTTTTGTAAAGAATGTACCGACACAGTATTTATAATCGGAGCAAATACCACCCACCCAACTCAGAAGTTAAATTTACAGTGAAGCAGGATTTCGGTTTGATTAGAAAATTTTGTTTTAGAATGCAATTTAATTAGAAATTATTATATAGACATTTCGTTGAAATACAGTGTCAGTTAATAAATGAAAGGAAGTATTATCTGGACCTTATTTAATTAATTTCGTAATTTCTCCTACTATTCAAAAGAAAACGCTGATTTTATTTTGATTTCATTTGTTGAATCATATTCGTCTAGTTTTGTTTCTGGCTACAACTGTTGTGAATTATTGTAAAGAGAAACTTTATTGAAGAATTGAACATTATTTAGTACTTTTATAGGCACAACTGATATTTCATATAGTATTCTAGACAAAGAAAACAAAAAGTATTTTTTTGAACGAGTCAAATATGGATTCCTCTTATAAATGGCTGCGGTGTCTTGGTGGTAAGGTATCGATTTCGGAACCGGGTTTCAGGTTCGAGACTCGTTGTGTAAGCGGGTCTGGTGTACATTAAATCCGTTGGGGCCAAATGTCCTCCCACTGGAGTGGTGTGGAAGTTTTGGAGAGTGGAGGTGTCAGCTCAGGTGTTGTCCTCGTCATCTGACTGCTGTTCAAAATTACGAGGATTGTCCCAAAATAACCCTAGTATTACTTTAAAACGGGGCATTAATATAACGAAACTAATTTAAACTTCATATAAATTATAGTAAAAACGTGAGGGGTTTCACCGAAACTTTCTCTCCATACTCTTCAAAAAAGGTCTTACCTCTTCCTCCTTCACATAAAATTGTGGAACTTGGACTACGAATGCCTTGCATGGCGTTATCAAACATTAATAATGATTTTTTTTTTTTACTGAGCATTTTCACTGAATCTATTATTTGAAAATATATTTCGAACGGCCTTTTTTCTTACCGATTGAAATCAAAATTTGACGCGGAACTACAGCTATAGTCACTAGATCAAACGCCAAATTTCAATGATTTAAAGCATTGCGTTTGCATAGATACAAAAGTATAGACCGGCAAATGATGAACCTTTTGACAGATTTGGTTCGAAATTTCCCTAGAATCTCTATTTTAGATGAATACATGCATCAAATTTTATCTATGTAGCTCTTTATGTTTTGTAGTTTTCGAGTTTGCTTATTCGAAAAGCAAGAAAGACAGACTTATTTCGTTCAAAACTTCTTAGAAACCTACAGATTTTCAGACCGTGTATCAATTTCATTTGTATAACTCAAAGCGTTTTAGAATTACCGTATTCGCAGATAGGCCACAGTGCCAAAAGAGTGTTTACCACCTTAGGAGATCTGAAACACAGATTCATCAAAATATCGATTTTGAGTTTTTTGATTATTACAATGATTTCACTATTTTTAGACGATAAAATAAAAACTGATTTCTTTTCTTGGGAAAGATTATAATTGTTTAATGATGTTTTTCAGTTATTATTTCAAGTTTAAATTTGTTATAAAAACAAAGCAATTAACTTTTTCTTTTAAATAATTAATTATTTATAAAAATATTATATATTATTTAAGAAAAATTAAATAAAAGTAAGTTGATTGATTTATTAAATTTCAAATGGTCAACAGTTATCTTGCCTTTTTAAGTTAAAAGAATGCTGGTGTAGCTGGTGTAGGCTAAAGGTTTGATAAGGACTTTTAAACTTGATGCTATACCTATCTGAGCTTTTTAAATGCCCAAGCTATCCAAAACTTAAAAAAGAAATTCTTTAGACTGGTAGAAATATCTGAAATATCCCCCCCTCCTATTTCGCTATGTATAATGTTGTGATTTTAACATTTAAATTTGTGCTAGTTATACTGAAAAGTTCAATCACAAAGTGGAAACAAAAGAGAACTTAAAACATGAGAACATGTATTTAGAACTTAATAAATTGTTACATGTGAAAATTAAATTTCAAACTTATCAACTAAAAATCATGAAGAACGTGGGAATATTTTCGTAATACTTTTATAGTTGCTACAAACCTAAGAAATTACCAATCCAATACGTATTCATTGGAGAATATATAAGAATTTAAACCTTTCTGAAACCTTCTCTTGCCAATTTTCAAATATAATTCTTTTCAGAATATAGCGTTTTAACTCTTTATATATATATATGATATGTTTTAAATAAAAAATATTATATGAAAAAAAAACCACCCCAGCAGGAATGCTTTCCAGAAATTTTCTCGCCTACTGTCCAGTAAAAGTCTTATTGTAGACCTTGGCTTTGGCGAACGATAATTTATAAATAAAAACCTTTTTGATTGAATCTGACCTATGAATCTTTATTTCGGAAGGCATTTTTCTTCTACTATTTGGAATTAAAATTTTGTGTGGAATGACAATTGTAGTCATAAAATCATTCATTGATTTAAGTCGTTGCGTTTGCGTAAATATTTAAGTATAGACCGACAGATGATTAAACCTTTGACAGATTCCAATTTTCAATAATCCTATAGCTTTTTAACAACATATATATAACTTTTCTAATATGTTTTAAGTAAGAAGTGTTATATGAAGCTGGAGGGGAATGCTCTCCCGAAATTTTCTCAGTTATTATTCAATAAAGGTCTTATTGTGGAGTGGGTAAGGCCAATAATGCCTTGCATGGCATTCGTGAACAATAATTTACAAATATAGATCTTTTGGCGTGAATTTGGGATTTTTAATATTTCTGGCCTGCGAATATGTTTTTAGGACGCATTTTTTTCCCTATCTTTTGAAATTAAAATTTTGTGCGGAATTACAGTTGTAGTCATAAAATCATATGCCGAATTTCATTGATCATTGCATTCAACATAAATACGAAAGTATAAACCGATAGACGATCCTATATTAGGTTCGAAATTTGACTAGATTCTACATTTTAAATGCTAAACTTGTGTACCAAATTTTATCTGTCTAGCTCTATACGTTTTGAAGTTATCGAGTTCATTTGTACTCGAAGAGCTGAATGGACTCGTTTCCTACGAGAATTTTATTCAAGAAGATCAAGTTTTATCCGTCTAGCTTACAGCGTTTTTAAGTTAGCGTATGCACAGACAGACATAATGCCAAAAAAGTGTTTCTCGTTTTTAATAAATGTCTGAAACAAAAAGATTTGTTAAACTCTTGAGTTCGAATTTTTAAAATTATTTAAATACTTTATATTTCGCATCCAAAAACAAACAAGCTACAACGTATACTTTGCTTACAATTGCTTTACAATGGGAAAGCTTCAAGATTTCTACACATTTCTCTAAATTTAATCTCATGTAACAATCGCACGCGCGCGCGCGCACACACACACACACATTCACTTTTATTATAAGTAGAGATGAAATGTACATATATTTGTTCGTTTATTTTATGACTTATTGTTCTTTATTTCGCGCATTTCCTTTTATTTGTATGTATTTCGTGTATTATCGTCTATTAATGTCTTCTTTATCGTACGATATTTTAATTGGATTTTTTTCTGTTATGCGCTTTATCCAATAAATAAACACATAAAAATTCATAAAAATCTCAATTTTAATATTTTTTTCTCTATAAATATCGTGTCTGATAAAAAACAACAACAAAAAAAAACTACATACTTTGTATCTATCATATATCGTTTGATCGGTGCTAATGGAAAGGAAGTGAATATTCGTCAGAGAGGAATACATGTACTCTGTTGCAAACGGATACTTCCAGAGAAATGACACTTGCCCTCCATCCTGTGATTGCCTGATAATCAATGAAATCGAAATTGTCCAGGGTAAGCGGAAGCCCCAATCTGCTCCTCTTCTGCCAGATATATTTAGCACAGACTCTCGAAGCGATTGTCTCTTCAATACTGCAAACGCTGGTGCAAATATAGATCAAATTTTATGGGCACTCTGTTAACTAACTAGTTGCGAGGTCGGAAAAGATAGTTTTCATCATAGCTTGCAATCCTTCAAATCATTTCAATTTAGCACAGCACAAAAAAAGCTTTTTGTTTCATTCAAGAATAATCATCACCTGATTTTAAAAAGATTTCTATTATAAGAAAAAGGGCCATTAAAATCAGTAATAATTCATTTTTGTTGACTCGAAATACGCAATGAAAGTTTTTCTGTAGCTTCGCAATGATGTAGCTAGGTTAAATGCTCGGTCGCAAAGTTCTGAATTTTATGACCACATTGGACGATTCATAAAATATAGACTAAAGAAACTGTTCCTTATTTACGTCCGTCTTTTCATATAAATAAATGAAAAAAATTGTTACATTCAAATTTTGTATTTCTATTTTTTAAGATGTTATCATTTTGCTTGGTTTATTTATAATCGTAAATAATTCAAATGTAATAGATTTGTTTTTCGAAAGTATTGGAAATTTCAGACTTAAAATGTATTTTATTTCCATATTAAAGTTTTTATTAACCACATTAAAGTTAATATTTCAGACGTTTTAGAAATATTTTTAGAATTAACTTCTTCAGAAGATGTTTAAACGCATTAAATTTTGAAAATGATTAATTTGCGTTTATGAACTATACATTTAATTGTAGCAAAAATTAAAACTTATTTACATCAAAGAGTTTTCATTACTTAAATATGTATTTTTTTTTAAAAAAAAAATGTAGTTTTATTTTTGCATAGAACTTTAATTACAGAATTCTTAATTTGAAGCTAATTTTGTGATAAAATTAATTTTATTATTTTCTTTAGTTATTTCTTGATAAAAAAAAAGCTTATAATAGAGTGACACTTTATAAATTTTTAAAATTAAGAAAATTTCCTTGTATAAAAACAAGCAGAGTCTGTAGATAATAGTTGAAAAGGATTTCTTAAACTGTTATGTATGTCATACTAATGGCACATTATATTATTTTGGAAGACGGGATTTCTACATAGAATATTTAAAGGAATAGCTCCATTTTTACAATTTTGTTTTAAGTTTTATTTAAATATGAATATATTTTTTTTAATTTTTGGAGTGTGATGGTTACATTGGCTACGTCCCATTTACGATTTGATAATTCATATTCAGACGAACGGTAGACAAAAATTGAGCTTAGTGAGATGAGCCATAGCATTTCTTTACTTCGATTTTTCCCTTACATTGAAATCCTGTAGCTGAATGCACGCGCACAGACTTTCTCTTTTTATTAATCCTCATCAATTTTAAATCTTAATATTTGTTATTATATATTATTACTTACTATTAATTACAATATATACTATATTTTATCATAATATAAAAAATTTATTTATGAATGAACTGAATAATTTAAAATGCTTAATTCCTTGATTCCTTCATTTTAGTGATCTTGATTTTCTCTGATTTTCAGTCGAAAAATGCTTCAATGTTGGCATATATATTTTAGATTCTTGTTCATGTTGTAAGAAATTTAGCTGTTTGTAAACCTCTTCTATAAAGATTTTTTTTTCACTTTTAAAATTTTTTAGTTGTAAATAGTAACTTTATTCTTATTTTTTACTTAATCTTATTCAAAATACATGAGGTTTAAAAAAGAATATGAATTTCAGAAAAATATATGAAATGAAAAGCGTTACAAAATTGGTTGACGAAATCATTTCAAAAATAATTACGTTAATTTACAAACACCACATATTTATAACAGTTCAACGTGACCACTATGAGAAGTTCAAACATTGGACGCATTTAGTTATTTTTGTTATAAATTTATGGATGTTTTTCGAAAATGGTGCAAAAATTCTTTATCCTCCATGTATTCCCATTGTGCCGGCGTCCTGGCATAAGGGTAGCGCGTCTTCCCCGTGATTTGGGCGTTCCATGTTTCAGTCCCGGTTCGGGCATGGTTGATCTTCTGTGTTCTATCTGTGAGATGTGTGAATGTGCCCCCTATAAAGAGGGGTTATGCAAGCGAATGTGACACATGAAGTAGCTAAGTCGTACTCTTGACCCTAGTTGGCGCTACTGATAAAACAAGAGACGCTCTCTCGGCTTAAATCGCTGACAAATAACGGTCAGCAGTCTTGTAAAGAGCCACAAGTCACAACAACACACATTCCCATTGTAAGAAATTGCAATAGTTAGATATGGGATTCTTGGAAGCTACTGGTGAAGAATTAGCTAATATTTTATTTTGAAGCGAATCTATTACTGCAGCCATTTTTCGTTCAAAGATCCACTATATCTTTTGGCAAACAAATAGCCATTCTAGGAAAAGCGATAGAGTGAATCGTGAGTACGAGAATAAGAAGTTGCAGTATGTGTATAGGTTTTCGGTTCCAGCATAATAATGGTGTTTCGGCTGGTTAACGATCTCATCCTCAGTAACAGGACGTGCATCCTTGCAAATACTGGAAATTTGAGATGCTCGTACTGACTCTATTTTGCACAGTTTTCAGCATTCGTGCTATTTTCTATGTCGACCAGTTCGGTCATTTTAGCTCACCGGATGCCCAATAAAGGGAAGAGGATGATCTTTTATTGTTATATCGTATAGGTAATGATATTCTTAATTGTTTATTTGCAGATACCACTTTCCAAAATTTTGATATTTTAGGTGAGGAATCACCCAGTATTTTCTCCGAGAGTAAAAAAATCTGACTGTGTTTCTAAAAATTCTTGATCAAGAAAAGTTGTAGCATTTAGAGAAATAAACATTATTACATCATTATTTCATAATTGTAGAATTTGTTACATATACCGTAAGCAAGGTAGCAATTTCCTTCAAAACTGTAAATCTGACAAATAGAAAAGAAGTGGGAGGAAAACTAAAAATATTATTCTGGATCGTAACAGAGCTATTAGTGGATTCTCTTCAAAAATTCAGATCTACGGGGGCGTAAGACAGTAACCCTCCGTTTTATCTCCTTTTTCCCTATGCGACGATACAAACAATGATGACCCTTCCCTACTTCAATGAAATGTTTGAAATCGCACCGAAATCTCACCACCCACACATCTGATGCACGATGACGTCATTCTCCATCGGAATGACGTCCACTCATTTGGGGTGGGTGTACGATCAACCCCTTGCCGCAGTCCTTACACACCACCAACACTGCGTGGGCAGAAAATTTATAAACAAAGGCCCTCAGCAGAAATGCTGAAAATAGAACCAACTGCCACTGAAGTAGAGGGAGGGCGGGACGCTACTGAAATAGAAACGACGTTCTATTTTGGGGGCGCTTGAATATCGTAGGAGATTCGAATTTCCGGAAGCTTAAATCGGAGGGATAGGAAGGGGGGGGGGAGAAAGGGGAGCGCGCGCAATAGGATCATTCCCGGTGTTTATGTTTTGTTTATTTATTCTTTCATTTGGAATGTTCCAGGGGCAACCTTTAGATGGTGAGAAGATTCTTTAAGACAGGTGGTTCGAATTGTTCAGTTAAATTTAGAAGATACAATATTTTTTTACTGATGTCTGGTTTTAATTGTGGAATATTAGACTTTTCTGAAGTTTCAGCAATAATTTCACAAATGTTGGTTTAGAGTGCATATGGGTAATAAATCATTTACATCTTCATTTGACATCAAAGTAACATTTTTTGAATACTTTAAATTAAATAAATTTTCTTATTACTCAGTAGAGAGAATTTCGGTCAATGTTCAGTCATCATTTGTAATGATTGTAACACCCGATTATTGAATTATTTCCATGATTTTCATTCAAGAACATTAAAGAATTGAATTCCTAAAGTATATTTATTTTAAATAGCGTATCCTTATTAATATCATTAACAAAATTTTAAGATAAAAAGAATGAGATTTAGATAATTTTTATAATACCATCAAGTATCAATAATTTGATGAAAATATTTCCTGAAATATTCGTTTCTTTAAATACATGCATATTTTTATTTTTGTGTGCTTTCATTTTTAAAACTGAAGGCACAAAAAAGTAATATAAAATCTTATTTTTTTAATGGATGTTTTAAGCATATAATATTTTTAAACTAAGATAAATATATGTTCAGATAAAGTTTATTTTCTGCCATGTAATTGCTCCATTTTTAATAATAAAAATACTATAAATACCATAACAAGACACAAATTTTGAAAGCTTTTTTTTATCTATAGAAAAATTTATATACAATAAAACTCCCGAAGGCGGACAAAATTCGAGGATGGCTTGTTAGGTAAACAATATCAGTCGTAAAATCGAGAGTAACAATTTATGAAAGTTTGTATGAAGGTTTGATGCACTGAGAATGTGGAAATGAAGGCTAATGTTTTATTTTCGCCCGCATAGGTATTATGAAATCGAAGAAATCGGTCTGCGGGGTTTCAGTGTGTGTAATTATTGATTGGAAGAGAATTTGTGAATAGCTTGATTGTAAATCATAACAAAAAGAGTGTATGCCAATAAATATATTACTTTTTAAGATATGAATGAAAGTTCAAAATTTTATTTTAACAGTAGAAGATCAAAATTTTGTTAGCTCATAACTTCGAAGCGATAAGACCAAGATTAATAAAATTTGGGGTATTTTTGAAATTTGAATCGGGAAGAAGTTTTGGTATAGTTTTGAAATTCGATTAAAAAATAGTTATTGCCTTCGAAAATTTCGATGCTTGTCCTCATTTTAATATACAGATGGCCTCCTATGAAATTTTTAATTCCAAAACTTAAAGAAAACATTAATTTCCTTCGAATAATACCATTTTATGATTGCGCGATGAACGATGCCTGAATGAAACTAAGAGGTACTTTTTTTTCCAGCGCAACTATTCAGTTAAATTTAGGAAGTATAGATTTAGTAGTAAAAATTTGTCATTAATTAATAATTTGAACTTGTTATACAAACACATTAGAAGGCTAGCCATTATTGTAATAAAGGTAATCACAATTTTTACATCATTAGGATGAGTAAATGTTACAACTTTGGAATTATAGTCAAACCTCTATTCACGAGCATTTTGCAAAACAAAATGCAGAAAACTGACTCCCTTAGGGAGTAATGTTTCCCAGAACGAGTGGCGAGGATTGACCGTGATGTCACATGATGTATTGGGCTTCATCAGAACCCGTTGAGCACTTGTTCGAAGAGAACCCTTATATGTTTATGGAAGAAATGTTGGCCTTATAGTGTTGTCAAACACATATCCGTGGGATTTGAGCAAGTACCTTTGGAGCTTTAATAATCGACTCTTTGGACTAGAGGTGAAAGCAAAGATATCGATACACTGGTTAAATAACCTAGCGAGAGCTAACGAAGAGCTTATGGATCTGCATTTTGTGTCACAACAAAAAGCTTGGTCTGGAGAGGAAGGAATAATGGATGCAATAGAACAACCATCTTCCAATGAAATAAGGAAAACGCTGCAAACATGGGAAATTATTGTATTTTATATTGAGAAACATCGCCCTGATAAGACAGTAGCTATGCACGCAACAAATTCTTTTAGCAATAATATTGTGCCTCATTTTCGCTAAATTTTGAAGCGAAGCCGGACAGATGTCTTTAGATAATTTTCTTGTTAAAAAAATCATGTATTATAAATAATAAATTACATTGTACACTGTTCATTTCAGGATTCTGAGAACAGCATTTTTCTACACTTGCACTTCGCTAAGGGATGGTATGCAGGGAGACGAACAGTTATTACCCCTCCTAATTCCACGAATTAGAAGGCGTGATAACTTTTTAGCAACTGCTACCCTATTGCTAAATGTAAACAAATCCTCCTTTCATCTTTACTCTCACCCCTTTTTGCAGAAATTGACTCCTCCCAACGAATTTGGAAAAGCGCGGAGGGTTTCAAAATTCGAGAACGAACAAAAAATTTGTTTGAATATTTATTTATTTATTTTTTGGAAAGAAACGCGTTGTCCCATTTTACATATATTTCTTCGAAAAAAATATATTTCGCTAAACAAGTGTTTCCCATTACGAGTAAGATTGTTTCCACAGAGATGTAAAGCTATTAGCAACGTAATTTCATGAAGATGATTGTTATCAATGTTGTTGCTAACTTGTTCTCACTTATTCTTATCACCAAGCGTACCTTCTTTTTTGAGCCTAAGTGTTAGCGTATCATTAGTACAATGATTAGTGATAAACTGACGCATCAAAACAAAGTCCTCGATTATGAAAATGAGCCCGTTTCTGGGCTTTCCTTAATGTGTATCACAGGGTCAAGATCAGGGCAACTCTGAGAATACAGGGATCGAATCAGATGCGCAAACATTCTTGAGCCTCTTATCTGTTATGATATAGAATGTGGTATCTTCTTATTTCGAAACATTATCTCTTACCTCTTTTCGCGATGATTGATGAATTGCGACGTGAAAATTTTTCTCACCCTGACTACTGTAAAATTTTCTCTACGCATCAAAAAAGATGCCGAAATCGTGTGCAGAAATTCGATAATAACATCGATGGAATTATGAAATTCATTATTTGTTTCGCACTCTGTTATTCTCATGCGGATGTGAGTGCTATCTTCATTTTAAGAATTGATATACAGTTGACAGACAGGCCTTGGTGACGTGTCATTTGGACAACACTTGAACTTTCCTTTTCGGGCTCTTTTGCATAAGAGAGCCCCACTTAAATGTTTCAAGCTGAATGATGAAATTTAAATGAATGATAATGATGAAAAATAAATTATCCATTAATTTGAAGCGATATTAACATTACTTCAACATATATGAAGATATATTTTACATAAACCATACGAAAGGACAGTAGCAAAATTGATATTTTTAAGTAGATTCTAAATTTGAAGTTACTGAAATGGAAATATTTATGGCGCTTTTGTAAATAAGGCGAAGAATTGAAGAAAATCAAGATCAAGCTTAAGTTCAGTGAATGAATTTATTCAAAGCCTAGGAGAATCAGTTCAATATATTAAATAGTTCTATTAAAGAGTTAATTGGTCCTCTGGAAGAAGGCAAAAAAAAAAGTGAAAGGATTGAATAAAATTTACAAAATTTCAAATATATAAAGATTCTTGAAGGAAATCAAGAAAAATAAATTTTAAAATGCTTAAAATTTAACAGAGTTAGACAAATTTTAAACTGTGCAAATGTGTACTAATAACTATTATTAACTATGTGTACTAATATTTACTAATAACAATAAAAATCTGTAAAAAATCGATAAATTTTGCAGGCATTTTGACAGTCTTTATATAATTACAAAAAAAACCGAATAAATAAAACCTACTAAAATTGTAATAAGGAGAAAAAAAACTGACACGAAAATAGTAGGAAACCTGTTTACAACAACGAAAATTAGGCGAAATAAAAGTGTGTCCAAAATACAAAATTTATCAAACTAAATATTAAAAATCAAAAAAAAAAATTAAAAAGCACATAGAATTACAAAATATATGCCTACGCATGCGCAATTAAGAAAATAAAAAAAAAAAGCAATAATTATATCAGGG
The DNA here is from genome assembly GCA_026543865.1 of Argiope aurantia. Lineage (NCBI taxonomy): Eukaryota > Metazoa > Arthropoda > Arachnida > Araneae > Araneidae > Argiope > Argiope aurantia. The sequence goes on from JAPMOR010077409.1 coordinate 367,346, forward strand.
ATCGAGGTACTTGCTTTACTCCTCTTAATTTGTTTAGGATTTCGTATTGATATAATTCCTTAAAATAATAACAATTAAGAATTTCTAACTAAAAATGGTCATGAACACATTTAGTCTTTCACACACTGCAATGCAACAAGCTACATTCAAAGAATTAAACAGAAAAATATAATTTTAATAATAGTCAATAAGTCATGATAGAGAAGATAATTATATTGGAAAATGAAACTTTCGTAAATTGATGAAATATAATTTAAAATTTTGCATCTTAAGAAAAAAAGTTGAAATACAACCCAGGAAGTATAGGATGTTTCACATTAGTGAACAATACTGTCCGATATTATATTATA
>JAPMOR010077409.1:367705-394938 GCA_026543865.1 Argiope aurantia
CAAATTTGGTAGCTGTAGGTTGAATGGTCTGGTCTGTAGAGCGCCAATACACACACACACACACACACATTGAGCTTTATTATAAGTATAGATATAGATATAGATAACCAAGTCTTAAAAGAGATTTGTAACAATAAAATAAATAAAATTAATTACAAATAGTAGAATTAGTTTGAATCTGTAAAGCATGAAATCAGGTAAGAAAGCTAGTAAGATATATTTAAAGAATTCAGATTGCTTCATTTTTTAAATAATTTCATAGAACTTTATTTTACAATTTTAGTTATAAATATGAAAGCCATATAAGTTCATTTACAAATAATTATTTGAGAGAATATTTCTTTAATTAATCACTGTAAGAATAGCATCTTTTTTTTTTTAAAGAATACTACGAGATTCTCTTTATTGAAAAGTATTTCAAGTAAAAATCCCTTTTTACCATAACTTTTCTGTCGAATACACATTGACTAACGATTCTATCTCTGTTAATCAGTATACATCTTTAAAAGAGAAGGAAATCTTAACAAAATGCTGAACCGATTAACTTTGCTAAATTACCAATTATAGGCAAGAAACGTCAAAATTCGGAAAAAACGTTCATCCAGTCAGTGTATAGTGACAAGTCCTTCAGGCTCAGTACTTTATTTTGTAGGGAAAGTAGTAGAAGATAGCCGAACAACAGCAGTAAAACACAGCAGTGAAAGACAACTGAAGTAGACACAAGGACAGCGTAAACAAGTAGCAAATCTCTATTAAACAATCGTATCAACACAAAGAGAAAACTAGCTGAAGATCAAACTCATAAGGGAGATTTCACTCAAATTCTTCCGTCTCTTGATTCGATTGACTGATCCTTGTCTACACGCCGTCACTTCTTATTAGTCCCGCGACAGGTTATCGAATTTTTAATGCAAATTTTGGAACTAGAGTCCTAATAGAAGTAATTTTTGTTGGCAAATTAATCGCCAATTCCCTGAAAAGGTTGTTACTGAAACCGGGAGTCATTAAGTAGACAACCATTTCATTAGCCATTACTATCACTGAAAAACTATTTTTCTTACTGAAAAACTATTTTTCTTACCAAAAAACTTATTGCGCAGAGAAACGATGTTACAAATTCGTAACAGTCGGAGTGCGACTAATGCTTTTGAATTGAATCAGAAATACAACTATTTTTTCATCTTAATTTTTTGTAATAATAACCCAATCGGTTTTCATACAATGCAGTTTATATCATAAGCTTTCTGAAAAATCGGTGTGATGTTTGTTCTCGGCTTTTCATTTTAACCGCTACTGAATTATTTTAATCACTTGTCTGACACAACTTAGCTGAAACATAGCTCTTGTGACAATAAAATTCAACAAACCAACCAATTCATATGTTTTCTAATATGAAAAATATAATAACAATTAATAAATTATGGTCATTTTTATTTTTATAATTTTTCTTCTCCCCCCCCAAAAAAAAAATTGATACAAATAAAAATTATAGTGGAATTGAACTTTTATGATTCCAGCAGACGCAATCGAATGAATATGTGCTGTTTAATGCCCGTTAAAGAAGAAACTTGAAATGTCAACCGAGCTTCAAAGTATATTCCAGTGCATTAATCTGAGAAAGTGTATAGGCTGAAGTTAATATGGGTCTATGATATTAATAATTGATCTTAAAAAGAAGAATAGAAAAAATACAGTTCTCTTCCAGTGTAAGAAATGGATGCTTCAGTAGCTAACTCTAATATTTTTAATATTTTCCTGAAGGGTTTTATTTTTACACAAATCCTTCTTCGAATAATTCAAACTCTGTAACTGAATTCAGTTACACTAAGACACCATTTGGCCAACCGGAACTATTGACATATCCGACGTCTGACAACTTCACTGTATTACATTTAATATAATAAATGAGATTTCTTCTCTTATCTCTAATGATAAAGCAGGAAGCAAAGCAAGAATTTTCTGAAACAAGGGTGTTATTTGTTTTGTTAGAAATAAAATACATAATGTCAACGGCAGATGTTTGGTCAGATTTAATTCTTTTAGCTATTTTATACCGTTCTGTCATTGGTGTAAAGGTCGATGAGGGAAATTCACTACTCATTTACACCTCCAAGCTAATTACTGGCTACCTACTGACGCCACATCAGTAAGGAAGACATTGCAACACAGAAGATTTACAATGTAAAGATCAAAAGATAAATCTCATTGTGTAATTCAATGAATCCTGCGATGAAAGTGAATTAACACAATAGTGGCCAAATGTTTGTCAGCGAGAAAGGTAAGAATGGCACCCATTTATTCCAAAGCTTGTCAACAGAAGGCAGCAGTGGCCCACCCATCATTAATGGGAGTCAGGTGAAATGGCAGATAGGACCGTTTTGTTGATGTTCTCCCTCGAAGGGAATTCCCGGTCGCACAGCTCAGGCCCCAACAATCCCGGGCTTCTGTTTCATGCGGATTCCGTTTTGGGACAGTCAGGGCACTCGCCCAAAATGAAGCAGAGACGAGCAGAGAAAAAAAAGGTAAACGTTCTCATCGTCTGTAGAATGAAGAATGCTACCGAAGGTGATTCTCAAATCTATTTCTGGCGGAAGGAGAGAGGATTAATGTGTATGCCGCGCCTCGAATGATGCCAAGTGATGCAAAAATGCAACTCTTCTCTCAGTGTCAGGGTATCACCGTTACGCAAGCCTTTGAGACCCCGTAGAAAAAGGGGAACGAAGTGATAAATTTATTGAAATGTGCTGACATGGTTAACTCGCCCGCTTTTCTTACTTTTTTTTTTCAAGTAGGGCGTGAATATTTTAGCATTCCAATGAGCCGACGTGTTTTCTGTAAGATATTAATTTTATATTTCACTTTTTGTTATTATGTAATACATTCAAGATGTTTGGATTTAAAATTTCAAATGCATTGTGGACTGATGATGAGAAAAAAATAATGGTTTTGATAAAGGTACTATTTTAACTATTAATTTTGAAGACGGAAAAAAATTATCTTTTCTTTTGAAATATATTTTATAATTTATTAATATAAATAGTATAGAATCTCGTTGACAATTTTGTTCCAAATTTCGCAACCAGATGGCGCCTTGCGTATGGATTCAAATTTAATTTATATTAATCAACTATTGATAATTAAATTTTGAAATCATATTGTTACCAAGTATATTCAACTGTATAAAATTTCGGCAATCTAATTCATTGCGAAAAAAAAAAGGAAATTTCCATCTGCACAAACATGGAATAAATCAAGTTAAATGAAATTCTGTAAGAGACCGATATGAGTAGTGACTCAAATCAATGGAGAATTTCTATTGATATGAGTGAGAGCAGAGATTATTTTCCGTTTAGTGATTGATTAATAGCAATTTAAATAACTCCATAAATATTTCATTCCGTTGATTATTGCTATATATTGTGAATGTTTTGAATTTTTGTTACAACTAAGGGTGTATCGTTAACGAATACACAATTCCGAGCTTCATATAATCCTGCAGTTTTTTCCAAAAAAAAATCATCGGATAGTTAAATTCTACAATTTTGCCGAAAATTTGCTATTTTATGCATTTGTTTTCAGATAAGGCATCATTTTTTATAGTTGCGCACACAATAAAGTCTTACAACATTAATAACTAAACCAGCAGAAATGGTCTCCCTGAATCTTTTTGGCATACTCTCCAATAATGGTTTCTCTCAATCTTTTTGGAATACTTTCCAATAATAGTTTCTCTCAATCTTTCTGACATACTCTCCAAAAAATATTTTATTACTCTCCCTACACATAAAATTGTGGACCATGGGTAAGGCTGCTAATGCCTTGTATGACATTGGTGAACATTAGTAACAAAATATAGATCTTTGGCGTGAATCTAATATTTTTACTGAATTTGTCACGTGAATTCCTTTTTTCTGATATGTTGTAACTAAAATTTGACACGGTGCTACAATTGTATTCACAAGATCTTATACCGAATTTCATTGATTTAAATAATTGCACCTATAAGTTATTGCGTTTACATGCATGTAAACGTATAGACAGACAGAAATTATCTGATAAATTTTGGTTCAAAATTTGATAAGAATCTAATTTTTAGTTGGTTAACTTGGATACCGAATTTTATTTATCTAGTTCTTTGCTTTTTGAACTTTCTTAGTTCACTTACTATATTTGAATAGCCATACAGACAGGCTTCCTTTGAATGGATTTCGCCTAAAATTTGACAGAAATGTTGAAAATTGGCCTTAATTCCACATACCGAATTTCATCCATCTAGCTCAAATCGTTTTTAAATTATCGTGTTCACAGACAGACAGATAGACATTATTCCGGAAATGCGTTTTCGAACTCAGTAGTGGTCTGAAACTTGGATATTCGTCAAAATATCGATTTAAATTTTTGGACAATTATTGTACTTTCTCTATAAGTCATATGCGAGAAATAAAAATAAACACCATGTGCACATTTTTTCATGCTTTTGATTGTTGATAATGGCAATTCCGATCCTGCTAATAATGGTAACAGGAATAATTTTTCTTTGTCATCTCCGAGTAATTAGAAATTAAACATCCTGAGCGTCTTTGTCAAATAATGGAATATACACATTATACAATCTACGATCATATTTCATTCTCATGCCACAAGAATTTATTTGAAATAAATACATTTTAAAAGTCCAAATAACATTAAAACTTGATTCATTTTGTTTTCTTTTAGAAAAAGGATCTCATAACCAAGTTATAAAAATAACTCTCTCTTTCTTTATACCTGACAAAGCCATGTGATGTATCTGGCAACTAGAAAGGTACGAGGAATATAAAATACAAATAGGCGAAGGAATTATTGATTTCATATTTTATGGCATTTTTATTTCAGCTGTGTTATTTATTATTTTAGTTCTAAATATCGGATGGAATTTTCAGTCCAACAGCACTGAAAATAGTTTCATATTGAAAATGATTTTCAGTTTTAATCTTGCAGAGCTTTAAACTGTTTCATAAAAATAAATTAATAAGTCATTTCTGATTTTTAAATAAATTCAAGCGAATATTAGTAACACTGATAATTACATTGTATTAATTCTTGCTTTAAAAGCACGATCAAATTTACAATTCAATTACAACCACAGCTTTTTTATAAGAAAAAAACAATGCTTAAAAACATATAAAATGCATAGAAACATTCAAAAGCAACAGAATTTTAACATAACGTTAATGTCCGATCAATAGAATGCAAAAATGCAAAATATGTGAAAGTTCTTAATTATCTTTGTCATGTATTTTTATATGACACATTTTTGATACATTATTACTAATACAAAATGAATAGTGATTAAAATTTTATGCGCAATTAGTAAAAGGAAACAATAAAAAAAAGTTAATTGTACACTAAAAGACTACTCTGCATTAAAATTAGTTTAAGTAAATAGTAATTGTTTTTTACTTCGTTGTTCCGAAGTGAATTCAAGTGTTTGAAGAACACAGGTGGGAATTATCAGCTGTCCTTCTGTTTTCAAATAGCAAACTTGAAATATCACTCACGGCTACAGCTTGTCAGTTTTTTTTTTTTTTTTTTGGTATCGTTCCAAAGTGTCTGCGAATCATGGATTATACCAATTCCGTTAGAGTCTAAGTTTATCATTTTATTTTTAGTTTCGAAATGAAAAAAAAAGTTTACAACAAAGCCTGAATGATTTTTTTTTCATTAACTTAGTTTCAAGTTCAGCAGAATTTTAATTACTTTGTAGGTTTTATTAAGTTAAAAAAAAACTTATACATTTGAATTTTTTTAGAGAGCAATAGAAAGATATATTATACATTCCATAAAGAAAGCGTAGACGAAATAATAGGCACAATCTCTTTTAAATGTTTTGATATCATTATTTAAAGATTTCGAAGAATTCTTTTACACAGTTAACCGATATGTTATATCATTAAATCTCATAGATATAGTTAACTGGATGATAGGTGTCTTTAATAACGATTTATGTGACAAAACCAGTGAATACCTAATTTTTTTATTTCAAGATTGAATTAATTTATATTGCACTACAATCGCCTGTATTTTACATCTGACTTCTAATTACAAACTACGTCGTCTTATACATTGCTGTGACGTCGCATCTTTTTCCGTTTTGTATGATGTTTATGGATTCCGAAATGAAGGTGCGGTGCTTCTGACGCGTATCATGTTCACATGAACTGACTACGTTGTTTTGTCAACTCAATACATCCTTTCATCGGATGCAGAAGGTAAAAGAAATTACTGTTAAAGGAAACAAAGTGAACTGCCATTTTCAGTATGTTAAGTTATGGTTCTAATAATTAATACATCAGCTGAATAATTATGCAATATTTGTGTAAACACGTTGTTACGAATTTGTGATATCTCTTCTCTGCGCAGTAAGTCTCTTGGTAAGTAGATAGTTTTACAAATATAGTAATGGCTGCTGAATTGATGACTCCTGACCTTAGAGATCATTTGGTAACAAAAATCTCAAATATTCTTGAAGGATATCGAATGTTTGGGAGTATTGGCGATGGATCCATTAGAACTCCAGTTCCGACGTTTTATTCTAGAGCGTCAAACGACAGTTGTCAGTCATTTGAGTTGAGCTAAAGCGAGTAGTTGAGTGAAATCTTTCTTTGGGGTGTTGATCTCATCATCTATATTTATTTTATTTTTAGAACTTTAAAGCTAAATAATCGAAAAGTATTGTTGCAAAATATGTTTTTAAAAATAATAAAATTCGTAAGGAAATAAAATTGGTATCATTAAAAAAAACAACTTATTCTTTAGTTTTTAAAGTGAAATTTTTTCAATAATGTTCTGTTAATTATTGAGGGAAACAATTAACAATTCGATTGTTTTAATATTAAAATTAAAAAGAAAAACATTGTAGGAAAATAAATTTAGTATCATTGAATAACATTTTTGAATTTTAAAATAATGAGAAAATGCTTTTTGCAACAACAATACACTCTGAAGTTATTAAGAAAAAGCGTGACAATTTTAATTTTTTAAGTGAAATTCAAAATTTTTGAAAAATTCTTTCTTAGTGAACCCATATCTCCTAAGAAATAACATCATAAGAAATATGGTAGCTTCATGCCCAATGGTCTGCTCTGCAGAACATTAACACTTTAAACAATGTTTTCATTATGCATGCTGCAATATGTTTGACATAATTTGTAGATATTTACCAATTTATAAATATTATTAAATTAAAAGAATGTAGTCAACTTTAAAAAATTTGCGACAAATGAAATAAAAGTTGGCGCATTTTTACAATTTAGAATTATTTAAAACTCAGTATAAAAGATAGTCAATTTTCAATCTTTGTTTTTTTCGTATTTTATAGTTTAATTTACAAATTTCTATTTATCGAATTATTTGCATAGCGAAATTTCAACGCTGAAATTTCGTTGAATAGAGACTTGATTCCATATCTTAATGCAGAAGATGATATCGTAATGTTATAGTTTATTGCATTGTTTCGAATTCTAATCATAGATTTATAAATTTATATTAAAATTCTGCATTTTTATTTCCTACGTGGATTTGATCATGTGCTCATGTCAAGTACAATATGCGTATGACAGATATCCTCAAATGACAAGCGATGTGTGAAAAAAATGAAATAAAGCAGGAGAATTGCGAAACTTATGCAGAAGTGATGTGACAAAATGGCTCTTGTGGTTGATATATTTTGATAGATGCTCTTGCCATATAGATGGTCAATTGCTTTACCCTGGGCAAGGTTAGGATTGGCGTCAGTGGAATCAATCATAATAAAACAGAATATTCTTGTCCCATCTGGAAAAATTATGGTGTGATATGAAGGCGTGATCAGTAGGAAAAGGATTATTAACCAAAAAAAAAGTTTAGAATAAAGCATATAGAGCAAAAACAATAAAAAAAAGAGATTTTAGTGGAGCAATGAAATGAGGAAATAAGCTAAAATAGAGTTTGCATAAGAAATTCTATTGAATTAAAAAAGTCACCTTTCAATCAATTTGTAAAATAGGAAGAAACCATATTCTTGCTATTATTCTTCTATATGAAAAAATTGATTTGATTTTTTTATATTATTCATATATTTATTTGAATTAATTATTAATTCGACCTTTTTTTTCATTGGCGCAAATTCATTCAAGACAAAAAATAAATTTAGAATTTAATAAAAAAAATTGTAAAAATTTGTGTAAACGCGTGAAATTGATTTGAAAGATTTTTTGTATATATATTTTTCTCAAGAAGTGTAAACAAAAACAATATTTTCAGGAAAGGTATTATTTGAATTTTTTTTTGCTGGCCAAAATTGAGAAATATTATACAATACACACAATCTGTATATAATAATTTGTGTGTAGGGTTTGTGTATGTCTGCGGTGCTCAGTCAAATCTTTCGCACTTAAAGCCATGAAATTTGGCACTCAGGTAGTCGTAATGTCTACTCAATGCTCTTAGAAACATAAATTTAGAATTCAATGAAGACAATTTTTTCAAATGAAGAAAAATCTGTGATGTTCTGGATACTTTTTTCACACTTATTTGCTTGTAATATGGTTTCTTACAATCATAGAAAAATAGCGCACCTTCGAGGAGTACAATCACTTGTTCTAAACAAATTTTCCTTTCATCTTTTAAGAAGTTCGATTAATTTTGAGAAATTTTAAAGAAATTGTTACTTTTTCTGAAAAATTTTAGAACTGAAATTGACATTCTGCATCCAACCTTCTAATTCTGTTATTTTTGTCAGATTTTTTGAAGTAGCAGCTTGAACATACCTCTCTAATTGAAAATAAGAAAGACTAAAATTTGTTTATTTATTGATTTTTTAATTAATTATTTTTCTAATGAGTTCAAAGATTTTCTTATGAACTGCAGCAAAAAACGCGGATCTACTGGGAGACGTTTTACTGCTTCGCTGATTTGGAAAAAAGCCAAATTAGAAAAATCCAAAAAAAACCCAAAAAAACCGAAGAAAATGTTTAGTTTTATATAATTTAAAAAAATCGTTTTATATAATTTATATTCATCGTTTACAGGAAACTTTCTAATTCCATTCTCTCTCTCTCTCTTTTTTAGAGCATCTTCAGTTTCCTTTGTTTGTGGTCGATTTTTATTATCCATAGTTTATCAAGCGATATTAACTTTATGAAGAGACATAAACGTGATGTCAATATTATTTTTTTTACTTCGTTTTCAGATTTTTATGTTTTTGTGGTTTTCATTTCATTGACATTCTTCAAGTCAGGAGTAATACTGTGCGTGTTCTGTTAATAATACTATAAAAATTGACTTACACTTGTTTTATTGATGGACTTTGGATGGTGTCAGAATAGATTCAAAGAACTTTAAAATGCACGTTTCTGGAAGTGTGTACTTCTCGAGCACGTGCTAAACTTATACATAAACAGTAAATTTATTGACTGAGGACAAAAAGTTTTTTTTTATTATGGGCGTTCTTATTATTTTTATTGCCTACAAGCATGAAAGGCTCAAAGCTGGTAATGCCTCGAAAATGCATAGAGAATAAATAAAGTTTGTAACTTTACAAATAAATGTAATAAAAAACAAAGCTTTGAACTTTTCGATATAGAAGTCCAAGGGGGTAGGGCTGAAAGATGCACACCGATATAAACCTTTTACAATTTTTTTAAAAATTTCGAATTGTTTATTTATTTATATTCTTGAAATATGCGTTCGCCTATGCTTCTATTATTTAAACAGTTTAACGTATAACATTTCATATTAAAAATTTTGTTATTATAAATCTTATGTTTTATGCACATAATATATTTTTAATCCAGTAGCATATTAATATTAGACAAAAGAAAACAGTTCTTTATCTGATTTTTAAAATGGTATGGATGCAGATATCAGTTTGGTTCGATTATTTGAATGCCCATCATAAATATCTAGTTCATATTTAGATGCAATTCGAAGATATTAGAAAGAACGCATTTACAAAAATTCTTGGTATTGCTCATTACTGTTTCATGATAGTCATAAAAGCAATAAAAAAATTGCTTAACCCTTTCTAGGGCCATGGGAAGTATGCTTCTCACCAAATTTATCAATATTTGTATGAAATTATGTAGTTTGGCATAAGTTCTGACAAATTTTTTTTTTGGTAAAACAGAAACTAAGATGCTTCAGTTCTTTTTTTCACACAAGATAATGTGTCTAGATTTGTACTTAATTATTAATTAACCAAATTAATTAATTAATCAAGTTAAATTTATCTAATAAGCTAAATGAATCCCTTTTCTTATTTTAATTTCAAGCTTAAAAATATTTTAACATAATATGACTAGAAAAAAATGGCCCCTTAAAGGGTTAACATAAAAAAGGAAAATGAATCACATTTATTTTAAAACTTTCTGTTCAACGAAATATCATCAAAAATTCAAGTATGAATAGAATTATATATTTTTTAAAGAAGTGATTTTCCGAAATAATTAATTTGAAAAGAAATAAAATCATAATAAATTTTGTCAAAAAACAAATTAAATACTGCAAATGCTATAATTCAGCTAAAGCAGTAGTTATTTTATTTTACAATATCATAAAAATCAAATACCTTTATTAGGAACTTTTTGTATCATATTTTTAAATTACATTAGATTATTGATTTATTGAGGATTTTAATGCAGAACTTTATGGAATAAGACTTTTTTTTTAATTGCAGTTCGAAGTAAAGTCGTTTTTTATTTGTAATCTAATTAATGGGAACATAATTTGGCAGTTCGGTTTTAAAAAAGTACGCATATATTTCTAGATATGAGATTAATGTATTATTTAAAATTTTTGATACAGTTAAGTAGAATTTCATAAATACGCTCTTTGATTTTTTTAAATAAAAAATGTTCATATCAGAAACGATTAAAAAAGTATTTCATGCATCTCTTTTCTTACTTTAAAGACTCGCAGAAATATCTTAGACGCATGTCAGTGATTCGACATCTCTTAATTTTCCTGAGAGCTATTAACTTTATTCTTTACAAGTATTTGAAATTAGATATATCTTGGAGAGGAATGAATTGGATATTATCGTCGGCAGTCTTAATAGTCTCTGAATATTAAGTCCTACTTTAGTGATAATTTTTGCTTTCAAACCAAACTCTGATGTCGTGTAAGGTAGTTATGAAATCGAATTTCATGAATTTCGTTTTCAAATGCCTTTAGGTCTTACCTGTCACTATAAAATTTGCACGGAATGTAAGAATCCAACAAAAATTTAATTGATTTCATGTTAATTATTTTTAAGAATCTGCTTGGATTAATGCGAATTTTTTTAGAATTATATTTTACCCCATGATAATTTAAATTTCGCTACAAACGTGAAATCCCTCTTTAAAAACTTGGCTGATTATTTTAAATATAAATTTTTTTATCTTGAAATTGCTACGAATGCAGTTTACATCTGTTCTAGTGCAACAATTATAGCGGTATCTTAAGTTTTTCTTCACATGGCATCACAAGTTATGTAAAAAATTTAACCGCGTTTGCCATATAATATTGTCTTTAGTTGTGCTGAGATGTTCAGCTTAATTTTCACCATTCAGTAATTCTTCCTTTTAAAGAGGAAAAAGTTAATATTTTTTTCACGTAATCGCTAATATATTATATTAAAATTTTACATAATCATAATTTGTAAGGATAAATTGATCGATTGTTATTTAAATGGGCTTTTGAGGGGCTTTATTTTATCAATCTAATTCAATTCATGTAACATCATAAATGATTAATTAAAAAATGTAATGGCGTGTGCCATGCAACACTGTCTTTAGTTTTGCCACAATGATCCAATATAGTATTTAAAATCCGTTTACCTTTCATTTTAACAGGTCCAAAATTAATAATTTTTTTGTAATCAGTATATTAAAATTTCATTGTCAAAAGAACATGGTTTTTTACGACAAATGATCGATTTTTCGCGAGGAGGGTTTCAATATAGAAATATTTTATAAAGTTTGTTTTACAACAAATTACTTGCCGAAGAAAATTATAATAAACACGTAAAGTGTAGAAATGCAAAATATTTTTTTAATCATCAAATATTCCATTTAAAGACTTTTTTCGTGAAATTTATTTATTATTATTTTTTTGAGCAATTTGTATTTTTCATTTTTTTGGAGCAAAAATAACCCAAGTTACTTGAAAATGAATTGTATTACCATCATATGAGAATCGCATTAAAAAATAAAAGACAAAAAGACCTTGAACCACTTTGTTTGAAAAAAATAAAAACCAAGTTCGCCACTTGAGTTAAACTTGTAGTTCATTTATATATAATAAACTATAAAGTGGTGGATAAAAAAAAATGAAAAGCCAGGCAAATTTAGTTTTGTTATCTTTCTAAGTGTTTCCAAAATCATCGTCTACTCCTGAAATTCCGTAGTAAAACCTGAAAAGAAAGAACAAGAGGGGGAAAAAAGAGCAAAAACAAAAATCCCTTAGTATAAGGGAAAAGAAAGGGTGATCGAAAAGCCCCTAAAATAACTACAAGACCTTTTAATCTTCCGTAGTGCCACAATGGCGTCGCTCTAAGATTAGTCCGGCGAGCAATGTTTGAAGTTTTTCCAAAAGGGTAGCGGATCTCTAGCGCTTCCCAAAAGGGATGCGGAGAGCGAAACCACTTTTCTGCCTGCTCTTCTTTTTCATGCGCGTAACTATCTCTGCAATCCGGCGGGTGGAGGAATATCAGGGAAATCCCTAAAAAGAAAAGTTACTCCGAATTCCTGCTTTGCAAGAAAGATAACCGATGAAGCAGGCAAAGGATCCCAAAATAATCCAGACTTCCTCTCGCAAGTGTCTCTGTTTTAGAGCACCGGTATTTAGAGCAGATACAAAGGATTTTCTTTTTTTAAAAAAAAGTTCCGGTCATTCTTTTTCATGAGTTTTGACACATTAATAATAAAAGGTAACATGTCCAAATAAATGAGATATGAGTTTTAAATATTTTTTCGAAAGTCTAAAATTAACTTCAGTTTCTTTCTTTTTTTTTAAATAGAAAGTTGTTATAAAAAGGAATGATCTTTTTCCTTTATAACTTCAGATTTACAACAATTTTTTATACAACATAATTTATAATGACATGACAATTTATGTTTCGTTATTATAAATCATTTACATCGAATGGTAATACTTAAAAATAATATACACCGAACATACTTTTCCCTGTAACCTCTAGGTTTATATGCCCATAAAAAGTAATAGAAAGCAAACAAAAAAATTTCTCATTTTTTTAAATATAAAAAGGTTACTTTCATTTCCTGAGGGATTTCCCTTCAGACTTATTTAATCAGTTTCTCTATATTTAGAACTCTAAATATCATTTAAATAATTTTCTTTTTTCTTTTATTAATCATTTAAGTTAAATGTGTAAAACTTAAGTAATAACAAAGGTCGAACAAATGATATATAAATTTATATAATGAGGATATATGAATATAAGATAAAGAGGGGGATTTTTTTAAATAGAAATGCTGTATCCAATTCTTAACAGATTTTTATTTCTTCTCATTTAAAACTCTTAATAACTTTTAACGTGTTTAATTATGATAATAATTTATGTAAAACTCAAAGATAAGCACAAGAAACAAAGAAATGCGATTTGCAAGGAAGGAAGAATTCAATTTTATTTATATATAAATATGTTTCGAGCTAAAGTTTTGTTATAACATTATATGTAGGAAATTTTACTCCAAAAGAAACATTAGTGTTCATTTGTGTGTGTGTGTGTGTGTTTTGTTTTGTTTCTGTCTTATATTAACATAATATGGTTAATAGATTGACATGTTATCAGTAAGTTAAGGTATGCGACATGAATTATAACTTTAAAAAAAACGCTCAAAATATTCGGTGGTGCATACAGTTACACTTATTTAAATTCGGTACTTATTTACTACTTGATTAGTAGGTGCTCATTAAAATTTTTAAAAATTTAATTAAAAATTAAATTGTTAAAATAAAAAAATTTTAGAGTTTATCATAAGTATCTTCTAGGCATATTGTTGTCCTCAAAATCGTATTTACACCCTTTTAAAATTTAAATATAAGCCTTTCAATGACGCCAAGTTTATTTCCATACAATTTATTTTTCATGCTTCCAATAGGTTTAAAAATATTTTTAAATATATCTTATAATAATATTTTTCATAAATTATACTCATGCGCTTTGCAACGTTATTAAATATATTGTTTGTGTACATGTTATCGCTGCTATGTAATAAGAATACATTTTAACAAGATAAGGGTAAACAAATCAAACCTAAAATATTATCATGTTAGATATGTCAGACTAGATGTACGAATCTTTAATTTTTGTGCCTCAGATATTAGAACTGAAATTATTTCAGTTATATTGACCTCTTGTTCCTTGTTAGATTGACCTCTACGCGAAAATTATCTGGGAAGTATTTCGCAGCGTGCGCAAATATTTTCCATCAACAAAGATAGGATTTGGTGATGTTGGGGGGGGGATATAGATCTCTAAATGTCGTTTTAAGAACCACCATGGAGACAAAAATATTAGAACATAAATTCCATTTTTTAAAGACAAATATGATGAAAGAGCTTAAAAAGAAGGCGCCATTTATTCTTGCCAAGTCATTGCTGACACCTGTGGATGGAAAAACCATATTTTGCATTGGGTTACGCCACTATGGATTTTATGTGAAATCCATGATTCACCGATCGAGAAATCGAAATTCAGTCTCATAGGCACCAATATCACGATGATAATATTGTAGAGAGGAAAAAAAAACACACACACAATATTCTAACTCTTTGTTTAAAAAACTTTTGTTGAACTCGTAACGGAATGAAATTTTAGTGCTTGAAATTGCATTAAAATACATACAGTACTCATTATACTCTTCTTAAAGTTTTAGTCATAAAGTATTATCTCTTATCAAATGTAAACTTTTCTTGATGCATTCCTAGATGATGTCAGAGCCAAAGCATGGGCCTAACTTTCAAAGTCATGCTGTAAACCGCGTGCTTCTTGTTTAACCCGTTGCCTTCCGAAATACAGAACTGCTTTGTTCCAAGACAAATAGCCGATGTTTTTTCAGAGCTGAAACATCCTACCCGAAAAAAAAACCCAAATGCTAAATAAAGAGTTCTAAAGAGGGATAGCGCGTTAAATGTTGAAAGCTTACCATTCTTTTTTTCATTTTCATTCATATCGCAGTTTTAACAAATGATTAAGCTACCATATAAATTAGTGCTCATTGTAAATATGAATTAGAATTAAATGCATTTTCATCAAACTTCGAATCGAATTAATTTTTCTTGTTATGTTGCAGTTATCATATCTAATAACCACCTCCCATACAACTTCAAATGGAAATAAATCAGAAAGAGTCGTATTTTCGAAATCTTTTCGCTTATTCTCTAATAAATGTACTTATATATTAGTAACCGTACTTCATTGGTAAACGATAATTACGAAGCAGCCAATAGGTGCGCGAGTTTTGGCATTTAATCTCTGCAGTGCACATGTATCAGATGCGCATTTTTTGACATCTTTTTTTGTTACTGATTAAAACCAAAATTTGGCACAGAACTATAATTATAGTCACAAAATCACTTGCCAAATTTTATATATTTAAGTTATTGCGATTTTGAATCTGCGATTACATGCTTGTGAAAGTTCATAGAAAGTCACTCCCTTATCAGATTTAGTTTCAAATTTGATACATATTTACATTTTAGATGTTAAATATGTATATCAAATCACATCCATCTATCTGCAATAGAAATCTAAGCAATCAAATGAAATCTTATCCATCTCTTCGTTTGATCATTATCCTGCTAACTGGTATTCGGAGAGCTGGAGCGAAGGACTTGTAAATGAATTTCGTTCAAAATTTAACGAAAACCTAAAAATATGAAGTGGAGACCATATACCAAATTTTATCTGTCTAATTCAAAGCATTCAAACAGTTACCATGTTCATAGACAAATAGACACAATAATCAAAATATTTTTTTTTTGTCTAAGGGAAATTTTAAACGCAAAGAGTTATCATGTTCATAGACAAATGGATAGAATAATCAAAATATGTTTTTTTGGTCAAGGGGAGATTTTAAACGCTGAGATTTATCAAAGTCTGGATTTCGAATTTTTTAACGACTGCAATACTTAATATTTGTATACTTCGTAAAAGTTTTCTATATGAATTAAAATTAACTATTATGCGTCTTTATATCTTTCTATATATCTTTCATTGCATTAATCTCGAATCATAAAAAATTTTTTGCTTGAAAATTTTTTTTGAAGTGTTTATCAAATTTAATTCTCTATCGAGATGCTTTTTACAAAATAAGGAACTTCTATGTCTTCTCGCAATAATTCACTGTTCTTCTTTTCCAATTGATAAAATGTTTCTAAATATCAAGGGAAAAAATCTAAAAAATAATTTGACCATTTTTAAATGAAATAATGAATGATTGTGGTGCTGTACTTTAAAATGTGTATGGGTTTGGTAGTGATTAAAATTTGTTCAAGATCTCTGACTTTGAAAGCTTAAAACATATATATACTTTTCTGTATGTTTCATGTCTAGGCGTTGAAAATAAATTTCGTTCTAACCGCTTTTAATGATAATAAATAAAATACGCCCGGAAATACAAAATTGCAGTGAAATCAAGTTTTGAAAACATTTTGTAACAACGTTCAAATTTTTACAGCAGATCTAACAGACTTTCAGCAATTTTTTTAAATTCAAAATGGCAATAAAGGTATTAACATCAATGATGACAAAACGCTTTGTACCATAGAAGAAAGAAATAAGTAGGAATTTAAAAAAAATTAGCTTTAGAATATGATTTTATTTTAATGTACAATTGTAACTAAGATCTAAAATCTGATCTGATTCAAAATGGCAGTCGAATTTAATGTTCTATTTTTTTTTCTTTAAAAATTATCTTGTCTAGCTTGTAAGAATGTTTTTAATGATTTTTTTTAAATTTTCAGCAATCTTACTCACCGAGTCAAATAAAAATAAAAGTCAGGCATCCAGTCAGAAAGTATTAAAAAGAAACATTACTGGTTTCACGGCTTTTATTTCCCCCCAATTACAAGGCAATTACTTCAAAAGGAGTATTTTAAATAGAAAAAGAAATAGTTGCAAATTTACTTTTCTTATAACATGGATTATAAACTTGCCAAAATTTTTGTACTGAAGAGTTTTAAAACATCAAGATCATAGCATTTATTTTATAAAATGTAGAATATCCTAATTTCTGATAGTATTATATATTTTATCATATCTATATATAAAGGCGAATGTTTATTTCTATGCCTTTTATACAATCTGTAGTTTTCAAAGGGTTTTTTTTTTGTCTCATTTTGATGAAAATTAGCATATTTGCTCTTTAAGGCATGATACAGGTCACTACCAATATTTCGAATTCCAAAGTTTAAATAAAACATGTCAAATAAAACAAAGCGAGTTTTAGATGATTACCAGATATACATTCCAAATCTTACAAAAAAATTCTTTATTATTTCTTATTTATTTTCTTTAATTATTTTTAATTTAAAGCATGCATTTGTAATAATACTTACATATATGTGAATTTTTTTTTCTAATTTTAATAAATTTTCTAAAAGTTTATTGATACATGATTTGTAACATTGCTTTTAATATTATTATAAATTTCAAGTCGAATTTGCTCAGCATTGTCCTCTAGTCAATCATTTTTTGTTGGAAAATTATTCCCAAGAAATCACGCGAAAAATATTTGAAAAAAATTATTTAACGATATATACAAAATAATTTAATTTAATATATTTATTTTGAAAATTCTGCTTCATGAATTCATATTAAATTAGCCTCTTATTTAAGTGTCTAAATATATCTCACATAAGTGCGTATTATCAAAATATTTTACAAAAGCCAAGAATTTTAATTCGTTGCTGAGTAAGACTGACTTCAAGAATTTAATTGCTTTGTTTCTATATTTTTGAATAATTTGAAAGAAAAACTAGCCAATAAAAATTTCTAGGCCATACACTGTAAACACTTGTAAAAACAAATGCATATAAGTGATCGGCTTATAAAAAAGTAGCGGTAATGATTTCCCTGAAACTCTTTTTTGCCTACCCCCTGATTAATGTATTTTCTTCGCTCTGTGTGTGTAAAAGCAGAGGTCTTTGAACAAGGCCGAGAAGGCTACGAATGCTCAGATTGCTAATTTCAAAATCTGACACAAGAGAGTTTTTTGTACTTTTTTTGGTGGCCTTCTAATCGATCGATTAAACCCAAAATTTGACACAAAACTACAATTTCAGAAAAAAGACTACATATATTACGAAAGCTGAACTGGATTCAAAATTTGATATAGATTTACGTTTAGATTCTAAAACTGTGTAAAAATTTTATTCATCGAGCTCTTTACGATTTGCAGTTCGAATTTTCAGTTTTGGACAATGGATAAAGACAGCTAAACTTTCATAAATTGAAAAAAAAACTATAAATTTGATGTAAACACTATATGCCACATTTTAAACATCTAGATCAAAGTATTTTTTAGTTACTGTATTCGTAGACAGAAACAATTCCAAAAATGCGGGGTGTTTATTTATTGAATTTTATTACATTTATTGTGCAATGCATCTCTAATTTTTTATTATCTTCTTCAAATGTGAGCTTTCATTGAAAAGCGGAAATGTTTAAACTTTAAATAATATGAAAACTTACTTGATGAAACTGCACATTTTTATTTAAAATAAAAGAACATGCAATAGGACGTTCAGAATTGAAGTTCTATGTGTACTAAGGAGTATTTTTCCAACTCTGTGCAATAATTCAAAGGATTATTCAATAAATTTTTCTCATTCAACAAAAAATTCATTTATAAGAAAGCAGAAAAATTCATAAGAAAGCATTTGTAAAGAGACAATATATTTTTATACTTCCTTACTTATATTGCATTAAAGAGTAGCACATTTTAAAAGCGGACACAATTTTACAGAATTTTATAATTACTTATTTACGAAAATAAACCGTCATTATAAGGCAAACAAATTTCAATCTATCTCTATACTTGTAATAAAGCTCAATGTGTGTGTATGTGTGTGTGTTGGCGCTCTACAGGCCAGACCATTCAACTTACAGCCTCCAAATTTGGCACGTGTATACCGTGGAGGCCGGGAATGTGCACCTGGGGGTTATTTTTTCGAATTTTTAATTAGAATTTTATTTATTTAAAAATTAAGCGAAATTCTGGCGTGTTTCTGCTATAACTTTCGAAAATATTACCGCACAAAAAAGATTTTTACATGAAGTTAAAGATGAAAAATTTATTTCTTAAATGATACTAATGTTTTAATCTTAAAATTAAATTTCTATTTTTAATGAATTTTTAAATAAATATTTTAACTATATTTTTCCAACAATTTTTTTCGTACAAAATAAAAATAAAATTTAAGCTGCACGAGCGTGTTTCGCATTCATGGGGAAAAAATTAGCGTTTTTCAAAGTATTGCCATCACATTGATTAAAGCTCCAACTAAAAATAAATTAAATCTTTTTAGAAATGGAATCTGCAAAAATATAATTTTCGACACGTGTTTGTAGGAAATGAAACAAATAAGAAATATTATTTTTCCTAAAAAATAAATTCAAGAAAAAAAATTTTATGATCTTTTACACTCTCTATATTACTAATCCAATAAATCAGTTTTGTTTTAAGGCAAGTTTTGTTTAATATCAAAAGGATATCCATTCAAATCAGGGCCACACAGCTAATTTGTAAACCTTTAGTAAGACACAGATCTGCTAAATGGTCTAAATGGAAAATGATTATATTTTATGTAACTTGATTCAATAAATGCTTTAATAAATAACGAATTTTTGATTTTACATAAAGCGTCTGCCGTGGAAATCACGATTAACAAAATGTTCTTGAAACACTAATATTTTAAATAAAAAGAGTTAATTTCCAATCAACTAAATCAATCACTTAAACTGACTGATTTATGAAAATTTGAATATCACTATTCAATAGAAAAAGGATAATTTTAGATTTTCCATCGATTGTTTCAAAGAAAATACGCCAATCAGCGCGCAGGTTTCTCAAGATTAATTGGCCTAAGATTATGAAAATGTTGAGTTTTTCTAAATTTTTAAGATTCAAAATTTCATAAATAAGTCTTAGTTGATCGTGGAAAATAGAAACATTCATTCATTTATTTAAAATTTGGTGTGTCCAGAATATTTCTCAGAATATGATACCTTACTGCATTAAATTTAGACTTCATAATTTTTGAAATATATTTATAGGCCGGAACAAAATATTATTATTGATTTCATTCTAATCCTTTTGAAAGCAAAACTAAAAACTGAATTTTATGCTGAATCTCAGAATTTTTTGTTGAATTATTGTTTGAGATATTACATAAATTATGAAAAATATTTTGTAGTTCACATAAGACTTAAATACCGCACGATTCTGTTTGCAGTACTCATATTCAATAATAATAATAAATAAATAAATAAATAACGATAAAAATGATAAATAAAAGAAAGCGTTTGATTTCATTAAAAATATCTTTACATTAATTGCAATTTCATCATTTCCACTTTAAATTAAAGTTGAAGTGTTACCGGAAATGACAACAAATTAGGAAAATATATATAGTAAATTGAACGAAACGATCTAAACAACAGTATATGTTTGGTATGACTATCAAAATTTGAAGATTAAAAATGTTTTGTTTGAGAAGATAATAAGAGACAAGTTATTTGAAATATTTAATTGAAAATTGTAGCGAGCGGTAATACTGGCGAACCGACTGGTCGCCAAATTCGGCTAGTAATATTATAAAGCATGCTTTGAATGAAAATTTAGAGAAAAAAAGGCCTCAACTTTATACTTTTATAGTCAACAATGGAAAAAAGCCAGAATAAAATATCAGTAGCAACAATGAAAATTGATTGAGTTTCACTTTAACAATGAAATATATTGTTGTAAAATGCACTTGAAATATTTTTAAGTAATTGATTAAAAATGTATTTAAAAATTATATAATAAAAAAATTGATATAATTTCAAAGATAATTTCTTAAATTTTGAAATGAAGTAAATTTCCGTTCCGTATTATTTTCGGAAATATCGCTTAATATTTAATTAATTAAAATTCTTTTTAAGATTAAAAAAAATTCCAAAGATGCGAATTTACGCTCTTAAGATATAAATGTTCTGAGTTTGATAGATGCATGTCAAACAGTTTGGACTGTAGAGCAGCAAAATGTACACAGACACAAGCACATTCTCCTGTATTAATAATAAAAATAGAGATTTACAGTGCACATTGTATTCAGGAAAATTCTACTTTAAAAATTCATTTAAGTTATTAGACTCTGGAGGGTGGAGAGAAAAACAGATTTTCCTATTAAAAGGTTGTAAGCTTGAATGACTCCATGAATTGCCTTTCGAATGAAGTGCAATAGCGTTTTTTCTATTTCGAAGTTATCAAAAATTCCTGAATTGGTTTGATGCTCTTTTTATACAATTTAGCATTGATTGGAGACATGTGTTGTAGTTTTGCATCCAACATTCCAAATTGGTCAAGGATCTGTAATTTGATAAAATTTGTAAGAAAAGATATTGGAATCAATTTCATTTAGTACCTTTGATTTTATGCCACACAAAGTCTACAATAAACAAAAACAATGTTTAATCCTAAAAGAAACAAACAAATCCGCAAACAAACAAACAAAAAATTCAATGCCAAAACATTGGATAGTCAGTAAATTTTTGACTCTGCGAATTCTACTATTCGATTATCAACTATCCGAACTAATTAAAAAAAGAAATTATCTTCCATAAAGAACTGAAGAATAAATTTACTTTAATGAGGCGTTTTGAATGGGTTACAATATTTAAAAAATATATCAGTTTCAATTCGCTCCCTTTTTTATATCATTATAATCATTTATTCACGAACAACAAAATAAACTTAAACTAATCACCTTTGGTGATCAACTGTTCGCCAATTATACGTGGTGGCCATAAAATAACTTTCCCTGTTTGACGGCTTCTACAGCTAAAACAAATGAGCGAAATGAAACCACATTTCATATCCAGATTGTGGAAGGTATGGGAAGATGAATTCCGCATGAAAAAAACTAGCAATAAAAGTTGCAGATAGGAATAATATCGGTACTGCTGTCACGTACGAATGAAGAAATTTGCATATCGAGATGGATTATGTAAAATTCCTAGTGAGTGCCTGAAAGCAGAGCCATGCATTCCTTGTAAAAAGGGAAGAGCAAATGACGAATCTCAAGGTCTCCTAGAGTTAAAAAAAAGATATTTGTTTAAAATTGATCTCGATGACAGAAAAACACTTTAAATTAGGTGGTATATGATAAAATTTGTAAATTTTTTTTTAAATAAAATTTTGAAGAAAATCCATTTTGCAGGAAATTTGTTTATCTGGCTCACCAAATATAAAGGAACACTATAACTATACAACGTAAAAAACTAAGCAGATAAAATTTGATACACAGATTTAAATCTATAACGTTGATTAGTATCAAATATTCCTTTTCGTATTAATTACCCAAGAGACTGACAATCTGTCGGTCTTTACTATCTCATGTAAGCACAATAACTCAAAACCGCAACAATTTAAATGAATAATATTTGGCGTACAATCCAGTTTCCAAAATTTTAGTTTGTGCCAAATTTCCTTTTTAATCGGTCGAAAAAAAACCATTCATATTACACAGTCTATTATATAGAGGTAAAATAAAAATAAAATCATTAAAATTAAAAAAATATTCTTGGTTGAAATGAGGTTTTAAAGCTAGTTTACATTCCACAAAACATTCATAGATTTGCTTTTTAATTAAATAGGATCCATCAGCAAGAGCAGGCAACCGACCAAAAGGGAGGCGAATTTGAAAAAGATTTATTTACATTACGATGCTGCAATTAAGAACAGCGTTGGCATAAAATGTGCTGCTTACATGAAGATCCTTCAAATAAAAATACATAATCGAGGTTAAGTTAGATCAGTTGTGTGGTTGCAGTGGCCTAAACTATAAATAAAGTCAACTAAAGTGCATTAACTTCGCTTTTTACTGTGTTTTTAACTAGAAAAATCCTGTTCATGAATCAGGTTGGTTAAACATCAGGAGGAAATAATTTTTATTTAAATTTCGAAGTACGAGATGCTTTAAAATAATTGAAATTTTTAGAAGTGGATGAAATCTTTTAAATGTTTATCAAAAATTTGCGAAAGAAAAAAAAATAAGAATGGCGGTTAAATGTATGCTCAATTTCAATATTTAAAAAAATTATCTAAATATTTTTTCTAAAAAAAAAGAATAGTTTTATTGAATAAACTTATCAAAATTGAATGATGACTAAATTAAATAAATGACAAAACAAGATCTTGGCATCCATACTTTATCTGTTAAAAAATTGACTACTTAATTCATTTGCCAAAAGCGTTTTGCTAATTTAATTTTTTTAAATCAATTCCGCATTTTACCGAAGAAAACGTTATGTGATAGTAGCAATACAGAATGATATATCGAGCAGTTCCATGTTAGGCAATACTATCCTTTGACAGTAAAATCATCTGAATAATTTCCTTTTGATAATAAAGAATATTTACTTATTCACTCTTTAAAATCAATTTCTTATTCAGGACATATATATGTATATATTAATATCTAATTTTTATTTTATTTACATCTTAATCTTCGCCATATATTTTTTACATCTTAAACTTTCCCATATATTTTTTATTCTTATTTTACACAATATTACTTTGTCAGTTGCGAAATATCAAAAAAAGTTAAGTATAATATTCATTAAAGAAGTTGATCCCGAGATTTTAATAAACTTTTTTTTGTTAGACTTTCCTGAGTTAGCAGAAAACATTTTGGAAATTACTTGCATGCCACAAAAAAGAAGAATTTTTTAAATATACTTGCCTTTGTGTATATATGTCTGCGAATACGATAACTGATAATAAAATGAGCTAGGCTAATGAAATTTGGTATATGAAAATCTTGTAATTTTGCATGAAATTCTTCGAAGTAAATACGAGTTTGTGCGCTGAAAAGAGTGTAAACACGATAACCCCAAAACGCAAAAATCTAGATAAATGAAATATGGTATGTTGCATTATTATTTGAAATGGAGATTAGGAGCAAAATTTAGGCCAAATCCACATAAGAATGGGTTATCTGTCGATCTGCCTATTTATCTGTATTTGAAAGTGATAACAAAAATGTAAGCCAGAAAGTTAAATTTCAATATATGAGCAGTGAACTTTAAACAAACAGAAAATGGTCTATTCCCACGATACAAGAAACACTTAAAATATGTTCGGCTAAATTTCTATAAATTACTCATTGGACAAACTATATGTCTTCTTTTCTATTAGTATGATATCGATTTGCTGATTTGCAGGAGGATAAGCGGAGTTGTTGAACTCTAGGTTTTCAACCTCTGAACATTACAGTTGCATGGAGATAGTTGTGCTGTAATATTACTTAGCAAGATGGTTGTATTTAACAAATTCAAATATACTTAGAAATTATTAAAACTAATTAATAACGTGGAGAAAAATTTTCTAAAGAAATAAGAGAGTGGATATTACAAAACAAATTTATCGGCAAAAATTGGCTAATGCTATTGGTGAAGTTTTCAAGGCGCAGATAAATCAGAGTATCTTCTACAGTTCATAGGAAACTTAGGTTCGTAGCCCTTGAATTTTTTTTTATTAAAATGTAGTACTTATTATTATAATTGCCGAGATTTTCGAAAAACCTGGTGGACAATCTGTTGTAAAAATCATTAATTGTGGAAGAAAATTTAATGTCTTTTCGTACATCGGTATTCTGAACATGTTACTATTATGGCATGAGGAAAGCATAGGATATAAAAGACAAAATCATTTTTTTTTACCTAGTAGTTTACTTTTTCTTGAAAGTTTGGATTTAGAACTAAGGATGGAATAAAGTTTCGCTTTTGCTATCTTATAATTGCGTTTAGTTTGTTGGATATGTTTCTTAAAAGTAAAATGTTTATCTATTGTAAGCCACGGTAGGTTGTATCGTAATTCAAAGGTCAAAGCTATCGTAGGTGAAAGCATGTTCTTCCTGAATAGATTAAGTGGTAGATTTCTTTTCTAAGAAAAGAAAAACGCTTGGCATTTACTGATGTTTATTTGTATCTTCCATTGAATGAGCCATTTTTCACTTAATTCGAGATAACTGGAAAGCTTCCTGACAATGAAATTGACATTTTTGGTATATATAGAAGATGGCTTCATCTTCAGCAATGGGACTAATTCTGATGTTTCGCAATCTTGATGCAGATATTAAAGCAAGTAGGATCAGAACAAATCCGGCATGGATTTTACTGGCATAGAGATTGAGTTTTTGACTTGTACCATGATTCCTTGTTGGAGAATGAGGAAGAAAGGAGTTTAATAGTTCCATCAAGAATTTTCATATGAATCATTTTGTATAATGAAATTTTGTTCAACGAATTGGACAAAATCGGTCAAAAATTAGACTAGCTGTTTTTTTGTTGTCTATTCTTGTGTGAAATATCTTAAATGTATTAGCACGAATTGCACTACATTTATCATAGAATAGAGCATATGTCTGTTCGTGAACAGATGCCTAAAAAACGATAAATAGAACTTTGTAAGTGGGAATCAAATTTCACATATAATAACATATATATTCATTGTCATATATAAAATGACAAAATATATGTAAAGCAATTAACATGGCTTTAATGTTTGGCAATTTATCGAAATAATGGACATGAAATTATACTTAAATGATTTCAATGACATTCTATAAAACCCAGATCCCCGGCGAACAGCTGAAGAAAAGCTTCACGAAAGACGAATAATTGTTACTTAAATTATAATTTTTAAACTCCAAAATTGCATAGTTTGATGCATGAACTAAAAAGGCATATTATTATTAAAAATATAGGCATCATGAGTTGTCTTCTTAGTTTGGTCTTCACGATCCAGCCAGTTATTTTTATAATATTTCCTTTTCTTTTAATTCAATGAAAATTGAGAAATACAATGATTGAAAAATGTTTCATAAACATATAGCATTTATAATGGTTTATTGACTTTTGATGCCTGAATTACTCTATAGTGCTTACAACTTAGTATCATGAACATTCAATATTTTATTTAAAATACAAAAATGAACATAAATTATTGGAATTTTGGTTATAGATTAGTGCCACTTTGCCAGATATGATAATTTGTGAAAGTCTATAAGAACATCCGGTAAAATTTCCAATATAAATTCTTAATGCAGAAAGGTAATTCATTGAAAATTGATTAAGTTTCTTTAGTACATTTCTTTCATTGCAATTTTCTTTATTGCTCCTTTACATCAGAATGTGAAATGTTTTGTATAAATTTAAAAATAAATTATTTTATTTATGAGCTAGCATGTGTAAAAATTAAATTTTCCATTTATGATAGTTTTGCAGTTTTTTCTAAAGAAAGAAATAAAAAAATTTAATTGAATTGAGGTTGCCAGTTTAATTAAGAATAATTTCTACTTTGAATATTCATGCAATTAAAAGCAAAGTAAATTTAGCATTGAAAAATCCATTTTCATATTCTTGGAGTGAAAACATAACATACACAGAAGTGTTAATTGTTCAAGGTATGCGGCATCAAAATCATTGAAATAAGTTTTCTGATGGCTAACGATCAATATATTTGCTTCTGTAGAATACTCAAATCATAGTAATTATTAAAAATAATCGGAATATATAGCATATGGTTTGAAAGATGAAAAGGAAGAAAGAAATCATTGCAAAAAATCAATATAGAAGGTGTTGCATTGATCTAATAGAAGGTCTTTTGATCTGACGGCCGTGTGGTCTTAATGTGAATCGTTGGGATGGTCCCAGATGGCAGGTTGACAAGCCAGACGCACAGGTATCTGCAGGTGAATTCACACAACACTTCCCACCTTTGTTTAACTGCATCATCTTAATTTGTGCGACCCACAACATGCACTTGCCAAACTAGATGGCGCCGAGATGTTTTGAATGGGCACGGACATTTGTAAACAAAGGATAGCGAATTTTCTGGACTAGGTATTTCAGGCTGTTTTCATGTAACTTTATGCAATCGGTTCGCAACTTGTTGATGTCGTGGAACTGGTTATCTAGAAGGTTCTGAAAGCTTATAATA
>JAPMOR010077409.1:399938-414822 GCA_026543865.1 Argiope aurantia
AGATGTTCCTTAGTATGGGATATGCCCTCCCCTTACTGCAATGGTTGCTTCGCACCGTCTCCCCATACTCAACACCAGATTGTCCAACAGTTCTTGAGGTAAGAGTGCCCATTCCTCAATCAGCATCTGTTTAAGTTGTCGGGTGTTCCCAGGAGGATGTAATCGTGCCGCAAGGCGTCTCCCCAAAGCATCCCACACATGTTCTATCGGATTTAAATCAGAGGAGCACACCGGCCAATCCATTCGAGTGATATCTTCACTTTCCAGAAGCTCCTCAACAGCATGAGTCCTGTGTGGCCGTGCATTGTCATCCATAAAAACGAAGTCTGATCTAATGGCACCTCGGAACAGACGCACATGGGGAAGGATCACCTCCTGACAATAACGATCTCCAGTTACAGAACCTCTGTCGAAAACGTGGAGCTCAGTCCGCCCGTTCATCATAATGCCTCCCCAGATGACAACTCCAGAACCACCGAAACAGTCTTATTCCGTGATGTTAGTGGGATGAAACCGTGTCCCGACCTCTCTCCAAATCAACTGGCGTTAGGAATCGCTTGTAACATCACGGAAAGAGACCGTTTCGGTGGTCCTGCATTCTACTTCAATCAATATTGTTACGAATCCGTAATGTTGCTTCCCAGCATAGTTGGTTCCATCATTGGAAAGAATGTTTTACAGTCATCTGTATGGGACAGAGTCTAGGCGTCGTGTCGGGGGTACCAGGGCTTAGCGACAAACTTGGCGACCATTTGGCGACTTGGCGACAAATTTGGCGACTTTGGCGCCAAAATAGATTATACCCGAAACATCGATAATTTTCCCGATCCTTCCAGTAGGAACCGAGATAAGCCTCGAACGTTCCTGATTGGTTGAGGGGCTTCTAGCCCCGCCTCCTGAGACCTATAAAAGGGGCTGTGGCTGCCAGACAGAGTAGTCCGAGTTCGAGAGCAGCGAAGTCAGTAATCCGAGTCGGAGAAGTCGAAGACAGAGTAGTCGGAAGCGACGGAATCAAGCTAGTGCTGACCTGAGCTGTGCGCTACTGTCTGCATTAGATTCTGGTTGTATGCTGCTGTGGGTGCTGTTGTATGCTATACGTCTCGGGTGAAGATAATCGTCTTCTGTGCTGTATATAGTTGTCGTGTTTGTGCTATCCTGTGTGTCTTCGTGAAAATAAACGTCGTTGTTTTTATTCTACTTCTGCCTGCTGATTGAGCGTTCTTTACACCATATCACTTCCACTATCCAAACGAACCCCTGGCAGAATATATATATATATATATATAGATTCATGTCAAAGGACATTTTATACCAACAGGGAAAAGTATTTCTATCAGAAAGAATTGTCAATTTCTGGTTAAATGTTGAAAAGTGAAACAGTTCAGAGATGATACAAGTATAAAGTACATGATGATACAAGTACAAGTATAAAGTACATGATGATACAAGTACAAGTATCAGAATGATACAAGTATAAAAGGTGCTTCAATTACCTTCGTTTAGTGAAGGATTCAATCATATTTTAATTAAAATTAGGAAACAAAAAATTATTAGAATCTTGACCTCACCCAAATGTATTGCTGGAAAGCAAAGAAATTTGCTGTAAACTGCAAATACGACCCGCAATTTGTAAGCAGAAATGCGTATTTATTGGATTAATTTGGATTTTTTCAGTCTTAACAATAATAAAATACCGGTTCGTTCATAAACTGCGCCACTGTATCTCACTAAGAAGCTAATGTAAACGTCATCGGTTTTCCTGTCAAAATTGTCATTCGCAGTTGTTGGGAAGTAATCAAAACCGGTAATTACAAGTGCTATCTTAGCGAAGTATGATCAGTTAATCACTATCGAACTTTATTGCGACGTCTATTTTTGAAAGCAAACGAAGAGTCGATTAAAATTCAACCTTGCACCGTTCATTTGCTCAATTGAGGTCAATTGAGGGTCTGATTGTAGAAGGCTGAGATTCAAAACAAACATTCTGGTGAGAAAAATATGTGTACTCGTAAAATTCCAAGAGCAACTGAGCGGGACAGCTTTGTTTCCAAATGAGAGGGCATTGATCTCAAAGCAACGTCAGTGACGATAGGGTCTCTAAACATTTTTCAAGATGTTGAATATGTTTATTATTTTGTTTCGCATTTGTTAGCGAAAACACATGCTACTAGCCCATCCTGATCTTACTTTTTATACATTAGAGAAATGATTTCTTCGAAAGAAAAGCAGTCTGGTTCGAATAGTATAGCAGTCTGGTTCCTCGTGCAGTAGATCCTGATTTTAAACAAATAACTTTTGATTTTAGTTGATGAACCAAAATGTAATGTTAACTGATCAAGTATGATATCAATTAATTTGACTAATGGCTTTGACTTATCTTCTTTTTGTTATCCTTTTATACAGTTAACATGGAAATGCGATTTAAAAATTTTAGCTTTTCCCAGTATTGTAAAATGCTGAATTTTTGTCCAAAGTCAATAAGTATCGATGAGTTCTTGAACATTTAATGAACGTTTTAAAATCATTCAATAAATAGCAATGGAAATATTAAGTTTAATCAACCAAAGGACATTCTTTTACACGTAATTCATTTCTTGGTGTGCTAACTGTTCTTCAAATTCCCCATTTTTTCCAATGGTGAATTCTTTGTTGCATAAGCATTTAAACTACGAAAAAGACTAGAACGAAAATCTAAGAAGCTTTTCAAGCAATTTCAATATATATTTTTTTAGTCAAACACATTTTCAGAGGCATAATGAGTTCTTTCGCATAGTATAAAATAGCAGAAATTCCTAATTGAGTGTATGCAGTATTTAAATTTCAAATCAAAAGATATGTAACCTAAATTTTTCAGACAGCATTAAACTTTAAAATTTCAGTATCTTAGAATTTCTATACATTTTTGAACAGGAACATGAATATCATTTTTACTAGAAATAATACATAAAGTAAAAATGCTTTCCTCTTGAAAGAAAATTAAGAAATATAGTTCCAAAAGAAAAGGAAATATCAAGGATATAAAAATTGCAATATGATCTACAATTTGTTGTTCTTTAGTTGTTAAAAAGTGTGTTCTTTTTGATGATCACACATTTCTGATAAGCAAGCAGATATATTTTTTTTGTTCATGATACGGGTATAGCCATGGAGGCAGAATTATGAACCATGTCAACAAAATAATATTTCTGTTTGGATTACATGGCAGAAAACATGGTTAATGTGTTAATGAATATATTAAAATTGGAAAACTAGAAAACGTATCATCTAAGAAAATTTAACTTAAAAACCCTAAGAAAATTCGACCAAAAATATTAAAGTGAAACGTGCTTTATATGTTTTTTGATATTTATACACTTGCATAGTAATTTCCTTTGTGATAAGTGAGATGCAAAATGTATGATTCAAAAATTACATACAACGCTATACAGAGCAGACATCTGAGACTAGATCTACCAAATATGACATGAAGTTACTTCTTGGGCATTAAATCTCATAAAAAAGAGAATTTTGAAACTTTTAATTAAATTTTTATTTAAAAATCAATTGAAATTTTTATGCTTTTCCTCAATAACTATGAAGTACATTATCACTCAAAATCATCCTAATACTACTTTAAAATTAAAAATTAATATTTACAGTGATGGCAGTTTTATTTTCGTAAATTTTTTCTTCAATTTTAATATATTGGAAGTATTTTTTAAAATGCTTTTCATTGCAACAATTATTGCGTTTATGCACATGCTCGTTTTAATAATACCAAATTATATATTTTTGTGTGCACTTTATAGATACATTATAAATAAAATCAAACTTTAAAATACAATGAGACGAATCAAGCATTAAAACTTCACCGAACCAAATACAAATTCCGTTTAATTTTGCTTATGATTGCTATCAGCGTTTGTACATAATTTTTTTAATCATTCCATTCATGCTACGTGGCAGTTACTGATTAATAACAGCGAAAAACAAATATATAAATGGAGCATTTAAAAAGGGAGGACCGTGGAAAGTGTTGCCCTTTCGACAAGTCACCAAAGCAATAAACTCCCACTCACAGAAACCTCGTTTCCCGAAAAAGTAGTGAAATTCGTGCCACGACCTGTTCTGGAAAGATGCCAAGTTCGGTACGCATGAACTCGCCAACGGTAATGAATTCTATTTTTCTTGATTTGCATGTGTAGTTAAACATCCATATTTGCTCAATCGGCTGGGGAAAAAGCGCAAACTCATAAAATTATGTAGATGTGAAAGCGGTGATTATCTTTCAATACTTAGCAGTTCAATTCTGTAAGCGATTTTCCAGCTTTGTGTCAGTGCTAAATTTTTTATATTGTGTCAATACAATTTTGGCACGAAGTTTTAAATGCATTAATTTGAATATATCAATTTATTTTTATTTACTAGGTTTCATACTAGATAAAATTTAATGATTTGCTAAATAACATTGAACTTATTATTAATGAACAAATTATACTGAATTTTTATTATAAGGAATGTTACTATCAAAAAAATTTGTTGTGTATGACTTTCAAATTAATTATTCTGCGTTTTGTATTCGCTCTTTGAATACTTGATTTATCTACATTGCATCTGTATTATCTGCCTGATATAAATAGAATTTAAATGGTGAGTCAAAATAAAAAAAAATGCCCTTGTTAAATATAAGGATTCAAATTTTTTCCAATCCTCAAACTAAAAATAGAGAATATAACTATTTCAGGCTGTGAAACAATATTTAAATGGAGAGATAAAATTTAAAAAAAAATGCCTGTGTTAAATTTATACATTCAAATTCTTATCAGTCCTCAAACTAAAAATAGAGAATATATCTATTTCAGACTGTGAAACAGTATTCAAATGATGAGTTAAAATGCCTGTTTTAAATTTAAGAATTCAAATTCTTATCAATCTTTAAACTAAAAATAGAGAATATATCTATTTCAAAATGTTAAAAAATATTTTTAAAAAGTTCTGTTTCTTTTATATTTAACAGATAAAACTAAAATAAGCATTCCTGTAATTTTTTTTTTATGTAAAATTACTTTTCAGAAATATTTCAAAGCATTATTATTCTAAATATGAAATATACTTTGAAAAAAATCTCATATTACTCTGAATAAGATTATTCATCTAAATTTGCAAAATACTAATTTTTTTTAACATATCGTGTAGTTGATATAGAAAATTAACTAATGTATTTTGAATTTTTTTCGAGCTAAACAGTTTTTTTTAAATTTTCTTTCAGAATATACAAGAAATCAAAAATATTTTTGAAAAAATGCAATGAATATTTAAAAAAATGGAGATACTTTTAAGTTTTAATTTAAACTTATGCTAAGATTTAAATTATACTAAAAAATTTTTTAACTTATACTAAAATTAATTTTTTTTATTTTCTTAATTTCTTTTTTTTAAAAGGAACATTTTATAAAGGTGTAAGAACTGCAAATAAGGTCAACTTAAAATTAAATATTTTGAAATTTACAGATTTGTTTAAAATATTTGTTTGCTGTTTGTAATATTAAAATATTGTTTGCTTAAAATATAGTTTGTTATTGTATGTTTAAAATATTTGTTTGCTTACGGAATTTTACATATTTCAACAAGTATCACTGTTGCTATTTGTTTCTATTGCATTACTGTTCAACTTTTAATCTGGAAAATATGTTTAGTTTGTTTAGAATAAATAAAATGCTACCATAACAAAGTCATTACTATATATTATTTTGAGTGATAAAATGTGGTTTAGAGGACACTATAAAGGTGAGAATTAAGAACGCTGTGCAATATATTTACTAATATATTTTACAAACTCATGCAACTTGACTAATTTTTTTTCACACTTCCTTGTTATAAAAATTTACTCAGCAATAAAGTGTAGATCGATAATGTATATCATGGCTTGTCGCAATCATGGTTTGATATGTCACCTTGTTATGTTATTTTCTACAGCTTTTTTCATCATTATATAAATTCATTATGTGAAACTATGTATGAGGTTGTGTTTGCAGAGGTTATAATTGGTCGTTTTGCAGTCACTGAAAAATTCTAGAATGTTGCATTTGATGACGGAACAAGCTGTAAATGCTGCCTTTCCATGTAATTTTTTTTTAATTCTCTAAAAACTGTATTATAACGTTTATTTAAATTTATATAACAACATCTGTTTTGTTTTTTATACATTGCGAATTCAGTTACATCATCACAGCTGTACATTTCAAGACGTGAATCTTTCATAATTTTGCAATAGTTAAAAAAGCAAAACTCTGGAATATATAATTAGAGTAGTATCGCTGCCTTAAGGGGATGCTCTGCATTTAAATTAAGTATTATCACAGAAAAGAATTATATAATAGATTATTATTATAAAATTTAAACACAATAGAATAGCATATTCCGAAATAGCCATAGCGTAAACTGCAAGAAAATTAAAGCGAAAAAAAAACATCCAGGAAACTTTGGAAATCACAAGAGTACCAAGAGAACTATTGAAAATAATAAAAGATTTTTGGTAGTTGCCACAAAAATCATACTCATTAATTTCAGAATTAAATTTGTTGTTGGCGATATGAAAATCATTTTGTGCAAGTTTATTTCAAGCTAATTCCAAATTCTCAGTTAACAATTCAATTACGATCCAACATTCTCAAATGGAAGAAAAGAAGTCAGGTTTATGAGGAAATAAATCGGGGTGGGGTGTTCTGCCATTCAAAAGACTCCATAATAATGGATACCAGTTGCGAATTTAAAACTTCTCAAAATTGCCTCTGTTAGACTAATTATAAAAAAAATTATAATATGAGAATCTTAGTTTTTGTAGGAAATCCTTTTTTTTTATTTGTAGTAAATGAATTTCAGAAATAGAAACAAACATAAAATACAATGTATACTCTCAGGAAAATAGCAGCTTTCTAAGTTTTCTAAACATATATCTATTAAAATATTCCAATAGCCTGTCTTAATTACAAACGCACAGTATTTATCGTATTTCTTCAGGGTGCACAATTTTATACACTTGATATAGCTCTGCAGTTCTTGGGGATGTGCAACAGTATTTATCATGTTTATTTCAGATTAAATAAAATTAAAATTAAAAAACACTTATAATTATCAAAGATTAAATAAAATTGTTATAAACATATATTAGTATATTCGAAACTCACCATTTTGCTAACCGAGTATATAATATCCTGTTTTATGCAGACACAAATATTTTATCAATCATATCTCAATATTATCCATAAAGATGTTATAATTCTTTGAACCTAATAATTTAATTACTTTTACCTAAAATCCAACGAACAGTTTAAAATTCATTTGGCGTAACTCTTGGGAGATAAATGACATCGCAGAAAAAATAAGTTAATTTATTTTACTTCTCCCAAGATAACATCAAATAAAAATAATTAAATAACACATTTCTTTTATCGAATATCGTTTATCACTATTAAGAAATTCTTCTGTAATCATAGTAATTCTAATAACTTTAGGAAGTTGTATATGAATTTTTATTTTGAAATAACGATGTGTATCATTTTTCATTCTTCCTACATATCATACATACATACATCAGAAGGACAACACGTCCAAAAAAGTTTTTCCTCCTCTTCCAAGACACGAAGCGGAAGTATTATCCCAAGGAAACATGCTTCGAACCGAAAAAAAATCTGAAGGCTCCCAACAATTAAAAGTTCTTAATTAATCACCGAAAGAGACAAAGAAAGCGCGTGTGGATTCTTTGCCGTACTTTCGTTTACACGCTTCTTCCCACAACATCTTTGGTGGCCTTCAAAGAAGATGCATTCACGAGCGACCACACGCTGTAACCTTACTAATCAGAAAGCTGTCAAGTGTCAACTTCGTAACTATTCTACAGATAGCATCTGGACGTTCGAGTTCTCTGATGTATAGCCTCGTGTTCGAAGGGGAAAAGAAAAAAGAAAAATTGCATTTTGCCCCGAGATTTCATGGATTCAGGACTCCTGGCTCTGTTCCAAGACAGTTTTTCATTTAATTTCTCCAACTTCTATTCTATTGTCAAGGATCGCATTTGTAATTTGGAAGGAAATTTAGATATAAATTTCAAGTTGGATTCACTGGCATTCAATCTACTTACCGATTCCCATTAAATAGAACTAATAGCAAAACTGCATTGTATATTAGATTAGAAAGTTTTATATGAGCAAGATTAAATTGTATGTACAGTACATTCCCGAGTATCCTATTCGCGACAATCCGGCCTAGTTTCCTTTCACCGTAATTAAATGAGGAAGACAGGGCGTTACATTGGCAACATTGTTTATATTTCCTGCATTTAAGCTAGGCATTATAGAATTTATGTTAAAATGTGAGCAATTTATATCCTTTAACTTTTCCATAATAAATTTTTGAAACATGCAGTGCCGTTTATAAACATATATAAATTACCAGTATAGAGCCTTCTTTTTTAACTCGACACGTTATCGAACTCCTTCTATGATTTACCAAGCCGTGGTAGCGTTAACATTATACGTGACTTGAAATAAATGGAGGGTTTAGTACTCCATAAGAAGTGAGAAAATACGCATTATAACAGTGAGCTTTGGTATAAGGTATATGAGGTGTATGCATAAGTATTGTATGTATAAGTATTGTTGTGGTATTGGCGAGCAAAGAAATGAGTTCATAGAACTCCAGCCTATCCGACGTTTTTGTTATCCGGCCTGCCCTTCAGCCACATTAGGCCAGATACACAGAGAAAGAGACATCCTTCTCTGTGACCAGATACTCGGGAGTCTACTGTATTCGATAAAAGCACTTGAAAAAAAACATTTTATTTTCAGCTTCAACCATTTCACTTGAATTGCAATTACTCCTGTTGGAGCTTATAGATATTGCAACCCCCCCCTTCTCTCCCAAACTCGCAAAAAATCGCCTGAACATGTCCTATTGAGGTGTCTCTTATGGGGAACAGTCAGAAAAAAATATTCTATCTCATGGGCCGATAGAGTAATTTTTTACTGAAATTCTCTAGCTAATGTTTTTATTCAGGTTTTTGAATTGGTATTGATATTGCTCGATTTTTATTGCATTCATGAAGTAGTGCCATCCAATTGCAAATTTTTTTTATTGTTATTACAATAATCTTATTTTGCTATAATGAATTTGTAAATGTAATATGTCATATTTCAAATGGAGAAACAGCGTAATGGATAGTCTTCTGATGATGTGGATCTGAATGGATGGCATGATATTTGAATACTTTGCTACTTGCACACACCGGATGATGTCTCACTCGAATGGTCTGGAGTTAATTTTCTGAATATATAGGGTGATTTCCAAAGTCTTTTTATGTCCTTTAAATTCAAATCGTATAGCAGGGAGGTAATGTGTTCCTATTGTAAAATGACTGTGCTGAATCTATTGAGACAGATTAAAGCATCCCTGGCGTTGGAATAAGGAGGTTGTAAAATATAACTAAAAAAAAGTAATGGAGATCGGCCAAAAGTTCAGTTATGAAAATGTATAATATAAAAACGCACAAAAAAAAAACGACAAGAAAGGATTTTTTATAATTATTTGTAAAATTTGTATAGAGATATTTTCGAATAAAATTATGAACTTTATATCACTTATAAAAAGGTTAATAAAAAACTGGGAAATGTTTTCTCTGATATTATCATGCAGTTTTCCAGAGTTAAGAAATGGTGAAGTGAAATTTCAGCAACGAAGGAAGTAAATAAAATGATTAATAACAAACTTGAAAAAAAAGAGCACTTGGAGGAGAATCTGAGGGTACGTTTTTCAATTTTATTACAACTATTTTTTTCAATTCACCAAAAGTTTATAAGTTTAATTGCAAACATCTCTGCCAGTTTTACCGATAACCCCATGAAACTTTTCCCTTATTTTATTAAAATATAGTGTACATGTTCCTGATATAACTTTTTGCTGGTCTCCTTTTTTTTTGGGGGGGGGGGGTTGTAACTTCCTCATTTTGTCGCAAGGGCCGCTATAATTTGCCTCAGTAAATTCGGCATAGTGACACTCCTATATTATTTCCTTGGCTATACGAGACGCCATTTAAAATTTAATGAGTTTTAAAAACTTGACCGATTACTCTGTATGCAAACTACTTTTAAATAACAAATATTATAATAAACGGAAATAAAAAATATTTAATTATGATTAACTTGTTAGAGAATTTTCATTGTCCTGCAAAGGAAAAGACTGAAGTTTGAAAATAAAATTAAACAAAATGATAAACAATTTACAAATTTTTTAAATATAGTTCAAATATTTTAATT
The DNA here is from genome assembly GCA_026543865.1 of Argiope aurantia. Lineage (NCBI taxonomy): Eukaryota > Metazoa > Arthropoda > Arachnida > Araneae > Araneidae > Argiope > Argiope aurantia. Next base: position 410,228 of record JAPMOR010077409.1, read on the forward strand.
TATAATTTTCAATGTTGTTGACATGGAGGCATTCATCCACTTTAAAACTAAGCTACATGTTACGTCATGGCATGCAAGAGCGCCACCTACAATAATTGTGATCTTGTACATTCGAATGCTGTAACCCGTTGAGAGCGGTTGCACAAAATAAAGCCTGAATAGCTATACCGTCATCCGTATTTTCTTCTATTACATCCATTTTTAATCGACGATAACATTACATATGCAAGAGAATTTTTAAAAAATTGGAAATAATTTCTAAATTTTATATTCTAAAATTTTACGGCTATAGAAAATTAAGAGGGTCCATAGCTAAATTACCTGGAAAATAATGAAAAGCAAAAGAAACCTGAGGCGTTGGGTTTTTTTTTCAAACTTGTAGGGTTCCTTGCTTGGCTATTTGAAAATCCTACCCTGTCAATAACAAAACGGATCAATTGTAAAAGCAGATTACTAATGTTCTGTTCATTTTCATATCCACGTTTCTCCTTGCCGTATGCAACACAGATGTAATTTCAACACTTCTTGAAGAATGAGAAAAAAAAAATTAATTAAAGCCAAAATATGTTGAGGCAATTTTCGTCATTTATCTAGTTTTTAAATTTTAATATGGTTTATAAATAAACAAAATTTGTAATTTATTTATTTATTTATGAAGCTATAACTTATAAAAGAATCAAAATAAGCATTTTTTATATATAAATAATTTTTCAAAATTATCTGTTTAATGGTTGTTTTATTGCGGATATCTTAAATTCATTTCTCATCATTTCAAAATAATGAACTTAAATTATGGGAGACATGTTTCAACCAAACAGTTTATCCAAAGCATTCGTAAAGTAAACACAACTCAGGCTTGATTTACCATACTTTCTGAATATCTTCTTTTCCACACACAAACTACAAATATACACAAAAAAAGAAGAAAAAAAAAACTAATCGGAATAAAAAATTCAGTTAATCAAAATTTTTTTATTCCTTTTCGCTAAATTTTGTTCTAAAAAAATAAATCCAAAAAATATTTTATTTATTCATCAATTTATTAGAATTCTAATTTTTGTTCTCTTAATATGGTTCTGAAATTGAAATTTACTGGCTTCTAATATAAAATGATATTTGAATTTTTTTAGTTTTTATCTCTTATATTATTACACCACATGATTATTAAACATTTAAAAAATGGTTTGTAATAATAATTGAGTTTTGAATTCCTATAATTTTTAAATATTGTTTTTATTTTATAGAAATATTCATATCTAAAATTAAGAACAATTCAACATTACAATTTCAGAAACAATATTTTTACAATTTTCTGCAAATTTTTAAAGAAGGAATGATTAACAATCTTATTCTTATTATGGCAATTATATATTTCACAATAGATTTCATTATTTCTAAAATACAAAATTATTTAACGCTAAAATTCAAAAAAAATTATATATTTCACAATAGATTTCATTATTTCCAAAAGACAAAATTATTTAACGCTAAAATTCAAAAAAAAAATCGCAAAATTATAATAAACTTTTTCACCATTTCTTGATTAATTGTGTAAAAAAAATAAGAATTTAACATTAATATTTTGTCAATCTTTAATCTTTGAACAAAAAATAAAATATACTATTTAGTCTTGCAATTTTTACTAACTTTTTAAAAATTTGTCAATACTTGAAGAAAAAGAAACATTTATAATTTTCTATTAATAAAATTCTACAAAAATACTGTGTCTGTGAAAGGACTAACAGTTTTTCCAGTTCAATTATGAATGGCGCTGGCAATGGTTGAAAAACTCTCTCAAGTTTTAAAGTCATGAAAAATTACGGTCGGAAAGAATCAAATTGTTTCGTTTGTTGACATCTAACTTTAACACAACTTCAAAGATAAACGCATAAAAAGGATTTATTATGTTAATACATTTCAAGAAATCGTTTCTTTTGTAAATAAAGTTTATTTGCGCTTCTTACTCATGAGAAATATTTTTAAATTTAGTAACTTTGACTTCTGTTCAAACAGAAAGACGTTGTTCAGGATGCAGATCACTAAGAATGGCTCAAAAGGCGATTGCGGTTTTTTAAAAGTCTATTCAGGTAAGTTTCTCATTATTTTATGTATTTATTTTTTATAGAATAAATAAGTCAGTTCAACTAACTGTTTATCGCTATCTTGTAACTTAACAGAGAATATAATTTTATACTCTCAGCACAACAGGTCTTCCTTCTATTAAATTCGTTATTATACTTTACTTGATTTTGTTTCATGTTTGTGACGTGAAGAATTCCCCTCCAGTCTGCTGCAAAATCTGGAGTGAATCGGTTGACCGAGACTCATGACATCGGGCACTGTGACAGCCCTTCCCTCCTTCCACTCCGCCATTACGAGCAGCATGTGCCGATCCCTCATTCAAAAATGCGACTTCAAGATGATGATTGTATCTATGAATGAGCAGGTCGGGCTTGATGAGTCACAACACTACAATTTTTATACTCTCCAAACTATAGAGAACCAACCAACATACAGGACACTTCTCATTCTAACGGTCACTCATCAAAGCATTTATGTAAATAAGGATGAAATTGTATCTTTCTACTCCCTTCTTGATGTGCTCGCGTTTTGAAACTTAGTATATCTGTGTATTTTCGATTGCAATTTAATATTTTCTATAATTAAATTATCAATTTCAGTTTCAATAATTGTAATTATCAGTTAATCTAATACTTTGATTAAATTTTGGTTTACGACTTTCGATGCCTCCTGAACGGAAAGGGAAAAATTACGATTTTTTTAAAAGAAAAATATAGAAAATGGAAACTTTCAGCATTTATAATTAAAATCTGAAAAGTAAACATTTCAGCAGTAAAATTTTGCATTGCTAAAAATGCTTTGATATATTTTGATAGTAAAGAAATGAATTTTATCCTGTTGCAAGCAGCATAGTACCTGATGTTAATGAAATATGTTTTGTAACAATTTAATAATGACATTGTGTACGTGTGCATGTGCGAATTATTCAGACAAAAACGGCGACTAGCTTCCAACGAGTCAAACTACAATGCAGCGAAGATTTAAAGTATCAACGAATGATCAATGTTCTTCCTCGGAGATGCAGCCTAAAATTTCAGCATTTATTTATTTCACCTATACGAAATTTAAATTCCTTGTTTCTCCGTTTGAATTATGAATAAGATGACGAATTTAAAAACTCTTGCATATAAATATTCATCATTTCAAGATCAAATCAAAGATCATCAAATCAAATCAAGATTTATCAAAGATAATTTTTAGATAAGTTTTCATGTATAAACATTAAAAATCCGAATTATTAAATAGACAATGAAGGCATTTGTCAAAGGACTTCATAAGTGTACGAGGATTTGAACCCTCGAGAAATTCTTGGGGTATTTTGAAAGTAATTTAATTTTGTACTTTCATTTTACTATAAACTAATTACCCCCTACTCTTTTGTTTGCCGCGGTAACCTGGTGGTAAGATCTCGGCACCGAAATCGTAGAATTCAAGAGCCGATTCGGGATCTGATGCGTGCTAAATCCTTAGAGGCTAAATGGCCTCAAGCTTGTGTAATGTGAAAATTTAGACAGGGGTGCCAGCTCAAGGAACGTTCTCGTCATCTGACAGCAGCTCAAAATTACGAAATCTATTTCAAAATAGCCTTAGAGTTATTTTAAAGTAGGATATTAATATAACTAATTAAATTATTATTTTGTTTAAAATTACTTTCAGATTTCAGTTGTGCAGTTTTTTCAAAAGGATGTAATAAAACCCGAAAATTAAAAAAAATTAGAAAGTTATTTGCAATTAAGCCTTTTGCTATTTAGGTTTATTATTAAAACTACTTATATAAATATAATACTAAAATCGATCAAAAAATATTTGGCTTTCAAACTTTGGAGGGAAAGAAGGGGCCCAAAATTTGCATTGTCAATGGGTTCCTAGAAGGTTTAATTTGCCTTGTTTTGAATCAAAATGAGAGATACTTTGAGATGAAGCGCGTGGTTTTGAATCATAGCCCAACAATAAAGATAATCTCCCCCCTCCTCCCAATCAACCAATTAGCGAACACGTAACACTTAATCTAAGATTTAACTTGCATCGAAATCGTATACATAATGAACAGTTCATATTCATCGTGGATATAATTGCTAAGTCAAATTTTCTAGTGAGTGGTCTCAAAAACTGGAACATTCTAATTCCAATGCCGAGATCTTACCATCAGATCAACTAGGCCGCTTACAAACAATGACTTTTCTTGGTTTTCACATTTCCTTGCTGATATAAATACTTTTCTCAATCCATTATGCTCGGATCATTAGAGTTCATAATAAGATAATGTTTAGAGGCAGGTATTTAATTATTAATGCCAACAGCACCATGCTTCATGTGACATGCAGAATTAAAAATCACTCAATGTGTGTTGTTTGAGCTACGAGATTTTGTTTCTTAAATAATAGCTTTAACAATAGCTCAATTAATTGGTTTTTAACGATTTTCCAAATAACTTCGGACAAAATTTTACAGTAAATTTCAAGAAATAAGCTTTTGAATATTATCATTTTCATTTCCTTGTTACTGTTTTTCAC
>JAPMOR010077409.1:429822-538536 GCA_026543865.1 Argiope aurantia
ATGTGCGAATTTTATAAATCGAAAGCAATTGCTATATAGGCTAAACAAATTACATGGATCCATATTAATTAATTAATTTTAGCTCCCAGCTCCAGAGTATTTTGGAGCCATCAGAATAGTAATCTTTACCTAGGCAAATTAATTAATCAGAACACTGAAACGAAATATTTAATTGGTTGTTTTTCTCAACCGGAAGTATAATGATACTCGAATAACTATTGTGATTGATTGTTATTTATACTTGTAAATTTGCTTTTGTCTTGGCTCTGCAATCATTGCATTGGACTGCAAATTAAGTTTCTTTTAAACTTCTTTATTATGTTTTAATTTTTATTTAGATGCTTGGAGTTTAAATTTCGTTAAATGATGCTTGCTCACAGGATACAAACTGTAACTAGGAATATGTGCGCTATGATCCAATAAAAATGCTAAAATGCTAAAATAATGGCATAAAAAATAAAATCACTTGCTTATTGATTAAAGCCTTATAATTTATAATTTTTAATAAATAAAGTAATTTTTTTAATTCCGTTGAATCAACGGTATTTCTGAGTTACAGCCTAATTACCGAATTGGTTAAGATTGCCTTAAATTTATGCATAAATGTGAAAAAAATATACTTGTTGCAAAATTAGCTTAGTATTTTTAAAATTGTATTTGATTTTATCAAGTACTTAGTTATGGAATGACATAATTTTTCGCAACTTTCGTTTACATAAATCACTGAAATAGAGAAAATCTAGCACATATCTTCTTCAAACGCTTGCAACAACAGAAACAAAAAAAGTTGCATGGTTTTTAGAAACATTTAAGTGCGTTTTTCTTTCAATTTGCTTACTTTATGGCAGTAACTGCTGACATGAAGTGATGACAATTTCCCGAACTTTGATGATAAGAACTTTCGTGTTGATTATTTCTTTTCTCTGATAAAATATTTTGTCCGATTTCTTATCGATTAAAAAATTTTTTGTCTCGTACTGCGGATATAACCATTGTTGACATCTTTCCATGGGATTGGTCGTTTTACTTACTCCACGTGTCTGAAAAAATAATCGGGTAGTTGTAGTAAAAGAAAAGGGTGTATAATTTCCACGCGCTCCGAAGATCAGCGGCCGAGTTGGTGGCTTTGGCCGTGAAACCTACACCACGTGACTTCCTGAACTACTGGCATTTCTTTCCTTTTACGAACAGATGCTTTCAATTGCTTTTTTTTCCCCTTTCCATTTTTTTCTCAGTTGTTCAATTTTCAAATTTTCAGTTCTCTTTTCCGGCAACACCACCTACTCTAGAGCGCATCAATAAAGATGCAGAAAAAAAAATGACAAGAAAAATCAAGAGGAATCAATTCTATTCAATTTCAGTCGTCAATCATTATTTTATTTTCGAATTTTCAAGCTTAAAATTGATTTTAAGACAGTAGAAAAATTTGTATTAATCTGAAGCAAAATTATGCTTATTTATTTCAAAGAGAAAATGATTTAAATCTGCTTTTGTAAGTAATGCCAAATGAAAGAATTCGTTTGAAAAGTTAAGAGTATATGTTTATGTTTCTTTATACTATATGTTTTTTTTGTTTTGTATCTATCAATTGGTAAATTACTGGCAGTAAAGATTATTAAAAATGGTCCTGGTAAGATTTGATTATCTCTAGGATTAGTGATACCTTGAGTCAGGAAGCAAGAATTTTTTTTTCTCTTAGTGATTTCAACTTATTGAATCTTTCTAGTGGCACCATTCTTCCAAATTTATACAAGTAAATGCTATTTGTAAGCGCGATATTTAAAAGATTGAAGAATATAGGATTTGTGCCAACAGCGGTAAAGAGCTCGTTAATATTTATATTAAATAAAAATAAGAATTTTGCTGGCAAAAAGCAAGTTTTGCAACAAATTAAAACAAAAATTTATAAGGCAACGTATAGTGGATGCAAAAAGAATACAAAAAAAAAAGAGAGATAAAGAAAATAATGATAAAAAGTAAAGAAATAAAAAGTTTTAAAAGGGAAAATGGCAGGAAAAAAGTGAAGATAAAAAAAAGGAAGAAAAAATATAATATTAATACTGAAAAAAACTGAAAAAATGATAAAAAGAAGAAAAATAATGGAAAAAAAAATAGAATTCACTGTTAAGAATAAGGCAGACTTCGCATCTGGAAAAAAAAGGCTGAGCAGCTCAAACAACAGCAGAGTTCGCTAAACAATGATTGAAATTAAGGGTCTCAGAGAAGTTACGGAATTAACTTTTAATAAATTGAATAGCAACAAAATGTTCAATGAAAAAGTCTAATCGAGTTATAAAATATTATTCTCGTGTATTCGCTATTTGTATGGAAAATTGAGCTAAAACTTTTTGTTATGAGCATATATCTCAAAAAACTCTTTTCAAACAATGAATCGGTGTTTTTATCTTTATTCATTATAGAAAATTTAATGTAAAAAATCACTAAATTAGTATGTAGTTGCATGATTGTTCGAAGTTATAACAAAGAAAGGAATTCAAAAATGCTTGAAATGTTTTATCATAAGTTCTTGAGTTTCCAAAGGTTCAGTGAGAAAATTTGGAAAATTAATTTTAAAAATTATATACATTATTTGACTTCATATTCGATGTGAATATCATCATCAATTTAAAATTTGACAGACATCATATAATTTTTTTTAAAATTATGCTAGCAATTAGAATTAAAAAGTTGTAATTATAGGAATGCTGTGAGAAAATTAGTAATTAGTGCTTAGCATTTTTATACAACAAATACTGGATAATTGTATAGTTCAAGATATGAATGAGTTGTGCAGTTTTTTTTTTTTTTTTTCTTTAACTAAATACTCTCAAGAGAAATAATTTAGTGGAAGAGGACTAAAAATTTGACAGGGAACCGTTGTTGGATATTGACGTTACAAACTTTCTTAAGTTTTGAAAAAATAATATTAATTTTATATTTGACCGTGAGTATATGGGCCATTGTGAAAGAATTATGAGTGAAATTTGGCGTTTTATTAAAACTACACGTCAGTATCAGATTTTAAATTAAATTCATCCACACAAAAATTCCTTTCTTAAACTTGTATGTTCAAGTTTCTTCACCTTAATATAAAATGACTCAAATGAGACCACATTTAATAAGTTTATTTTTTTTAACATGCATCCCGGGAAGGCATAATTTATTTACAAGAGGCGCGAACAAGGCACGTCCACCACAGCAACAGATTAGGCAAGAGAAGACAGAAATAAACTGCCCCTGGTCTTATATAAAATGAGATATCGATAGGTAAAATATTTTTTCACAGTGCTAATAAACTATTAAGATTTTGATAGGGATTTCTGACACATGTCAATCACAAGGAAGGGAAACACAGGGGTCTTTTAAAAAAGAATTTGTTTAGATCAGCAATTTTTATCTTTTCACTCGGATCGTGGGAACCACTGACTAAAGCATTTTACAAAGCTTCCCATGAATTAATTAAATAGAAAAAGTGGAATGGGATCAGGAAATAAGAGAATATTTTACAATGAAGTTAATATGGGATAAATTGAGTTAAAAATTAAGAAATTTATTAAGTTTAAAAATATCACTATATATATATATATATATATATATATATATATATTTAAATTAAGACAACATTTAATTTCAGAATACAAAGCATAATCCCAAGTAAACATGTAGAGTAAGTTGTGAAACCCGTAAGTATAAGTAGAAAGCATATCGAGAATCAATTGGTTTCATTTGAAAAAGATATTCAAATCTCTCAAGATATTCAGTCACTCAAATCAAGATTTTTATGTAAATATTTCAAATTTTCTGGGATCACATAATTAACGAATATTGTAAAGAAATTGTATTATATGCTATATTGATCCTAAAATTTATGCTAGCAACATATATGTAACACCTTTATAAAACAATATGTCACAATTTAACTACCTTCTAAACCTTAAGAAAATGACTACTGTGATCGAAAAGTATCTGTAATGCTTCATTTAAAATACATCTGCATTAAATATAATCAAATTTTTATAAAACATTTTTACGTCTTATATAAGCATTTGGCAACATTCAGAAATTTATTTAATTCATCGTCTGAAAATAAATTCATTTTTAATAAGATAGGAATTTTAACTTTATCAATTTTCCAAAATGACGAATGTGATCGAAGAAAGAATATGCATTAAAATTTGTTAGCACAAAACTGTTCTAGCTATAGGAGTATTTAAAATGTCCCGAAAAATCTTGAAAAACAACTGTTTTTAGGAGTAAGAGTGTTTGAATGGAATAAAATATTTAAGGAAAGTAGTGAATCTGTCATAGATGTCGTCTTATAACATGCCGCCCTGAATACAGAATTGGCGCTTAATTATCGCCATTTTACAATAAGAGATATTATTGAACAAGTTCTTATATGGAAAACTTCAGAAACAACAAAAGCTGTACAGGAATAACTCATGGGCGTTCCAAAACGATAATGCGTCTTTTCACAGTACCATTATCATTCACGAATTTTTAATTAAAAATTATCAAATTACACATCTGATATGGCACCGTGTGATTTTTATTTTCCCATAGTTGATATTGCTTGTTCGTGATCACCGTTTTGAGTCCATTAATTAGATAAAAGGAAATTGGTTAAGTGCTCTGAATTGGTTTTAAAATAACGACTTAAAGGTCTATTTTTGCTGATTGAAAAAAAAAATCATAACTTTGGCAGAACTGCATTGTAATTGTAGGAAATTACTTTGAAGGAGTTGTAATAAATTTTAAGTAATAAATTGATACCTTTTGTTTCATGTTACCATTCCGAGTTTTTTTTTTCAATAGTAATATTTTAATAGAAACTGCAAATTAATTTTATCGCTACAGAATTAATTAATATGTATATTGATTTCCAATTATTCTTATTTTTTTCATAGTTTATCGAAAATATATTAAAAAACAAGTCATATTTTAAGTGGTCCAAAGCAATACAAATAAATCTTTAAATGCTGAAAAACCTTCAGAAATTCTTGAATTGACATTTTATTAAAATATATCCTAACAGGATTCGATTTTTTTTTTAAATCTTGTAGACGCTCATGCCACAAATAGAGTAAGCATAACTAAACAGGATTTATCCTAAAACAGGACTAATTCATTTAATGAAAGTGGATTAATAAAGATGTCATTCATGGGATCGTCGCTGTAGATATTATTAACTGTAAACAAAAACAGTCTTAGCGCTATTTTAATAATAAGATCTGCTTTTTTTCAGTACAATAAAAGCTGCATTCTATTATTTTAATTATCTTGCACTTTTCAGCTTTTATACTAAAAGGATTAACGATTAATATTTTCGAATCTTGATACCTTTTTATTCCAAATTCATCACTAACCTGCAGCTCCCGCTTAGGCTAGGTTAGTCTGTTTATATCTTTGGTACAAAAGCCATATTTGGTTATGCTGCGCCACTCGAATGGTGGGAAAAATCCAATTCATGTAAAAAAGTAGTAATAACAAAATATATATAAAAAGTCAAATTTCGAAAGTCAACGTATGTATTAAATTTAAAATATTAAATCCCTCATCTAGAAGCAAAATTTAATTAAATTAAGCGACTAAAATGATAATAAGTTCTGAAAATTTAAAAAAAAAGTTTATTAATAATGAAAAATATATTCAAAACTATAGTACAATGTAACTCAATTTCAAAACAATAGTACAAAAAGTGAGAGAAAACTCCACTGCAAAAGTTTATAAACGTGAAACTAGATAAGTTAAATAAAGATGAATAAAATTCATCATGTGACTTTCCAGATTTTACCAAGCAAACTTTCCGCTTGAGGAAAAATATTTCCAAAAGCATTTGCCGCTAGTGTTTTAACTTACTGAAGATTTGTATGCACAAGAAATCCTTTTAAATCTAATAACCAAAAAAAAATCCTGTCTGAATTCTGTCTAGCTGTACTCTTTACCAAGTGGCGATCTTGCTCGGGTTTTTCCACTTCTAGAAAGAATGCATACCTGGGGATAACGTGCTTCGCAATCAAAATCGCGATCGAAATGAAGTTCTGAAAACTAACTTCTCGGTAAGGAAGGACAAATTCCGCACCGAAACAAAAGAATTATTTTTTATTATTATTTACTTTTCTTTTGTAGGATTTGGGTTAACTTACATATTTATGCCAGTTTCGAAATCACCAAAACATACAAGTCACTTCTTAAAGAGAGGATCGTCCTCCAAGGTCGAATGGATGTGTTGGTGCAACAATTAGAGGTGATTGCGACAGATTTCTTAAATCTTTATCTTAGGTTTTTATTTCCTGGGAAGGATTGAATGATGGCTGACAAGCAGTGAGAATGCGCAATCAAAATGGACTTCTGAAGACACGTGGCTTCTGGTCCCTTTCAAGCGCCTTATTTTAATCATTCGCTGGTTTAATTAAAATTTTATTAAACTTTTGTTAAGTAACGAATGCAAGAAATTTTATTCTTCTAAAAAATATAATTTTTTTTTATTAAAATCTGTGTAACAGTTTGGATCTAAAACAGAAAGGCCTTTTATCAATGTACATAACTATCTAAAGAAAAAAATTTTTAAGGCACATATAATATAATTTAACTAAATTGAAAAACATATTTTCACATTAAGCAAGAAAAAAAAAACATGTTTTATATAAATAAAACAGGAACTACTCAGTGCAGTACTTTTACACATGAAATGCAGGTAGATAGTGAAAACGTCTATTAAAAGAAAACACAAATATCTCAAAAGAACTAGACATTCGAGAAATCACTCTTCTCGAGTGATATTGTCATTCTATATGACTCTATTATATTTCCCGATTATGACATTTGGATGTTATAAGACATTATCATATTTCCTGAGGTAGACATTGTCATGTTAAAAATGTTTCATGAAAATTAGAAATTTTTAACAAGATGATGTAATTTGGCTGGATTCTGTTAGTAAATTGCATCATGCGATATGGATGTTACAAATCCTTTCAAAACACTTTATTGGAAAGACCATTGAACCTAAAGTTGTCAGATTAGGCGCTCGTTAAGAAAGAATACACCAGAATTTTATTTCGATATTTTTTATAAAAACAATTAATTGCCAGGCCATCATTCTCCCTCGATAATTTGGAGATGTTATCGTGCAAAATTATTTTCATACCACCTTAACACTCGCAAAATAAACTTTTCAGAGAAATCAATTTCAATTTGATGCCTTTTTTTCTTGAATTTCTTACAATAAAAAATATTTTGAAGTACATTTTTCAGCAGTATTTTTCATTATTCACATTATTTCTGCCACAATTAGGAATTTTTAATAATAATCAAATTTTAAATAGAAGAATTGATAGATAAATGACATCAAAACATTACCATGCAACGATGTTTCGAACTAAAATATAAAAATTCCCTTAAATTTTTGGTGTATTTGATGTACAGAACTTCAGACACGAATCTGATTTCGAGACTGTAACTGCAATGATTTATTTTATAATTTGATAAAACATAGAGTAATAAAGAAATAGATTTGCCATTAAAAATTTATATAAATATCTGAATGATTCAAAACATTATCAGGCAAGGATTGAGAATGTTCAGTTGAATATCGACTCTCATTGTTTCTCATATTCCTGCATTACAGGTAATTGTCTGATTATCTGTAATAAAAATGCAATAATTTTTTTTCATCTTTGTATTCATTGTTTTTAAACAATCACCAAAAATAGAGAAGAATGAAATCACAGGGAAAAAATTTGGTTCACTACCGATACATTTCAAGGTAAAAAAAATTTAAAATCATATTCCTTTTTTAATTTTAAAATTGAGCTTATTTATGTATTGCATGGTCTACTTAATACGTTCAGTAACCTTGAGGTAGAAAAGACATATGGCGCCAACGTAGATAGAGACATTATGACTTCATGCAAGCGATTTAATGGAGAATGGTTTCTAAAAACTATGACGATGACTTGAAATTCTTTTAATACTTAAGATTATTATAAAACTACGCTTTTCTAAGAAGAAAAAATATATATATCATGATGTTTTATGTAGATTCATTTTTATGAAAGAATAAATTTTAAAAAATGTTTTTCTTTAAATTATGCATTTATTTTAGATCATTATTCTTTAAGTTTTAATAATGCATAGAATATTAACTAAGCAAAAATGGATCAGTAATATTTGTACTCTAAGAACACAGTAGATATTTTCATGGAAAACTCACTGCTGTTTCAGTAAGGTGTCGAAAGCGAATTGAAAAAAAGAAATGTTGCAATATCAAGTGAATTGATGAATTACAGGTAAATCTTTATATAAAATTATATAATTTTGTGTAGAATGTAATTGTTTTATCTTTCAGTCTACGAACGTTAGAATTAAATTCATAAGTGAAACTGTTCAGCATGGGTCTCAGACCGATATTATAATGAAGCCAAAGAAATCATTTAAATTACAAAAGAAGTGGGCAGCAAAGAATTTTGAGATGTGGTAAAAGGAAAAGTCAGAATTATTAGAGAGTGATAAACTAAAAATTATTTTTAAAAATTAGTATGTAGTTTATAAACAGGAATAGAAATTCTTCCATTTTCTATTTTTATTTTTTAACCTTTTAATTATAAAAGTATTTAGAGTAGTTTAAATTATGCATATTTTCTTAATTTTAATTATATCTAACGCATTTTTCCACTACAGAAAGTTAACTTTGCAGTACGCGATTTTATCACTCATAATGCATTAATGACATAATCCTCCGTTTCCAATACGGGTTTTTTATAATCTTATTAAAAATAGCTTAACATATAAATTATTTGACAGCTTCAGTTCGTGTATGATAGCATTATTAGATAAAATTGCTGTTTTGAAAAGGGAATCGAGAGCAAATTTTCTTGCAGATAAAATTTCGACTGCGTAAAAGAAAATAAAAATACTTGAAAAGAAATGGGCCTTCCGCATTTAAGACCTCGAACTTCCTGAATTGTAGTCATATGTTCCAACTGTTTGAGCAATTGCTGAAAAGATGCAATCCTTCCATCAATTATTTCAAGAGCGAGACAAGGTCATAGACATAGAGATCGTTAGGATAATTAATTCTATGGACTAACTATATTGCCGAATAGCATAAATTTTTGCTAAGTAAATAAATGGATGAGATAATGAAAGAGACTAACTGTTGATCGTGGTATTAAAGGCTCGATGTAATATTGTTTCCAATTTCAAGAATGAGTCCTTGACGAATTCAAGAACATGCAGATATTGCACTATATCATACAATTCATATGTCATCATTGCGCATTTAATAATAATTTTAATATTGATAATATTGTAAGGTATCATAAAATTATTATATAATATAGGGCAGTATTGTACATTAACGCACCGCATTATATACCTGCGAAGTTGGGGAGATTACATAATAAATTTGCAAATTTTTTCCATGATAATTCTATAATAATTTTATAAATTTTTTTAAATAAAACACTAACCGGCTTTGACAATCAGCTGGTTCGCTGGGATTAATGCACGTTAATTATTTCAATTATATTTTATGTAATTTGATCCTCCTAGCTGCTCCAGCGAAATAGTCACAAATTTTGATATTCATGTAAATCAAAATATTATAGTTTATTATCAATATTATTAAGCCGTTCTATTCGTTGTATTATGTATCCTTTTAATTTTCTGTCAACTTCCATAACATTCAAACTTTAAATTGAGGAGAAAATCCTTAAACTTCAATTAATACAAAAATTTCTTTTGTTTAAACTCCACATAATTTTTAAAAATATGAGTAGAGGAAACATAATCTTACTGTATTGAAGTCTTATGTGCACTACAGAGTATTCCTTGCATTTTATGCAATATTTCAAAGAATTAGTGAACAAAATTTCTCTGATTTATCTTAAAAATCAGTTTTAGTTTTTTCAAAACGATTTAAATGAAGTAAATAATATATATATTTTTTTCTTTCAGTCAATAATTATGCAATTAATTCTGAAATAAATATGCAGTATAAATTGTATTCGTTTCTTTGATTCTAAGGAAACATATTCAGTGAAATATTCTTGACATTCCAACTTTTAAATTAAGATACGTTTCTAATTTCTGCGACCAAAACTGATTGAGTTATGAAGTTTTGAATAACACTGTTTTAGGGCAATCAACAATTTCATAATTTTAGACTATTTATTTATAAGGAAACTCTGGGCGCCCATTGTCTTATCTTCTTAAGAAAGGTCAATGGAGTGGTTTAAAATAGTGCGTTTTTATAAGATGGTGATATTCAGATTTTCATAACTCGCTCAGTTTTAATCGCAATAGAATGGACATTACTTTATATTTAAAATGCTAGTGTTTCAAGAATATTTTACTAAATATAGGACCGAAGATATATATAAAAATATAAAATTCGGAATCTATCCGAACATTTATTGATTTAAACTGCATAAAATAGCATTCTTTATTTAGACTATTTTTCCTATTAGATGAATATACATAATACTAAGAGTTTAGAAATTAAGCGTTAGGACCCCTTTAGAGTATATATCTTATATTTTGTATGTATAAAATTAAGTAGGGGTATTTTTTAAATTAAAAACGGTTCATAATATTAGTTCATTTTCATTAAGTGAAAGACATACTGAAATTTGAAATTATATGAGTGTTTCCAATTTCTTGAAAAATAAAATTAATGATCTCTAATTTTGTAGCGTTAAATATTTTGAAACATACAGGTTTAGAGGTATGAATCATATTTTATATTCACAACAACGAAATAAAGATGCATTTTAAGAAAAACATTTTTTTAAGTTTTGATTTACGACAATGCTGTTGCTTTCCTCCATATTTCACCTAATATTAATATTCATCCATATTTCACCCTACAAACAATTAAATTTTTCTATGCAACTGAATGAAATAGTTTACCAGAAATGTTTTTTTTTTAATTTTATTTTCTCTGATATTGCAGTATTCAAAAATACACAGTAGTAAAAAAATCCATAAATTATTCTGACTATATTTTTGAATAACATTAATTATTTCTAGTATGTCTCAGGCTATTAATGTTTTAGTTTTAGAATATTGCTGTGAATCTTCAGTAAACCTTAATGTTTGTCATTTATTTCTTCCTCATCACTACAAAAATTGAAACTGCTCAGTTGTGAGCTTCAAAATTCCGAAAAAAAACTCACTTTTGAATTTTAAAGTAATATCAATATTAAAAAATGATAATGAACTTTCCTTCAAAAAAATTCAACTTATTTTTTGTATTTAGATGTTTGTCAGATTTTTCTTTATCCAGTACAATTGGGAGAAAAGTTTAGAATTTTTACGAAGTGGCTCCTTAAAATAACACTAAAGTTTAAAAAATACTGATAAACTTTTCTCTCCAAAAAAATTGATTTTTCTCCATGAAATTAGAAACTATTGTCGAAACTATCGTAGTATGATGATGTCTAAACTTAATTCTTAAATTAAAAAAATATTCCTTTTAATTATATATTGACGAAAATGTGTGCACAAATTATTCTTAATATAGTCGCTATATGCTTGAATATAAATCTAGTAACTAAAACAATTACTAAACGGAATGACACCAAATTTTGCGTGTATACTGTGGAAGACATGATATGATTTCCGCTAAAACTTTGTTAGTTAACATCGCCGGTAATAGTAATCAAAAGTGGATAAATAATTCCATAAACCACAAAAAAAATGGACTAAGAAAGATTTTGTTAATGTTGGAGAGATAAAAAATTAACATACACAGACGAACGACATACTATAAAAGAGTCATAGGAAGCTACCTTTTATTAATCAACATTAAGGTCCTTTCGTCCATGGACAATATTTTCTGTTCATTGTACAAAGCGATTTTTAATCCCTTTTTTTTTTCGTAAAATCCATTCATCCATGCTTTCCCAATCTATATATTACTATTAGTTTTAAGAAAATTATTTTAAAGTCTTCCTGCATTTAAAGATGTTTTTAAAAATAATTAAAATTACTCTGAAATAAATTTTAGTATCATTAAAAAACTATTTTTAGCAATTTAAACTGGTGTAAAAATGGATTTTGTGAAATTATATGCTCTAGAGATATTAAGAAAAAACTTAAATAATTTTTTTATTAAATATATAATTTGAATCATAAAAATAATTTTAATTAAAATCATATCAAAATTTGAAATATCTTTTTCTTAATGAACATCTGTTATTCAAGAAGTAACTATGCGCAAAATTTGGTTGCTCAAGGTCAACTATCTGCCCTTTAGAGAGTTTTGAAAGATTTTTTCATGATGCCTGTCACAATTTGCTGAGAGTATATCAGCCTATAGATATTATCATGTTTCAAAAATCATTTTTCAGTATTCCAAGTATAACACTGACAAACTGGGATATTTGCTGAATTGTCTGATCACTTATCGAAAGTTTATTTCAGAAAAGTTATTTGCAAATTCAGAAACAATATTTAACCTCTTAACTATTTTATTTTCTTTACTATCTAATAAGATGACACCTTCTGTTTAGGGGAATATATATATTTTTTTATTTTGATTCAAATGGAAATCCATTGAACACTTGACTTATCTATGTATTCGAAGTAATTTTAATATTGAATTATAATCGTTACGATTGGTTTATTTTTTGCTTACAACTAGTAAAATTCGATAAATCGATATACGTATGGCACTCGGGCAAAACAGTTAAGCAGTTAATGCATTAGAATTTATGTTCAAAAAAACACTAAGAAAATAATTCAATTTTCTCAGATCTTTAAATAAAAATCCACTCATATTTAAATAATCTTCACTTCTTTTCTTTATTTGGAAAATAAAACAGTCACGGAATCTTAAGGCAATGCCCTTTTAAATGAAACAGCTAATAGAAACTTTCACTAAAATATTGAATCATTTTAGTGATGACTGACCCTTTATTACGTAGCAGTTTCATATCGGAAAATCCTATTGCAGGCTTGTGAAAGAATTTTCCAGACTCTCAGCGAAGGACACAGAATGTATTGTATCCATTTCTGGAGATCACGCGTTTCATTTTTTAAGCGAAAAATTGCCAAAAAAGTTA
This sequence comes from Argiope aurantia, assembly GCA_026543865.1. Classification (NCBI taxonomy): domain Eukaryota; kingdom Metazoa; phylum Arthropoda; class Arachnida; order Araneae; family Araneidae; genus Argiope; species Argiope aurantia. The sequence goes on from JAPMOR010077409.1 coordinate 442,893, forward strand.
AGTTTACCCGTGTCATGCGCCATCAAGCATCGACCAAAAAGTATGTGTTTACAAACAATTCATCTGAAGTAATGTCTTTATCTGAACCATCCGGCCACCCAGACAGATTCAAAAGAATAAAAGATTCACAGTAGCTACGAGTCATTGCACTTGTTGGAGATGCCGTGATGAGATAAGTGGTGTCGATTGACATCTTGGAGGGATATCTGCACGAAGTGATTGAAAAAAATCTAAAAAACATACACCTCAAATTGATTCCAGCAAAAGAAGGCAATCGAATTCTCAAAATTAACCTATACTGACATATTTAAGTGCCATCGCTCTCTGAAAAATATCTGCAACAAATAACATATTTTTGCGAACAAACGGTTTAGTGAATGGGAAATTATCAACTTTGAATAAGGAAAAAAACTGCTGATCACAACAAGTCTGTTGTCAATGATTGATGAAGTGTCTTAGACTAAATATGAGACACACGAGATTTAAAAAAAAACACAAACAATGTTTCCCAATAAAAAAAAAATATTTTTAGAAATTAGCATTTCCTAAAATTTGTTTTTTTAATTGTTTTTTTTCTCTGAGGAATCGAATAACAGCATTGCTTTCATAGATTAGTGGCATTTATTGACATGAAACAAATATATTTAAACATGTAGGTTTCTCACTTACGGACTTCCATTTCGTTGATTCAAATTTCAATTACCATTCGATTTATTTTTCGATACATTTTCCTAGTTTCCCTTTCGATGAACCACTAAAAATATTAAACTCACAATTTACCGAAATTTAACGAAAATATTTCATCTATCGATATTTCTAAGTGTTTTCCTTTTAATTATGCGTTTTTTAATATTTTTTTTATTATTGACTGTATACAACTTTTAAATACTTTATTCTTTTTACAATTTTTAATTGTTGGGTGACGAATGCTCATTTTTTTCAAAAACACTCTATATCTGGAGATTTTTCTGTACTATGAACTTTTTTCCAAGATAGAATGAACTCTCAGTTATTCAGCTATCAACTATTTGCCTTCCAGATTAATAACATTAATTTAGTAATGTCAACCAACTTTAATAAATAACTCTTATCCCACTAAATTAATTATTCTTGTACAATTGGTTAATCATGGATTGAAAGAAGTGAAATTGTTAGGTGAAATCGTCTCAGTTGTTGAGATTAGCGACTGTGTCAATTTTTTATTTTCCAATATCTTTCGAAGATAAAGAAATGAATCAAAAACAAGCGATGATGTATTTAGAAGGAATGCTTCCAAATGAAAAAAAAATGATGACATCTGTGCAAAGGTTGAATTCTAAAATTTTATTGTGTTGTTTTTTTTCATAGTGAATAATGACGTAATGTTTTTAAAATTTCTCCCAAAAATAGGAGGAGATAAGCAACCATTATGATGTGTTTAGATGTCATGAGCATTCATATGAAATAAAAAGTACCGAAATCAGAGCTGTGATTGGAGTTGGAGGACTGATTATCTGCGCACATTTTTACGGACAGCACTCTTTTTCTATTCGTTATCAGCTCAGCTATCTGCTGGCTTAATATGCAGGACATTTAAAAAAGAAACGCATTTTAATAGCATTTATATTTAATGCCTAAAATATCAAATTTATGTAATAAATGTATCAAAATCCGAGCAGCAGTTTATTATTTACGTCACGCGAATGTCACGAATATCGAAAGGCCATGATTTTATTTTTCTCTTCCACGCTGTCCATTTTCATTTCTGAAAATATTGGACTATATAAAGGGAGTCGGATGGATAAAATATCTGGTTATAGAGAGATCAGTCATAACTATGAATGTTGAAAATGTCTTTCACCTTCCTGTAAACGTCACTGAACTCATCATACATATTTCAGGATATTAACATATTTGCGAGTCACCTGAAAATTCATTTTTTTCCTTTTATGTAGATACAGATGCGTCGTACAAGGCTCTTCCCCAAGACTTAAAATTCATTTTCGTCTGATTTTTGTAACATGCGATTTTCGAATATCTTGATGTATCTTATTTTTTTTTAGATAGTTCAATGAGGAAGATTATATTTATATAAGAAATCTGATAAACTGTAAGTAAAGTGAAATTATTTAACCGACAAAAATAGTTAAGAGTTAATTAAATAGTACCTTTAAATCCAGAAACATAGCTCCAACTTGTCAATGAATACTTTCTTTATAAATTATTGCATAAATTCAAGAAAAACATTTTTAAAACCAAGAAGTTCCCCCTTGAAATAACCGCAATTCCATTTTGCTGTAAAAAAGTGGAGATTTCTGAAAATACACAATGGACTTCAAGTATCAAGTATTTTAGAATACAACAATATTTCAACTGGAGTATAATTTTTTATTATGACACTGAAATAAAGCTAGAACATTTCCTGTAAATATTTTCAAGACCGTTCTCCCACAATTAAAAAAGCGTATTATATTCAAAACGCCATCCGAAGTAAAAGTATCAATTATTTTTATTGGTAAATTATTTCTCACAAAATTGGCCTTCTTCAAGATTGATCATCGATATAATTATCCTAAATTTTTCAAAAAAGAATCTGTTCGAGATTTATAATGCAGCATGTGAATATGGCTGGCTCTCCGATTAGCGCGAATAAAATCGAAGATAAAAGAAGATGAAGCTTAAATAATAGATGTTACATCATAGATGAAAAACAGAAAGGCAAAACATCATTTGCTGATTGGTATCGGTTAAAGAAGTATGCAAGGAAATTAACTATGCAGTTTCTTAGCTGTTTGGAGTTATTTTCTGAATGATTTTAGATAAGAACAATGGATGTTTTGAAGTAAGATTATTCGTAATTATGCATAGTTTGAATTGTAACCAGTGTTTTGAGGTTGTATATGTAGTTGTAAAACTGAATGCAATTATTAAGATTTTATCGATAGTGAAAATCAGATAAAAATGTATGCAACAGTATCTAAATTTATTTCAATAACTCTTTATTACTTTATAAAAATGCATAGTACTAAAGAGTTATTGGAAATTAATACTTTACTGCTTAAGTGCTTTTTACTATTAATTTCAATTTTTTGACTTCTGAAATAAAGTATATTGTTGAGAGTAAGTACCGTTCTGTTCTTCTACAGCAAGTTGAAGAAAATAAATTCTTCTTAGGTATAATGAAGCAATTTTGCTAGCTAACTTTATTCATAAAAGGCGTTAATCATTATTATGAATATATCACATGTAGAAACATTCAGTTTGTCTATTAAAGCAAAGTAATAATTTATAGAATTCTATAATGAAATGAAATTTGAATAGCAATTTATTATCATTCATCATAAGTATTACCAAGCTGAAGTCAGGAAGATGTTGAAATACAAATTCACTGTTGCATATCTAAATTGTTGATGGTTCGATACAGGAGCAGTTAATGAAACGATTTTCAAATTGATAAAATAAGGTTTCTCAAATCAGGCAAATATTTATTTTCTTTCTAGAAGAATTCAATTTAGAATTAATTCTACACCGAATTGTGTGATCGTTGAAACAGATTGAAATTTCCCCATGTAACAAAAGTCGGTTGTTTTCCTCCCTGAAGAAGGATGTTATCTTTCGAGTGTATTTTGTAACCATGATAGTCAATAGATTAAAACAAAGGGAAGTAAATACAGAACTGTCCGGAAATTAAGGAGCTAACTCAATTTCTTTTTTTCACAATAGTTAACTGAGAAGGATGAAAGAGGCTGGCTTGATTTCAATGCATAGAAAATAGGTATTATCAGCTGATTGATGGAATGTAAATATTTTGTTTGAGAAACTGACAAAAGAATGAATGTCAAAACTAAGCAAAAAAATATTAAAATATTATGTATGCATTAATATTAAGAACTATGTCTTTTTTCTTGATTTAATAAGTGATGTAAATAACAGAAAACGTGCAATATATATATATAACCATGAATGATAAAATTAAAAAGGTTATTCCATCAATGTTGGTAAAAAATTAGGAATTGATAAAGGAATTATCAGATGGCTGCGAAACAAAATTTATGAAATAGAAAATTTAATTATAAATACTATAATTTTAATCGATTAGTCGAAAAAACTATCAAAGAAAAACGTTATATATTGATAAAAACCAAAGGAAATCGTCGGATAACTGCTGCCACTAAACTGGCTGAATTGAAAAGCCCGAACACTAAAACGCTATGCCATATATTACAATCACCTTGATCTTATTCACCTACGGAAGCATAAAAATCATTTGCAGTAGACAGTTAGATGAGTTCCATTGAGTACAGGGTTAGCAAGAAATAAGTTACCCATTTCAGAGGGCTCTAAAATGCGTTCTATTGGTTCAAATAAGATAAAATTTAAACTACAGAGTATTCAAATGATGCGCTTTAAATTTATTAATTAAAAAATTATTACAAAAATTCACCAATAGATGGCGCTGTAACACAAATGACATTTATTTACATATATTGAAAATGTGAAACATAATTTGCGTTACAGTGCATGTCTATTACCATTTTTCTTTGGATAAAAAGAAGGCGGATTCTGCACGAACATTAGCTTCTTCTCTGTTCTTCATACCTACGCTGCAAGGAAAAGCGCTACTGGTGAAATTGTTCTACCAGAACCAACAAAACTCCTTTGCAACTCTAAAGGAATTTCGTCGTATGAAGCAGATACAAAGAGGTCCAATGTCTCCAGGTGCCCTACGCAAGATGATGCATAAATTTGAAAAAACTGGGCAACTTGGCCTTCTTCCAGGTAGAAAACGAAAAAAAAACCCAAAAAAAACCGTCTTCCAGCTTTGAAAATGTTGCGACTGCGCTCGTTCAAGCCAACAGTCAGTCGCCGCATAATAATATGAGTTTGCCAGTTGTTTCACGAGTTCTAGATATGACGTATTCAACTGTAAGAAAAATCGAACGGGAGATTTTGCATTTATATCCACACTAAATCAAGTCTGTGCACCTGTTGTAGGAAGGGGACTTAGAGGTCCGTAAAACTTCTGCACTTCAGTTTCTTGCTCGCATGGTGGTTGACACAACTTGGCCATGGAACATTCTGTGAAGTGATGAGGCCCATTTTTGTCTCAATGGGCAAGCTAACACCCACAACTGTAGAATTTTGGCAGAGGAAAACCCTCACATCATCCAGGAACAACTCTTGCATCCTGAAAAAGTGACAGTATAGTGTAGTTTTACAGCTACCTTTATCTTATGACCGTATTTCTTTGAAGGGATAACTTCAAATGGAATCTAAACCTGTTCGGTCACAGGACAACGGTACCATGATATGCTGAGGGATTTTGTAATCCTAATTCTTCTACAGTGCTGATGCCTTCAAGACATCATTTTCATGCAGGATGGTGCACCACTTCATGTTGATTGTCGTGTAAATCGATTGTTAATAAAGCATTTCACAGAATCACGAGTTATCAGTCGTCATTTCCCAATAGTATGGCCTCTTCGCTCGCCCGACATACCTCTTGCGATTTTCGGTTGTGGGGTTATTTGAAGGACAATATCTACCGTCAAAGGCCATCATCTCTACCAGATCTGAAGGACAACATTCAGCGCCATATTCTTAATATTCCAGCAGACTCACTCCAGTCATCTATGGAAAATATGGTTATCCGTTTAGAGCATATTATTGAAAATGAAGGAGGACATATTGAGCAATTTTAATTTTACTTTATTTAACAATTATAAACCATATTAAATGGTTTTATGTGTATTGCAACGCCACTTAACGGTAAATTTCTGCATTAATTTTTTTATTTAATGAATGTAAATCCCATCATCACAATAATCTGTAGTTCAAATTTTATCTCATTTGGATCAATAGAACGCATTTTAGAGCCCTCTGAAGTGGGTAACTTATTTCTTGCTCACCCTGTATTTGCAACAAAAAGAAGCGACGGGAATAGCATCATGAATTTGACAACTGAAGTAATCATTGCTGGGGAAATATACAGTTCATGGATGAAATATGCAATAGATTTTATTCATTGTCCGATTCCAGACGTAAGTGAATCAAGAGAAGATTATTTTCCCGTTAATATATTGGAAATTAATTTTTGAGGTAATTGTGAGCATGAGAGATAGTTGAGTTACAATCTGGGCAAGTATAACTTTGAAAGGGCTTATACAACTTTACATCTTGGAAAATTACCTTAAAAGGAGTTATGAATGCTAGAACGTATTATCAGGATATATAAGTAACTCATATATGCAGTTTTCATATTATTATTTGAAACGTTTGATACTTATTAATGTTAATACCATTAGTATTCATCATAATAATGGATGTTAATACCATATATTGCATCGTGTAATGGATGTTGGTGTTCAGTTGTAAAATGAAAGAATGAATTTGACCTAAATCCGTAAAATATACATGGGATATCTTGAGAGTCACATAGCAAAGAACATTTTATCAGTACTTTAAAAAAACTAGTTGTGATAATTAAACAGGAGTGGAAGAATTTACCTATGTTTCCAGGATAAATTGATAAAGAATATGAGCATCTGATGCCGTTTTTACATAAGAATCAGAGGGGGATAATTTGTTTATTAAAATTTCATAAAATATCTGTAATCATATTCTTAAGATTATTTTATTTATTTGTATAAAACTTTTAAATTTGTATTTTTTTGTCATCTGTATCTTCTGTACATTATTATACATATTTTAGAATAATATTTTTGTTTAAATTTGTTTATATTTTATATTTATGCCTTTATCAACATAAAATTAATTATTTTAGAAAATTTATAAAGCACTGTTGTGTTCATTTTGCCAAAAAAAAAAATCTGATTTAAACTTACCTTATATTTTAGCTTTTATTTGTACCAAAATCATTACTAATTAGACATTTCACCGCAATTTGCTTTGTAAAAAAAAATTGTCTAAAAGTCTTATGTATCACTCCTTTTAAATATTGAAAGAATAAAATATACCAGTGAAAATTATACACTGAGTTAAGCTTTTCTTTTTTACTTCCCTTGATTAAATGCTTTTGTCAGTTTGATATATGTTCTTAAGAAAGTTGTACTAAGCAAATCTGCATAGAGTAAATACCATGTATAGAATAAATATGAAAACAAACTAATCGTGGTTTTTTAATTATAAAATTGATTTCTTAAAAATATTAATTTAAATGGTTAGAAAAAAAAATTTAATAAAAGTGAAGAAACTGAATTTATTGCATGTATATTACATCTTAATAATCTTGTATTAAATACATCTTAATAATCTTGTATTAAATACATCCTAATAATCTTTACAATTCATTGAAAGTTATTAATTTCATATTCAGTTACGGTTGAAATCCTTTACTTAAAGATTAAGTCTCTTGAGATGGAGTTATGACGATGCAAGTCACGAGACAACACTTGAGTAAGAAAGTCGCCATAATATATTACTTACAAGTAGTGTTGGCAATTATTCCTCAGTAAATCATTTAGGAACTCGAGGTGATCATTTAGGAACTCGTATATTCCTCATAACTTTCTGCTCTCTATATTTTTAATGTTCATGTTAATCCCTCAAAGAATACAGTGTAGTCTCTTTTCATAGAAGCAAACACAATTATCTGCATATAAATAGAACTTATGAACATAAAAAAAGGAAATTCCGTATCTAATATGAACTGTTGCCGGATGTATTGAAAAAATAGCATGCACGAGATAAAGATGACTATCTTGAGGATACATGAATAATTACAACGTCTCGAATATTGCTTACGCTCTTAATTGAAAAAGAAAGATTTGTATATGTTGGATGAAGACTGTTGGAACAAAGTTAGCTAGCTAAAATCGAAATTATTTAAGAATACCAGTCTTTTTAGTAAATTTCTGTCTAAAATAGCTAGCTTTCTAAAATAACTGAGTGGTGCGAAATGTAAAATGTTGCCTCTGCATTAATCTAAATATTGAAAACAATGAGGGTAAACTAATGAGCAGGACTCCGTCCAAACTACTGTTCCAATTTCGCTATTTTTTGTATCATATGAATGTTTATGATGTCTAGATGTCACGAAGGGTCATCTGCACTCTACCACCTTCCATTTTTAGAGAGATAAAAAAAATTCCTTAACTAGATATTCTCAAGGGAGGAAACCCTCTTCAGAATTTGGTTGTCCTAACCATTGAATCGATTTCAAAAATTGTAATTTCATATAAAAGTTTATGATTTTTAGATAATTATCAAAGGTTGTCTCTTGCTCACCTACATTTTCTAAAGAATTCGAAAAAACACTACTTCATTCTGCATTATTTAAAAAGAAAATCATAATAGAATTCCTCTGTAACAACTAGGTTTCAGTTTCAAATTTTTTTACTTTCTTATGAATGCTCAGGACTCTTTTGATACACCATCATATATCTTCTTCCCCCATCTCTTCTTTTCGAGAGATATCACAAAATAACATTTGGCATTGCCCTCAAACTCAATAACGAATTTAATGATTTCTCCAATTTTTATCGCTAACTTGATCATTTCGCCACTTTGAAGTATAGCTAAGAATGCGCTATCATTATTATACTGATATAATTTCAAAAATACTATAGTTTATTTTTACATATGTAATTGTATTTTTGTGGTGATAAGATGTATTTCATCAAAAATTGATTGACATGAATAGTTAATTTAGTACTAGTCACCTTTGGCCACTGTATCAATGCCGTTAATTTAACCATGTTAATCAATCTGGTGTAATATGTCTTATCAAAACTAAAAAAAATTATATTAAATTATGCTTGCAAAATATTAATAGAATGTTTTTGATACATAGAGAATGTACTGGAATGAAACAGCGTTTTTGACATTTTCTTCAGAAAAGAAAGTCACGTGAGAACAGGGTTATTTTAAAGAATTAAAATGACGAAATCGGTAACCTATTTTTGCAGTCATTTATTTATCCTCTTGGCAATCGATAAAAAATCATTGCAGCTACATTTCAATGTTTGAATTAATTCGTTTTAATAAAATTAGTAGATTTATTTTATTTATATAACTAGTTAATTTTATGAAAATTATTAGTTTATACAGTATTTGTCAATAAAAATTGCAATGCTAATTAAAAAAATCGAACTGAAAGTGGTATTTCAAGAGTTTTTGTAATTTCAGAAGTATGTAGATATTTTCGTTTTACTTCCCTGAGATTCTTGCTGCCCTGCTTATAGGTCTCTTCCGATTACATGAGAATCAAGAAATCTTGAATTATACAAGCAAATAATAATAGACTTTAGAAATAACTGTTTATAACTTAAAAAAGAAAGAAATTTAATGGAGAGATGTTGGAGTAACATAGAGGTAAAGTGGAATCTAGCTTAAGAAGCACAATTCGTTCCAGTTTCCTACTCACGATGCAAAACATCCGTTAAGTGAAACAATTTTGTTCCATGAGATTGCAATCAAAATAAAACAATGCGTGTTTCCATTTCGAAAAAAAATATTACCAAACAAATTTATTATGAGATAATTTATTATATATAACGCATGTTGTTTTTTTACAAGAATTGTGCCTAAAAGCACTTGTTTTTTTTTAGGTTTTAAGTTTATTTAGTTAAATCCATTAGTTATTATAGTTATTAGTTACTATATTTCATTCGGTTATTAAGTCTTTATTAACAAAAGATATTAAATTGACACAAATTAATATGATTTTGAAGAATCATAAGAGTTTTAAGAGTATTTTAGTATTTTCAAAATTATATCAAAATGTATCTGAATTCTTTCCACAAAGAAATTCATGGTATTTCTGTGGTAGATGCCGAATAAAATGGCTCTAGTTTTATGTATATCTTAAACCTTATTTGCACATATTTTTATATTTACAAATCTCATTTCTTTTTCTCTAGAATGAAGAAATCGGAGAGGACATATCAATTCTATTCTATTCCGTTTTCATTTAGAACGGAACCGCTGCCGTAAACACTTTTTCGTGTGCTATTTCTGATATGCTCTATATTTCCTTAAAAATCGTTTGGATAAAATACTTAGCTTTAACTATTGGAATTGTGTCAAATTATTTTCTATTTCATTCATCACTATTTTTTCCCTGCCCTATTCACTTTTGGGGGCTTAGTGCCCTTTTCATCTAAAAGAATAGGCCAGAACTTTCATTACACTTTAGAGATATATTATAGAACTATTAAATTGAGGAATCGTTTATGAAATGAAATCAACTTAATAACATATTTCTTATTCTTGGACATATTGTGAATATTGTGATAATAATTGTTCCTTATTGTGAATGACGGTATTTGAAAAAAAAAGCCATCGAGAGTATTCAAAAAAGTAAGCAAGGGTTAGGTCAGAATTAAATAAGCCCCCATCTTAAGAAAATACTCTAAATGGGAATTCCATTTCGACAATATGTTTATTTGTCAGCTAAATTCTGTATTTTTAAATCCTGTTAATGTTTGAGGTTTAATCTCACTAACAGAATTCATAATAAAAAATCTGGCACGTAATTTTTTTTTATTCTTACTGTCCAATCGTTCACTGCTTTATAATCTTAGTATAAATTACCCGAAATCCATTCCTGGCAATATCATCAGATTTCTTTATCTTTTTATCCAAAATGTGAAAATATTCCTAGCCTTTCTAATCATCTTTTTGCTTATTTTGAAATATATTCGCAGTAATTCCAACTAAAAACCAATGTAACCAATTTTTAAGCCAATTTTTTTCTGCACATAGTTCTCAAAAACCCAAAGAAAGATTTATTTTTTAAAATAGTATTTTTTCTTAGCACATCCAATTCACCATAATAGTTGTATAGTGTAACATCTCCGATAATTCGATTTTTTCATTTCAATGATTCGTTTGTGTGTAACTGACTTCATTACTTTCAACACTGGTCAGACAACAAAGATGATATAAATACAAAATCTCACTTTCGTGTTTAGAAATAAGAATATTTTATTTACTACTAGCCGCCTTTGGCGACCAGCCAGTTCTCCAGTATTACCGCTCGCTACAATTTTCAATTAAATATTTTAAGTAACTGGTCTCTTAATAGATTCTCAAACAAAACATTTTTAATCTTCAAATTTTGATAGTCATACCAAACTTATACTCTTGTTTAGATCGTTTCGTTCAATTTACTATATATATTTTGCTAATTTGTTGTCATTTCCGGTAAAACTTCAACTTTAATTTAAAGTGGAGATGATGAAATTGCAATTAATATAAAGATATTTTTTAATAAAACCAAGCGTTTTATTTTATTTATCAACTTTATTGTTATTTATTTATTATTATTATTATTGAATATGAGTATTGCAAACAGAATCGCTCGGTATTAAAGTCTTATGTGAACTACAAAATATTTTTCATAATTTATGTAATATCTCAAAGAATAATTCAACAAAAACTTCTCAGATTGAGCATAAAATTCAGTTTTTAGATTTGCTTTCAAAAGGATTGAAATGAAATATATTTCAAAAATTATGAAGTCTAAATTTAATGCAGTAAGGTATCATATTCTGAGAAATATTCTGGACACACCAAATTTTAAATAAATGAATGAATTTTTCTATTTTCCGCGATCAACTAAGACTTGAATGTTAAAAATTTAGAAAAACTCAACATTTTCATAATCTTAGGCCAATTAACCTGCGCGCTGATTGGCGTATTTTCTTTGAAACGATCGATGGAAAATCTAAACTTATCCTTTTTTATTGAATAGTGATATTCAAATTTTCATATATCAGTCATTTTAAGTGATTGATTTAGTTGATTCGGAAATTAACTCTTTTTATTTAAAATATTAGTGTTTCAAGAACATTTTGTTAATCGTGATTTCTACAGCAGAAGCTTTATGTAAAATCAAAAATTCGTTATTTATTAGAGCATTTATTGAATCAAGTTACATAAAATTTAATCATTTTTCATTTAGACCATTTTAGCAGATCTGTGTCTTACTAAAGGTTTACAAATTAGCTGTGTGGCCCTGATTTGAATGGATATCCTGTTCATATTAAACAAAACTTGCCTTAAAATAAAACTGATTTATTGGATTAATAATATAGAGTGTGTAAAAGATCATAAAATAATTTTTCTTGAATTTAGTTTTTAGAAAAAATAATATTTCATATTTGTTTCATTTCCTACAGACACGTGCCGAAAATTATATATTTGCAGATTTCATTTCCAAAAAGATTTAATTTATTTTTAACTGGAGCTTTAATCAATGTGATGGCAACACTTTGAAAAAAGCTAATTTTTTTCCCATGAATGCGAAACGTGCTCGTGCAGCTTAAATTTTATTTTTATTTTGTACGAAAAAAACTGTTGAAAAATACAGTTAAAATATTTATTTAAAAATTCATTAAAAATAGAAATTTAAGATTAAAACATTGGTACCATTTTAAAAATAAATTTTTGATCTTTAACTTCATGTAAAAATCTTTTTTGTGCGATAATATTTTCGGAAGTTATAGCAGAAACACTCCAAAATTTCGCTTAATTTTTAAATAAATAAAATTATAATTAAAAATTCGAAAAAATAACCCCCAGGTGCACATTCCCGGCCTCCAAGTTATACACGTGCCAAATTTGGTAGCTTAAGTTGAATGGTCTGGCCTGTAGAGAGCCAACACGAACACACACATTAAGCTTTATTATAAGTATAGATTGATATAGATATCTTCATTAGCCACTCACTTATAACAAATTTTGGTTAAAGTATAAACTGCATTCAATGTTCATAAAGATTGAAACGAATGCTTTGCGATGATATCTTAGCATCCGGCCCTTTGTTGGCAAAGAATTTTTAATCTGCTTCACATTCAATCGTAATTCTTTCGTGTATATCATAGGTTCCCAAAGTGGTCCAGGTGGACCCCCAGTGGTCCATAGGAGACCACATGGGGGTCCACGTAGATGTGAAAAGAAAACAGGGGTTCACATGTTGTAAGTGGGGGTCCACGAAAAATTCTGGTTTTCATAATAAAGAACAACATTTTTGGCTTGGATTTACCTATCAACGTAGGCAGATAGCACCATTCACTAGGCAGGTATTCAAAAATATTCGAGACTCAGTTCAAACACAGAATTGAATAGAACAATAGATAATAGTACAAGTGTACACCACATGTCGAGACTTGCAAAGTGCCGCCCGTGCGCCCGCTCGTTCGGGATGCTTGTTTAGACCCGCAAAGGTATGAAATGCTACTTGCGCTGTGCTTGCAATCGACAGTAGTATAAATACGAATGCCAAGAACAAAACGTTACTCATTTGTTTCCGGGAGTTTGAACATAAAAGTGTGACTGTGAGTGAATCAATGTTCACTATTCGAATCAGTGATAGAGTTTTTGGAAACTAAAGCACCAGATTTAAAAGAAAGTCTGATCAGATATAAAGCGGACATTGCATACTTAACAGATTTGTTCATAAAATTCAATGACGTTAACTTGCAGTTACAAGGGGACAGCCTTAATTTAATAAAACAAAGGGTGTAAATTCGGCTTTTCTTGGTAAATTGAAATTAATGAAGCAAAATATTAGTCGGCGTGAATTCTCCCAGTTTCCGCAATTGTCACAGATAGAATGTCCTGATGAGGATATTCAGACATACGCTCAACATTTAAATATCCTGCATGATGACTTCAAAAATAGATTTGAAGATATTCTGACGATGGAAATACCACCATGGATCATAATCCCATTTGATGAAACGGAAAAGGCGAATATGGTATTTATTACAAGAGGAGCTACTTGAGCTCAGCACCAACGAGGAACTGAAGGTGAAATTTAAAAAAGGCTATCAAACATTTTGACTGCAGGCAGAAATCCCCGAAAAATATCCTGGGCTGTGGGAAATTGCGAGAAAATTTTTGATAGCGTTTCCCTCTTCATATCTTGTCGAAAGCAGTTTTAGTGCCGTTACCAACCTGTTAACAATAAAAAGGAGCAGATTGAACATCACAGAACGGGGATATTTGAGATTACTTCTTACAAAACTGAAGCCAAATATTGATAATTTGCTGTCAATTCATCAAGTACATCCGTCTCATTAAAACTATGACTATTTTTTATTGTTGATTTACATTTCAAAGTTCATTGTTGATTTTTTGTCAATTGTTGATTGTTTGTAATAATAAATGTTTATAATTTTGTATAACCACAAGTATTATTTTAATAAATAGGACACAAGAAAATGTGTTACTTTTTTTTTCTTCTTAACACCCCCAATTTAGGGTGATATTTTTTAGGAGTTTTGGGAATACAGTAGAAATGTAGCAGCAGGGGGTCTACCGAAAATAGTAAAACTTTGAAAGTGGTCCACGAGAAAAAAAAGTTTGGGAACCTCTGGTGTATATGAATTTTCATAGCCATCGTTTAGCGGAAAGCTTATTTATTTACTTTTCCAACGGTATGATTTTTGGAATACTTTAATTTTTTTTCTTCAGCATTTCAAAAAGAGTATTATTTATTTTAGACGTTAATCAAAAAATAGTTTTGTGTACATAATCTCTCTCTCTCTCTCTCTCTCTCTCTCTCTCTCTCTCTCTCTATATATATATATATATATATATATATATATATATATATATATACTTGAGAGAAAAACAATATTTCCTGTATGTAATTTGCACAAGCATGATCTACATATGTAAGATGAATATTCTAAGCATGCAATAGTATTAATTTTTTCTCTGAATTGCTGAAAAGGAATACAAACCTTATGAAGAACTATCATTCTCTTCATGATAATCGATAGCCAACAAGCAATATTTTGAAATGATTTTCAACAGTTCTTTTATTGGATTGATATCATAATTCAGTATGTTTCTTTGTGTCTTTTACTCAGTTATCATCAATAAATATGTTTAAAAATGCTAGAACATACTGAAAGTCCCTATCAGTTTAGATCCGATAAATACTGGAGGAAATCCACAAAGAAAAGAAGCTAGGATCTTCTATATTTCTTCTGTTGGCAAAATGTACATTTATCTTTTTCTGTCTTATTTTTCACTGAAGTGAATTAAAAAAAATCAGACGAAGGTTTCTATTTTTATTTTATTTATAAATTTAAAAAATGGTTACATTTATTTACTTTTAACTGCACATTAGCGTCTATCATCAGAAAATTGCGAAATCCTAATTACATTAATGTCCAATGCGCACCGTGTTCTGCGTAATAACTCCATCTGGAAAGTAACTGTTTGACAAGAAACGATTGCATAATTGAACTCAACGCCACTGGCTAACGAATGCCTACCACTTGCCATAAAAGTGAAATATTTCAGAGATGGAAGTCGAGAAGCGGCTGGAACCGGATTGCTTTTGTGTCAAGGTCGAAAGAAAGTCAATGCGCTTGCCACGGGTAGATCTGACAATATGTCCAACTGTCCGTCTGATCAAACAGAGGAGAGGCAGGCGCCAGACAGTCCTGGATTTCGCAGACTCATATTCGCCAACTGGAAACTTATATATTCCTATTAATCAACTCTGAGAGAAATAATTACTTATAACAGTGCGTTCATCAGCAAAGAATAATTAACGGATTGTTCTTGCGCAAAAGAAAGCGAACATTTTTGCCTCAAGATGAAGCGCTCTTCAGATATTGCGAAATAGCTTACAAAATTCGTAGAGTTATTGCATCACTGATGTGCGTCTGATTATAATATTTTACTCAAATTTCATTTAATTCGCTGCATTAAAAGGAATCACGATCACCACTTGTTCGTTGTAATTTATTTTACTTAGATGAAAGAAAAATGCGTCGAAATTTTGAAATTTAATTCTAATAAAATGACTTTCTATTTTTTCTAAAACTATTTAATTATATATTTAAAAGTGAATCATAAATAAAATTGCATAAATTAGAGCTAATTTGACTGTCTTTTATTATTTTTATTGGGTTTTTCCCCCGGCATATATGCCACTTCTCTATTTCCTGCTTTGTTTGAAAACTAGCTGGCATTCTAAGCATCTAATATGCATTTAGAACAACTGTTTCTTATAGAAATTTTTACCATGTTCCATTATGGTGGTTTCATTTATTAGATTAGACTAAAGCTTAATAACAAATGACGATATACATCCATGAAAAAAAAAAGATTGTAAAACCTAATTATTACAAATCTTAAACATTTTTTCATTTCAGTATTGCCCAGATTTTTGATGAATTGTTCTTTTCATAATTATCGTCTTTTACTTAGTCATTTATAATGTTTCGACACATACTGAAACACTTCAGTTACATTTATATATATATATATATATATATATATATATGGCTAGTCCCTTACATCAGTATGCAGTAGTGTGTAATATTTTTTTAAATCTATTGAAGCAGCTCCATTTTTAATATATACAGCTATAAACGTAATGATATCCATACAAGCTTTACGAATACAAACTTAAAATGATATTGAATATTTAAATTTGTAAATTGAATAACGGTCATACTAATGCTATGGGGAAAAGATTGCTGCATTAGTTGCAGCACAGCATGAACTCAACAGAGCTAGCTGTATGGTGTTAAACTTGCTAAATACAGTTGGATTCATCTACTTCAATTAAACCAGCATTTATTACATTGCATTCTTGATAGAACGGCAAAATATAAGTACTGAAAGCAAGAGCGATTCCTTTTCGCACATCCATTTATTCCCCATTCACACTATAATGGAATGCAGACATAGTGACAAAGAAAATAAAATCGTGTTTTGACTGAAAGGATCTGATAAAATTTCGATTTTTGTTTTGCAGTACAAGAAATGTTTGACTAATAATTATACTGTGTCTGGGAAAGCGATTGCAAACTGAAGCACTATTTTAGTTGAAAGTAAGCTGCGTTAGCATCTATTAAAACCATCTGTTCTGGTAGATTGTAAGAGACATTATTGCAAACTCTTGACACAAAATAATAAGAAAGAAAAAAAAAAACAAATAAATATCCAAAATTATCAATAAATTCTTGTGAACTATATAGGCAATTTTTTCATTTTTTTATTTTCCCAACAATCCAAAGAAGTTATTATAATTTTTTATGTACATTCTTTTTTAATATGACGATTGACCTCTTAAGAATCATCTGCTCACAGTCTTATTGCATATTTCTGGAAACGATTTTGGGCTAATATCATATACCCCTTAAACCTCTGAAAATTTTAACCTACCTCTATGACGAGGATATTACTAATAAATTTTAGGTTGAATCTTTCTATTTGAAACCTTTTAAGTTTATTCGTGATAATAGCATAATTTTGATGACGCTTTCAAACCAAATAAAACAACAAGATCTAAAATCAATTTCTGACAAATCAGAAAATATGAGCAACAGTTTCATACCGACATTTCAGCTGATATCTGTCTTTGCTGGATGGACAGGTGCTTGTTAGGTAAAAATCTGTAGGAGAATTTTCTTGTTGCACATGATTTGCTCTGTCTTTTGGCTCGTTTAAAATCCTTTACCCGTACATAGTCTTTGCAACTGTTAACCTATCCCTTTTCAGAGTACAGCTGTGTGCTTCCAGGTGCCTGTCACCGCTCATGTCTACAAACACAGCTGCTATCTCCGTTCACCTGCCGATGGAAGAAAGTGCAAAGGTTTTCATTCAGAGGATGTGTCTAAAAGCACTTCTGTAGCATCTGTATGTCAACATATGCTAAATTGCTGAAGTTAACGAGAAAGTGAATGGATCATAAAGTGTCCATGCATCCTCCGGATATACTGCTATAAGGATGTAGGGAAAGAAATTCTGTTGCTGTGTTTAGTTTTGTTTAAAAAAAAGATAATAAATTTGACTTTTATCCATTGCATTAATGTCGAAATGTAACTAAATAATGGAAAATAAATGAAAAAAACTTTTTTTTCCCAATTAATGAAGACATTTATCTAACTACGAATTTTATTCTTTTTATAAAAGTAGAATCGAAGTTGAAGCACCATCAATTATAATAAAAGTTTTATTACCGAAAAGAAATAAAGTATTTTAAAGAAACTAGCATGCTATTTCAGGGAATGAATCACATTTTCGACAGTATTTACGTTGCGTGAAAATACATCTCTTCTGTCTGAAGCATAAATCATTAATGCAGTAATAAAACATATTTTAAAGAATAATCTGAAATTTAATAATTTATATTAATTATATTATATTAAATGCAAGTTTGTTATCTAATAGGTAAAATACTTCACTTTCATAAAATTAAATCAAGGTAAAATTTGATTAATAAAAGTTTCTAGAGTTATTTTCTATAATATGATGGCTCCATACACAGAATGATAAAGAAAAAAGACGAAATCCTTTCTAGCTTAAAATTTTTTAACATTCAATATTTTATGTTTGAAAAAAAAAACTGTCAAGAAGAAAGAAAAATATTTTTTCAAGTGTCATATGCTGAGATGTAGTTAATGAGACTGCTATCCTATAAAATGTGCACTTATAATTACAATAAAAAAACTGCCAATAATATGCCGTAATACAAATATTTTGTGATAGAAACTAAAAATTTCTATTTATTCATGTAGTTTGGAATTGAATTTATAAAAAGATCTACTGTAAAGTGAAACTCTCTTCGCATTGCTTAGATTTACTGTTCTAAGGTAAGGCCTTATCATTTTTCTGAACTCCAAATAAGCGCTGTGTTGAATGAATTTTTGGTATCCGAATTCTGTGCCCGAGAAAAGAATTAAAAGAATGTTCCTCTTACCGTATCTCGAGATGTGCAGTTTCTACATGCTGAATTGATTTTTCATTGCCATTAGAGTTATCATATTCTTGACCCATATCCAGCGAGGAATTTGTAGTTTGTTCTTCAAGCTTAAAAATCGTGACTTCACTGAAATCTCATCTTATTTCTGCTAGCATCCCATGCAATAGTATATGAGACACGCTGCAGACTTAGTTGGAGATCCTATCTCTCTAGCTTCTGTTGTTTCAGACAGGTTGGGACAGTTCAGTTTGTATCAGTGTGGGTTGAGTAACAAAACCATCGGGAATAATTTAAAAGCGTTTTTCAGTTTTTCTGTTATAACATTATGTCATACATTAGTTACTTCAATCTTTTTTTTTTTTGCTTTGATAAAAGATAAGGGAGGACTTTTCTCTTTTATTTCTGAGGTAAGTGAGTAAGAATTTTTGTCAAATATTGTTCGTCTTGTTATACAAGAACATCATCTCTAGCTGGTTCATTCGCAAAGCATTTATTATTGATACTTCATAAAACATTGCATCAAACCAAAGATACTGTGTGGAGGCCGTCGCCCTGAGAACACGAATTTCATTATTACTTTGCATGGGTTCTTTTGTTAAATCTCTGGTGCAGGAGTTAGTGAATTAAGAAATTATGCTATAGAATCTGTACGCTATTTGATAAAGTCCTTGACTAATAAAACGCAAAATATGTCCAATTTCCTTCTTTTCGCGATTTATAAAGGCATAACAAGAATCTGAAAGACAATAAAAAAATGAAAATTGGCAATTTCCTAATAGAAACTTTATCTACTTCACAAAGTCTTTCTTTTTAGCTAAGAATGTATTCAATGTCCCAGTCTCTTTCACTTCACATGAAATTCTTGTGATATTTTCTCAAAAATAAGTCTGCTTAAAACTACACTCTGAAATTTTTACAGACTTCTTTAGTCAGGGTGTCATCCTTGTGTAAAGCATTATTACTTTGCAATGAACTTCAGGTGCAATGAAGGTGTAATAAATTTCCCCCAATAAAACATATAATCTTGATTTCCAATAAAACCAAACAATAAAAGTTGGTTGTCTAAATTTCCGTGCGCGCTGCTGTATTTTAAATCTATGCTATCAGTATCAGTGGGAAAAAAAATTAAAAATACAGTTAAGAAATTTTTCAAAACGCTGTATCACGGCAACTGTGTTTTAGGTCAAACATCTTTTCTTTTTTTTTTAATTTGCGTGGGAATTTTTTGTGTGTGTATTATAATTCTTTTACCCTGGTCTACAATCAGTTTTCTACAGTGTTTCTGTATAAAAGAAAAAAGTTCTAAATAAAAGAAAGAACTTCTTCGAACAACCTACAACAGTTGCACATTACTGTCGGTTTGTGTGAACTGCATTGTGCCAATATAAGGGCACATGCTGCGCTTCAGACTTAAGATTTGATCAGCTCTTATAACTGGAAATTTTAAAATATTCATATATATTTAGAAGAACAAAATAATTATACAGAAAAAAGAAAGAATATAGAAATAAATGAGAGTTCAAAAATAAATTTTTTGAAACAAAAATGACATTACTTCTTTTGTATATGAAGTACAGAGTACAGTATCATAATCGTCGAAAAATTCGTACTCGAGATTTTGACGAATATGCACATTTCAGATCTTTCTGAATTCAAAAAACATATTTTTGGAATTTTGTCTGTCTGTAAACATGATAACTCAAAAATCCTTTGAACTAGAAAGATGGAATTTGATATACGGACTTACAACTAAAGTTTCTATGAAATTTTGAACAAAATCCATTCAGAGGAAATCTGCCAGTTTGTTTGATTACAAATGAACTCGACAACGACAGAGCGTAAAAAGCAAGAGAGATAAAGCTTGGTGCATGAGTTTAGCATGTAAATTGTAGGTTCTTATAAAATTTTGAACTAAATCTGCCGTAAAGTTTATAGTCTGTCTGTCTGCAATTTCGCATGCATGTAAATACTATAACTCATAAAGTAATGACTTAAAGCAATGAAATTTAGAATGGGTGTCAAGACTACAACTATATTTCTTGTAAAGTTTTAATTTCAGTCTGTCGGAAATAGACGTACAAAATACCAATACGCTCAAAGGATTCCATAAAAATGTTAGATTCACTCTAAAGATCTATATTTCGTAATTATTGTTCGCCAATCCGATGCAAGATATTAGTGGCCTTAACTAAGTTACATAATTTTATGTGTGGGGGAGGAGGGTGATAAGACCTTTAGTAAAGAGAATACAAGAAAATTTTGGGCGACTAATCTCGCGAGTTCCTTTATATATTACAAAACACACCTTAGATATAAAAAAAATCAGCTTAACAGCTTGATTATAGTGTTTCATATATATAATGTTTCATTTGAAATTTATATAAATAACAGTTAAAAATAGTGAAAAGAGTTTTTTTAAGGAAAAACTGCATTCTTTAAAAATGTACTGAATGATGCCAAAAAAAACTTGTAATAGTGACAAATTGGACGAAATTGTGTTATTAGTAAAACATCAAAAATCCCGAAAAAATCTTGATTTCTTTGCAAACTTATGCGGGTTTAATTTGATGAATTTATGGGGCAAATGTTTTCATTATACGTTTACTGAATGTTTGCGAAGTCATTAGGAAAAAAACCTGTGGAATTTAATTTTAAATGATCATGCAATATGTAATAACAGATAAATGGTATTTATACATGAACGTTTACTGCAGTTTATTCTATCACAATTGTAAGATGAAAATAAATGTTCTACTCTAATAAGTAAGCATGAAAGACATACTTCGCCTTATAGAGTCGAATGTTTTATTAAAAATGGATTAATTGGTTGCAAATAAAATGAAATAATTCTGTATAATGGCATACATTTGACAAGTAAATTCCAATATCGTATTCAAAAATTCTTTAATTTTTTTTATTAACTTTAATAGCAGAAGAGAGTTTCGTGCCTTGGACGTATATATCTAGATTCACTAGCTTCTTCCTCGGTGTGGGCTACTATCTTAAAAAAATACTCACTTGTTTTTAGTAAACATATAGCATTTGATATCTTGTTCTTTTTTTTTCTATATTTACAAGTTTCAAGAATTATTTTAGGACTTTTCTCTCTACTTTTTGACATCATAAACTAAAACACATAGTTTGTGCAGTACTTTGTAAGTAAAACTACATGAAAAAAATAAATTTCAAAGTTTAAATTGTGTTGCAATTGTATACTGCTTCTTCGTGTTATCATGGATCCTAAACACTTTCTATACCATGGATCATTGATCAGGAGTACATGATATTAACTATCGTATTATTTTTAGTTTATGATGTCATAAAAGGGAGCACTGAGGACGAAAATCATGAAAATATAAAAAAGTAATTGGAGCTATTGAGCTGAAGGGGAAAAAGAAAAAGAAAAATTCAATTAGAGAGTCGAGTAAAATGCTTAGTTTTAAATTTACGATTTTATTTCAATACGTGACGGGCTCTAAGAAGTCTGGGGAAGGGAAAATCGAACGTGATATTTGGTTCGACATTAAAAAATATTTTTCTGAAAAAAGAAGAGCTTTGTTTAATAGAATATATAAATCATTTGGCAAATTTGAACTGAAGATTGACGAAAAATGCTATTCGAAGTCCGCTAACAAGTTAGCAGTGTACAACGGCAGCATTTAACCTATCACGTGGAATGAAGAAAAATATTTGGGGAAAAATTAAGTTTGTTTATGACTATATACGTTACAAAACTAACTATTAAAAAGTCAGAAAAAACAAATTTGTCAACGGAAATTTCTATTTAAGTAAGGCTTTCAAAGCTTCGGAGATGCATGGTTATCATTAGATCTTTTTCCTCTTCGCATTTGTAATCAGTACGAAACAAAATTAACAGTAATATTGATAACTGAAATAGGCGAAGTTATTATGCCAACATGTAACATGAATCATTTCTCATACAATTATAATTCTTGTTATAAATCAAACTGTTTATATTACTGTTTATAGAAAATGAAAACTGAATTTGAGTAAATGTTACAAAAGGCAGGATATCTATGATTAAAAAGAAAAAATACAACAGTCTCCCCTATATAGATTTCACATTCCTATGTAAAGCAACATTTAAGTAACGAAAAAACAAAAATGTTTTTTTTACCTCCCCCTTGAAATGAGTAGAAAAAAAGATTTTTTTTTTAAATAACACTATGATTACAAACATTAAACAATTCTTACAAACATTAGGATTGGACAAAGATAGCTTTCAAGTCGCTGAAGTCCTCAAAACGACAGATTCATTTCTACTTTAACTTTTTAAGTTCAAGCGTTCGAATCAAAATAAGAAATTTTTGTGATAAGTTAAATAATTTTTTAAAAATCACTCCTTTTATATACAGATTTTTTATAATGATTCTGACATAGACGCCTATAAAAATAGAAGCATGCTATTAAACTTTCCTCTCTGAAACTTCATTATACTTTTAACCCTTTCGCCGTCGTCTCCTGTTCGCGAAAATTTCTGTTTTTCGCCGCATTAGAACGAACAAAAATAAAAACTCAAACAAGTAAACATTTACAAAGCGTTTTAAACGCTTAAAAGTTTTAAAATGTAGAAGAACGCTTGAAGAAAGTTACGGCTGTCCTGCTGAAGTTTCACTTGAACGTGCTAGACACGCTATGGACGACGAAGAGGTTAATAATCTTGCTTGAAGTAACTGCTCATCGCGGTGATTGAAGACATTTTGAAGAACTGATTGATATCTGTTCTGCTAAAACAGTACCGATAAATTTCAAAATTGGAATCAAAGATGTCAAGAAAGCAGCACAAAGAAACGACACAAATCAATGTAAAAAATAAGACATCAAGAAACACCAGAGAGTATCAAATTTCAAAAAAAGATACTTTCGAAAGCTGATTGTGCATGCATGTTTACAAATTATATGCAAAATTAGGCTGACGATTTTAAGATTGCAAATTAAATCAATTCATGCGATTTAATAACCATGTGACAAATTGTCATTCAAGCATTTAAAGGACTAAATATATGCAAATGCTTGCCATATATTATAGGAATGTGTTTATCTCATTTAGATTTTGATTAATAAACGAGCAGGAAAAAAGAAACGTTATTATTGTTTATTTTTTGGATACTATAATGGAAAAAAGGAAGATGAATGTTATAGCGAAACCTTTATCTAGTTTTCACTTAATAATGTTGAGTCAAGTAATGTTAATCAGCGGGAATGTATTCACCGAAATTTTCTTGCATATTCTCTAATAAATGTACTTGTGTATTGTTAACCACGCCAGTGGCAAACAATAGTTACGAAAAAGTCTATACAATCTTTGGCGTTTTTTTTGGTAATTAATTGCTTGTATGCGGCTAATATACAAACATCAGAAAACAGAATGGGTATTTTGGACAACTTTTTTTATGGACCGATTCAAGTCAAAATTTGGCATAAAAATACGATTATATTCACAAAATCACATAAAGAATTGTATGTTTTTTAGTATATGCATTTTTGATCTATTGCGTTTACATGCTTATCGAAGATAGACGATCAATCTCTTAACGAATTTAATTCTAAATTTGATACATATAGACACTTTAGATGCTAAAACTGTGAATTAAATTTTATCCATCTAATTTCTCTTTGTTTTACAGCTATCGCATTAACTTTTATTCGAACAACCGGGAAAACAGAAGTCCTCTTAGTGGATTTTATTCAAAATTTGATAAGATAAATTTCGAGTAGCAATCATATATCAATTTTCTTCCATCTAACTCAAAACGTTATTTAATTATCGTGCTTGCTCACAAATAAGCAGACACGATTTTAAAATTGTATTTTTCAGACACAGAGGGGTTTGAAACATGGATATTTATCAGAATGTCGAGTTGTTTTTTTACGTTTGCAATACTTCGTTATATTTCGCAAACGAAAAAGTAAAAGGAAGGAATATCGAATGGAAGTTTATATCATACTTTGAACTGCGTTTGCTTAGGCATTTTCTATTAGTGGTGTACAGATTTGTTAAATAACCTATTAAAGATAAAAAGAATTTTATAAATAATATAAGTGAAATTTATTTAATACTAGCCATCTTTGATCACCTGCTATTTAAGGCAATTTTCGTTGTGTTGCTTTTATCTCTTATGCAAAACTTAATATTCATAATTCCCTCAAGAATATATTTTTAAGTATCAAAATGTGACAGCAATTAAAACCTTATAAGTTAAATAAACCAACACCTGCTCTAAATCATTATGCAGATCAACTATTCTAAGGGGTGAAATTCAGTGGCATCGTAGCACGTAAAATCTCATTTATTTCATTTATCTTCGATTTTTTCCCGGTACTATATTTCATTTTGAGACCGTGAGCGTCTGGTCTTGCCATTCTATATTTATACCATTAATTGTAGCATGTAATAACATGCCATAACTGTCCCCATAATGCACACGAGTGATTAGTGGCTATTATAATTAATGGCACTTTAAATCATTATTCGTCTTTGATGAGCTGCGTGCCGTTAAGTGGAAAAAACTCTTGATCACTTTGCTTTCATTCTCTCACGCAACGATCATCAACTGCAAGGTAAGCCCATATATCCGTAGCTATTTGGTTCTCCAAGCATTAGGATGAAAAGTTTTCAAGAGAGATACACGACTGTCTATTAATCGAAACCTCTTTCGTGGACGGTAGGACATGACAAATTATAGTGAAACTACCCGCGTCGATATTGGAAGAGTGAAAACATTTTAGGGCTTTTTGAAGAAGTGAACCGTGGACGTTGAGATGGCGTTAAATGAGATGAATTGTGCTTTTTAAAAACTTTTACTGGACATATATTTCTTCTCCCACTGTCTGATCAGAAATTATGATGATCCGTCTGTATAACTATCCGTTTCCAACGGATGTACAAGTAATATTAAATATAATTCTTTTATTAATAAGAAAGGAAATATCAACTGCCATTGGCTTCTGCATTGTAACAGTAGGGGTATTGTAACTTCTTACATAATAAACACTATGCAGCTCAGTGTTATATTCTTGTATAGTTTAAATTTCTTCTTTTTTTATTTGTGAAAAAATTAATCATTTATTAATAAAACTAAACTGTTGAATTAAAAAAAACTTTTTAAATGAGAAATTACTTATTTAATTAAAATTTTAACTTTAAAATATGTGAATGTGCCATTGTTATGTAGTGAAACGGCGTTTTAAATTTCTATTAATATTAAAGGATAATATGTGTGTGTGTTGGCTATGTAGAGTACAAACCATTTTATCTAAAGCTACCGAATTTGGTACGCATATACTTTGGAAACTAAGCATCTCGGTGCATTTTTTTTTTCTGAATTTTGAATTTGAAGCAACTTTAATTAGAATTTTAATCAGTTTAAAATTATGCAAAATTTTGACGCTTTTTCGCAATAACTTCCGAATATATTCCCTTACAAAATGATTTTTACACACCCTTAAAATCTAAAAATAAGTATTTTTCAATAATGCCAGTTTTGTAGCTATAAAAGTCTTTAATTAAATTTTAAGCATATTTTAACATTTATATTGCATTATTTGCATTGCTGTGATTAAAATTTAAATCGTTTTCATTGTTTCTTCAAACACTTAATCGCGTGATTTTTTCCCATTATTGAAAGATAAGAAAGAAGGATTCTATTCAATATCTATTGTTATAAATTCGGGGTTCTTTCGATATGTTGGTGGATAAAGAAACAGTATCAACAGGCCTCAGTAACAAACGACGACTTTTATTAACACGAAGACAAGAATACGCAGACCACAAATGTACAGCCAAGACGTACACAAGCAACAAACAGAAGCCCTACAAGTAGTATTCGGTAGTAATAACAAACACAGCAAGCAAAGCGGCAACCGCTTGAGCTCCACACAACGCTTGCGCTTAGGCCGGATTGATCCAACTATTCCGTCGTCTATTTCCATGATTGTCTTCAGCTTAGATTGCCAGCCTTCTATTGTTCCCGGAGCCGGGAAGAGAAATTTCTGGAACAATCAGGCATATCTCCGTTCCTATTGACTCTATCGTAAATAATACTGGAAGATTCCAGTATTGTTTATTTTGTCGCCAAAATCGTCACCAAGCCACCAAGTTTGTCGTCAAGCCCTGAGGTCACTGATTCGGCATCCGACAGAGCTGATCGTAAAACGGTCTTTCCAGTGATTGAGCTAACCGGAATGGGAAGCAACATTGCAGATCTGTAACACTATATAGTTTTTTCAAGAAATAAGAAAGTGAAGTCATACAGTATCACAAAAATTAGAAGATAGTTGAACTGGACACTTATATTTTTAACAGCACTATGATGTCATTGGAATTTAGTCTATTAAGATAGTTCGCATGCGCAATGCACAGAATAGGTGTAAGACTATTAAAATAATATGGCTTTAATAACTGACAATTTGACAAATTTCTGGACATGAAATTACGTCAAATCTATTTTACTGAAATTAAATATCTCTAGTAAACCAGATAGTCGTCAAAGGCGTTCTATGAGGAATAAAAAAAAAATGCATTTACGATTATGTGAAAATTAGAAAGCTTATCATTATGATGTCATAGAATTTGACACTATTAGCGAATTTCATTTACACAATAAAAAAAGGCAGATGTGTGGCTATTAAAATAATACAGCTAGCCGTCTTTAGCGAACAGCCAAAGGCGGTTAGTATTAAAATAATACAAAATATCTTATTAAATCTAATTTTTTTAAATTTAAGGATGTTTATAAGTTGGCATACTATCTGTAAATTGAGTGTTACCACATGCATAATTAGAAATCATCCAAACCTCTCTAAAGGGCAAATTATTGAACTTAGAGACCAAATTTGGTTAATTATTGATTCGTGGAAGAAGATTCTTATTAAGAAATTTTTTTAAATATTAATTATATTTTTAATTAAAAATTAGTAAAAATTTAACGTAGCAACCTTGGAGCATATTATCGAAGAAAAACTATATCTACGCCATTGTAAAATTCAAAGATTATTTTTTTAAATTTAATTTTCCCATAAATTTTTCTTTAATTTTTTAATAATTTTTTTGAAAAAAATTTTATATTTTGCAACAATACCTTTTCTTTCAGTTATTCGATTTATACTAAAGCGTATTGTGATGATATTAAAATATCTTTTGTGTGTATATTATCGATGCAATATAACTAAGAATAACATTTTAAAATAAAATAATCAAATCAAGCCTACAATATCTTTTTGATACGATGTTTCAAACCAGAGGTTAGAATTCCCTTTATTTTTTTTCATATGAGTAAATAACAGATTTCAATCGAAAGTCTTCTTTCGTTGCCAATAAAACAAAACAAAAAACAAAAATATTGAATCTGACCGCTGGCTGGAGGAAAAGCTGGGAGGAAAAGAATTCCCATTCAAGAAATGTTCTCGAGTGTACCTGCGGCCATGTCACATTCCATTATTCGATTAATTCAACGCATGGCGCCACGGAATGCAGCTCTGAATACCGATTAAAGGGTTGCGCAACATCGGTTGAGTGAGTTATGCTGCCAGTATTTCTTTCACAAAATTTTGTGTCACAACTAAAAATAAAAATTTGAACTCGATACGGGAGGGGGGGGGGCGCTTTGAATAACAGATAGCATTCTTTTAATACTATGCATACGTATACACTGCGCATATATATTGTATTACTTGTTCGTAGAATAAAAAATAATAGTCAAACAGCCGTTTGAATAGGAGATAAAAGAATGCTGGTTGTGAGAGGAATATGCTAATCGTGGAAGGCAGAGGAGTTTTGATATGATGCAATTTCATGCTAAATTTCATCCAAAAAAGAGAGAAATAGAGAGAGTGGAATTTTAAGTTGAATATTATTTTTGTGAAGATACCATTCGAGCTTTTGAAAATGACAAATGACTATGTAAATGTTGGAAGTCGCGAAGTTAAGGCATTTTCAATAATTTAACATCGGAATCAGGTTAAAATGCTGTTGTGTTATTGTACAGAGCACTGGAAGAAGTTTAATTTGTATATAGCACTTGATATTTTTTACCTAATTATTTTTTTCTAGTCATCGTTTTGGAATTACTTGATTTAATTTTATTCCTAAATACAAACAACATTATATTTATTAAGATTTTAGATGTTTGTAATATAAATAATGTCAAATTACTTTCCTGAAAGTAGCCCATCTCATCGACCCCAATCACAACTTTGAAATGTCAAATGTCTCGTGTTCAGAAAGAGAACAAACTATGGTAAGAATTTTACAGAAAAAAAATTGTAAACAAATCAAATGTCCATTACCCAAATAGCGCGGTGTTGAAAGAGCATGCATAATTCGTACTGAAGAAATGCATAATTCGTATTCATTGAAATATTAGAAATATTTCAGTGAGCGAATTTAACCAAAATCCCTACGGAATAAGAAATTTAAATCATAATATAATCAATCAAGGAATGCAGTTAGGAAGGGAAGCAATAGATCACAACACAAATCCCTTAGCTTAAAAACACAGTCATAAAAGCACATATATACATCTCTCATGTAAAGTCACTGTATATACAGAAAAATTATGTAGTACAGTGAACATGAACAAAATAAGAAATAATATATATAAATATCAATATACCGTTTATCAACAGACCAGACATCTCCGGTACGGCTGTGTAAAAATTTTATGAATCTTTCTGAACAAGAATTTAAATTTCGGAGTAATTACTATGGTGATATTACTCCCGTATAACGAAGTCCACTCATTATGTGTCTCTTGTCGAACAATCGTTAGCTTTTTCTCTACCCGACTAGAGTAGGGAGACGAGATGTTGCCATATAAAACAGTAGATTCTCCTCAGGGTACTATAATAAGTTGTAACTACTTAACGGCGTCATCGCCGATGAATGAAAGGACATCTTTGTGATTGCTTTCAACATGGCAGGCCGCAATGGATTATAATGGATTCTATATAGTCTCAGCGCCCGTGTACCTATGCTTAGAGGTCAAGTCAGTTAGTCACCGGATGTCCAAATAACAGAGTCGCTCGTTCTTTTGAAAATTTATTAAATCTATCGGCGAGTAAAATTTTCGAATTATGATGAAATAATCCAAAATATTCCAAAAGCATAATTGTTAATTCATTTAAGTCTTGCAAATTAACCTATAACTTTTTGTAGCTTTATGTGTCATATGTCGAAATTCACCAAGAATTTTAAAGTCGTGTTCTATTAAGAACGATGAGTCAGACTTGACAGAAGAATGAAATGAGTTTGAAACTAAGATGTTTGTAAAAAATGAAAATAAACCCTCTGAAGAAAAAAGAATTTCGTAAAGAAAATTAAAATCCAATTTCCTCATTAAATATTGCACTTAATTTACTTCGGACATCAATGGATTATTTGATAATTTCATCTTATTATCCATATTTTATTATTAACAAACAATTCAAGTGAGTAATTTATATGAAAAAAAGATCCAAAGGAACATGACAAAGATAAATAAACACGGAAGACGGTTTACCATTGCATAATAATTGTTCCCTTGATATAAATATTTACATTGTTGTCGATATTGACATTTAATATAACAGAAGCTATCAATATGATTACTTAGGACGATCTGGCATCTAAACAGAAATAAAATCTGAAAAAGTTTTTATTTATAAAATAAGATTTTATGTCTTTGTTACTGTTCTCGTGATCTGTAACCCATATAAAATATCAAATAAGATCAAGATTAAGGAAAATAAATATTTTTGTGATGAAAGCTTTATACATCTCTTCGTCTTGCAATCCTTTTACGATAGTAAAAGATTTTTTTATATATCGAACTCAATAATTTTCGAACCAAATAATTCTTTTCTTCTTCAAACTATCACAAGAGAAATTTGAATTTCAAATATCTCAATTAGACATTAATTAGTTTTATTAATCTACTTTTAAATAAAACATAATTTGGAGAAGAAAAGTTTTACAACTAGAAGATTCTAGGGAAAAAAATAGATTTTCTATTTTGGGGTATAAATATTGCTATACACACCTCAAATTTTTTCTACCAATTATTCACTTAATGTTTACGAGAAAAATGCTGATCAAAATTTTATTTAAACAAGTATGTCTTTGATTTTTTTTTATTTTTTTTATATTTGCTTTTTATTGCAACACTCATGGTTCTTATTCTTCTTTTGTCAGTTACAGCAGACAACACTTCTTTAAATACTTACAATGATCTTCAAAGAAAATAACCAAGCGATGAAAAATCAATGACGGGTTGACAAAGTATTAAAAGTTCATTAGCATGGGCAGATGGCTTATGGACTCTGGAGAACCTTAACACTTAAACCTTTTTTCAGTGAAAAAACTTTATCACTGGTTTACAAAAAATTATAAGAAAGTATTTACATAAGTATTATTAAAGCCAACATTCGACATTTATAAGTATTCTAATAATTAAGTAACCGTAATCAAACATATAAATAACCTGGCCAAATTATACTGGACTAAACATTAATATTGATATTTTGTAATCCATAAGATTTTTTTTGAACACGTTTTTTGGCGATTGGCTCAATAAAGTTTTTAATTAGATCTGCTAGAGGCCTTCTCTCAGCCAATTGGTCCTAAGCAGCTGCCTAATCGGAAATCCCACGCAAACAGTTGTTGATATGGGCGCGATACATTTAATTTAAAGCTCTATTTATTACAGAATGTTATACCATAAGATGGAAATTTTTCTTAGAAATAGTAATGGGATATTAACATACACTCAACTAATAATTATGACTCCATTAATCCAGAATCTGTCTTTTAAGAATAATCTTTTAAACTTAAAATTTATTATATTTATCAGAAATTTTTTTTGGTAAGAAACGATTGCTAGAAATTTTTGCAATGATAAGTTGAAAATAATCATCACAATTAACACGGATGAAATATGCATGTACATTGTTTAAGTATTTGCACAAAGAAGGATTGAAGACCATGTGAATCACTTTCAAAATTTAATTTCGAATTTTGAAAATCTCTCAGAAAATGCTTCCGAACGCCGATTTTTTGTGATCCTTAACAAAGAACGATGCAGTTAAATGTGTCATAAAGAAATCCTCTTTCATTTTCTAAGCAGTATTGTTCAGAAATACAACTATATTGAAGGAAATTATAAGCATCAGTTCCAAAAAAATAGAAAAAAATAATTCAATCTGGTTTCTAAAGCAACCGACAAGAATATCATTCATGCGTGCAAGATAATCATGTAAGATCTTATTATATTCAGATATGTTTTATTTATTTATTTTTTAATCTGGACGGCAGTTAATCATCATAATGTAATAGCAGAGATTAATTTAAAACAACAACAACAAATGTATTCAATGCTTTTTAATAATAATAATGAACTTTTTTTTCTCTTTTGTTCTAAGTAGATCATTAGCAATTACCCATTTGACGTATTTCACAGGAAAAGGGAAATCTAAGTACAAAAAAATGAAATTCTGTTTGTTGCTTAATATTCTTTTCTCTGTTTACATAAAATCCGTAATGATGCATTAAATACTCATTTCCTGTTCGCCACTAGTTTTGCTTCGCAAGAATTGTTTGACCAGAGAATTTTTGTCATTGGGCTATTACTTTTTTCGAAACCCCAGTGTTCCAGAAAACTATTTAATTAATGAATACAAAAACTTTTGTCGAATGTAGTCAAATATCTTTGTGAAATACAGCATGTCAGAACAATATTCAGCTAATTAGTATCTCTACTCAGAAAAAATTCATAGAGAATTCTGATTATGTAGAATGATTCTGATGATGTAGGCTATGTAAGAATCATGAACGCAGTGTATTATTTTTGCTTCTGTATAATTACTCACAGAATATTATTTTCAGAATCTCAAAACATAGCCATTGATTCTTAATTTTTCCCTTAATTATGACTTCCATAGTGGTGTTTAATATTCATTTTTGCACTTTTCTCTGTATATTTTGTGTAGGATAGTACCAATGCATTGAAATACTTAAATATAAGGGATGCTTACGCCATTAGATTGAAACTGATGAAATCTGAATCTCAGCTTCGACCAGATAACATTAAGGAATCTTTAGTGTTTCACAACATCGAAATTTCATTGAATCAAAATATCATCAATATCTGACGAAATGATGAACAATATTCTCTGCCATATTATTGACATTTAACTATACCTTTTTTACTTTCGTCCAGAAATCTTATGCATCTGCGACTGTCCGTTCAGGATACGTTTTAATGTTCGTATTTATAAGTGCAGTTAATTAGATGCAGAAATAGATATTTATACTGTGCTTTTACTATCGAAATCGGATTAAATGTGGAGAAATTTAGGATACAGTGTAGATAATTGCTTGATTTTGACGCCGTTTTAAGAAAGCGCTTAATATGTGCGGAGTTACTGTAGCACAAAGAGAGAGTTCTGCACAAAACTTATAAGATATCATCATTATAATCCAACATTTATATAGGGAAAATTAGTTTTTGCGGAATTACTAGACTAGATAAAAGGTAGATAAAAATAATCAGGAAAAATTAATCATACGGTAATATTTAGGACAATCTTTTTTTCCCACATTTTCCAAATCATATCAATCATGAAAAACGCTTATTAAAAGCAAATCAATAATGAACATTTCTCACCATTTATTTAAAGCAATTTATAGCTATTTTAAATTTTAAACAAGATCAACTTAATAGCAATTTTGGGAACATCAAATTAGTCTATTAAAAACAATTTTTAAAACAAACCTTTATTAATGTTCTAAGAAGAAGAATTATTATTTTAATTATTTTCTACTTCATAGCTATAATTCACAATTCATTATGTTATTATAGAAAACCATGTATATTATAGAATCCTGAAATCCATTTTTCTTAAATTCACATCAGGAGGTGCCACTCTTGAGGAATCAAAATTAAATTAAATCAAATGATTATCCCATAATTAAGCTCTAAAATATTAACAATGCTTTTTTTTTTATCAAAAATAGAAAAATGTAGAACATTAAAAAACCAATAAAGTATTTAAAAATGGATTATGAAATCCTTTTTCTTACGCAAAACTTATACAGTTACAAAAAAAAAAAAATGTAAGTAAAATTCTGAACTTCTTCAGTCATATTATATTTGAAATGGATCTTCATGAGAGAAAACATAATTTTATCCACTTTAACTATTTGAATGATGATAATGATGTTCAGATTCTGTTGTTAAATCCTTTGGGAAATGTATGAAACAAAGAAGCTGTAAATTTGGATTAAAACTGTGTATAGTGATAAAGAACTGCCGTCGTGGATGAGTTAGATGATGTCGATAATACAGTCCAAATGAACACAAGGATAACAAATTTTTTGTTTGTTTCTTTGATGTCTAGATTTTTTTTAGCTGATTTTGATTATATTTGGTATGATTATTTCAAATATGAAAATCATTTTTGAAATCATCCTTTATTTTTTGATGTTTAAGCAGTTAACTTATAAAATAATTAAAACTTTAAATAGAATATTTCGAACAGAAAAACATGTGCAAAAAATAAAAGAACAATTGTATTTATTTTTTTAAAGAATATCATGGAATATGATACCATAGCTTTGTGCATGGAGAAGATTAAATTTACAAACATATGTGGCTAATGTGTGCTCGCAGAAAAATGGTTAACCAACCTTTATGGTCAAGGGTGTTGGTCCAAGAAATACCCTTGGGCCAGCAGCAGCAAACAATACCATTGTTACCAATTAAAAAAGAGTAATTTACCAGAAAAATATGATTGCTGGAGAAAAAAAAATCTTTTGTAGAAACTCAGATGGGTGAGGTAGAATTTTCTTGCTTAAGATGTAATAGAATTTTGTGAAAGATCTTGATCGGCAGAGCCCATCAAGAATACATATGATAAATAAATGCCTGGAATAAGTAAGAAAAGCCTTAAAACTGGAATGTTTTACTGTTGCCAAATCCTACAGCTCATACACGATCTCTATATGATGGATTCCATGAATAAGACTCAGCAAAAAGCATGGATTTCCATTATTTTTGCTGTCAAGAATTTCCTTAGAGATTGAAAATTATTTTAATTTAGTTGAAATAAGCTAAACAGCTTCAAAAAGACTTGGTTGCAATATAAGCATATTCAATGCTATTATAGCCATTATGAATAATTTTCTTGAAATTACTGATAGTATTAATGAAGGATTACAAAGGAACTAGTACAAACAATTTCAGCAGAACATAAAGACAATGGAGCATAGGTATGAGAATAGATGGAATGCTCATATAATGGCACATAGCTACTGGAATCTACAAAAAAAAGTTGTGTAAACAAAGTTTACTCAAGAATATCAAACAAGAGGAACTTTCGAAATGGAGCAAAATAATTGTTCCATTTATTTTATTTTGATTCTTCTAATGCCTGAAAAGTAAGAAAGTAATCAAGTTTTTATAGGATTTCAGGAATATTGTGTTTTTTTGAATTAACAAAAATATTTCACAAAATTCAGTAAAACGAGTTTTTTCTTATTTTTTATTTAATGCCCATAATCTAAGAGAAGCTATTTGGACAGCTTCTCTGAAAATCCTAGCGGTACTACTGGAGAGCATGGGGAATGATTTCACTGGGACATGAAGAAAATGGAGGACCAATACCAGGGCAGATGGGATTTTCATCTGACATCAAATTACTTAGTTTCTTTGTTAATTTCAATAGCAAACAAAGTTTATTCAAGAATGCCAAACAAAAGATGCTTTCATGGTATTTTGTTTTTCTTTAA
Source organism: Argiope aurantia (assembly GCA_026543865.1). NCBI lineage: Eukaryota > Metazoa > Arthropoda > Arachnida > Araneae > Araneidae > Argiope > Argiope aurantia. The sequence goes on from JAPMOR010077409.1 coordinate 478,355, forward strand.
TTCTTAACTAGGCTATTGTAAATTTGTGCTGCTGTGTTTTTCAATCAATTAAATTTCTTAGCACAATTTATTAAAGAAAATATTTATTAAAGCATAGCTTATGTCCTTAACCTAATTTAATGTGTTAACTTTAATAACAATATCGTAATTTTTACTATCAAAAGCTGATGGGCAAAAATTTAAGACTTATTTTTTTCAGCAAATGAAATACTTCTAAATTCAGTAATATTTTTATTGGCTTGTGTTATGATAGTCTAAATCAGAAAAAAATATATAGCTTTTCTCAGATAATTATTCTGATATGCGAGACATTTTTTCCCTTTATTTTATACTATCCATATCGCCTCTTTAAGTAATTGTTAACCTAAATTTGAAGCAAATATATTCGGTATTACACATATTTCTCTAACTTGTTTTTCACTTTTTTCATTGTTTTCCTTGCTTCAGTGATATTGTGATATTTCCGATTTTTGTTCTATTTTGGAGAGATAATTCCAACAAAGAGAAGTGCCTCTTAATTCATTCTACTCAATATAGTAAGAAAATCGATCTGTATACGGAAAAAAACAAAGTGATCATCTTCTTCGTTCATCAAAAGAGATAAATCATTCAGTTTCTGTCGAAAGTAATTTATACTGTTATTGAAAGAAATTGCTCTTGAATTACAAAAGGAAAGAACCAGAAAAGAAATCAACCGTTGAATTTTATTCTACGATGTTTACAATTTTCAGAATTACGGACAAAGTTTTACAAATGAATAATAAATTCACCAGTAAGATGTTCCATAGAATTCTCTTGATAATAATTCAAATTATTTGCTTTCATAAAGTTTTTTAGAACTTTTGAATACATTGGAGGATAAATCAATCTTGAATTCAGAAATTAAAATACATTTGAGTTCCAAAAATACCTACCTTTTTAAGAAGCAATTTCGGGATAACATTTAGCATTCGTAAAGTACAACTTACCTTTTCTGTCAACATACTTCGAATTTAAAATCGATTAAATCTAAAATATTTTTTATATGATTGTCCTGTCTAAATAAGGTCTTTTGAATAATAAAGACTGTTTTGTGAACATCATAAGCAGTAAATCGAAAATGAATTAATAGAAAAGCGATCAGAATTATTTAATGAATTTTTTTCTGGTAATAATTGCCTTTGTTTTTCAGAAAAATTCTGATTCCGGTACATTTTTCAAGAACGTATATTCAAAATTCTATTCAATGGGAATTGTTAATGGCTAAAAGCTTTAAGGAAAACGCATATCCAAATATATCGATATGGCAAACTTTCCAAAACTGCAAATGAAGCAGAAATAAAATTGAGAAATATAGTTATGATTTCTGATGAAACTTTGTCTCCCAGCAATACGTTCATATTTCAGACCAGACGATTTCTCAATCACGCTATTTAATCAACAGGTGCTACACATTCTGTGTACACAAGGGAAATACTTATGCTCCGACGTGTCTACATTTTCCATGGGCATCGATGAATTAATGTTTTACTTACATTGAGAATATGGATAAACAGGTCGTGTTTTCCGTTTTCTTTTTTGTAGAAAGCATTTATTAAAATTTGAATTACATTGATCACGTAATTAATAAATTTAAATTTAATTTATTGAAATATATCAAAACTATAAATTTTTATTTATATTCATAAATATCAAATGTTTTTTTTTTCTTCTACGAAGTAGATAATAAGCAGGGGAAAATTATAAATAATGAGAACTTTTTACTGGGTGACCTTTTTCGTAAATTTTTTAAGGAAAATTTTTTTAAATGTTGATAATTAAGATATTTACTGTCTTTATATGTAAAATTTAAATTATTACAAAGAATATTGCTTTTTACAAAATATTCTAAAGTAAATACCATGCAATATGTCAGAAATGTATTGAAAAAGAATTTGCTAAATAGTTTTGCTGATCTTTCGGCCTGTTAACAAGCATGGAAGTTCTAAAAGATTTATTTATGTTAAGTATCTGAATTCTTCAAACATCTTTTGGCGGACTAGACAGTTAGCTTATTGAACTAACAACGACCATGCAAATCTGTGCACAAATAAATAAAGATAAGAGATCGCATTTTATATTATCTATACCTCCAGTGAATTTCTAAACTACTTTTGCACATAAAAAAGTTTAATTTCAAAATTGACGAAAACTATCCATTCTGAGTGAACATTTAAAATTAAATAATAAAACGTCTATTTAAAGAAATAACATATATCATGATTAGGTCTCGAAAAGAGTTTGAAAGATAAAGAGAAAATTTTGATTCGTTCCTTGATTCCTTTATTGTCATTGGTTCTTCATTCACAAGCTATGAATGAATAAAACCACAAGTTCGACAGTTCAAGATAAAAGCACAGATTGCATTAGAAAGATAAGTACTGGTCGTGAATCGATATCTTTTTCAATGAATGTGACGTTATAACATTATAGGGACTCTTAAAAAGTGCGGTACCGTTTTAAATGCTTTTTTAAAGCCTGCTATCCATTAATATTCAGATATATTTAACACTTAACACTACATCATATCTCTATTTCTAGAGCTCGTGTGGCCTGGGGCCTCATTTTTGGTTTGGATAGATGTAACTTAATTTTATTAAGAAACAAAAAAAAAATTACACTGCAATCAACTGGAAAGAAACAAAACAAAATAAATACATATAACATAACGATAACAATATACGAATACATATAACATAACGATAACAATATATGAATACATATAACATAAGAAAAAAATGGTGAAAACTAGAATGAAAAATATCTGGAATACAAGAAAACTGGATGAATGAATATGATAATGTACAGTATGAGTAAAAAAATATAGTATGAGTGAATTATAAAAACTGAGATTCTGGAGGAGGCTTATGGATATACTATGAATAAAATGCTGGGAGTATTTAAACATTGCACGGAAAAATTGATTGGATTAATCCAATTTGAATAATTCTCTATGCTCTATTTGGAATATAATGTTTATGATTCTTCTTTTTTGATGATGAATTATTAAGGTCTCTTTTGTACCAAAGACTTTTTAGCGATGGTGTAGGTTTTCTGAGGAGCCATGAAAGAGTTAAAGGACAGAATGTCATAAAATGAATGGGACCCTCGGCTTCTCCACAAAAGCAAAAGTCATCCTCTAATAAGTGGAAACGATGAAGAAAAGTAGAAAATAGACCATGTCCTATGACAAACAGGACTTCTTCATGAGTCCAGGCCACTGTAATTTTACTGTTTTGATGATTTTATAAACAGAACGGCCAGTGTTTCCATTGTCCCAAAGTGTTTTGCCATTTTCTTACAAATATTTCCTGAAAACGCTGTTTAAGATTGGTTTTGGAGCTTCAAATGAAACATGTCTGTTTGACTGTCTGGTAACTGTTTTGAAGAGAATGTCAGCTTATTCATTAATATTGAATTATAAGGAAATCGGATTCTTCTCCAGGGTTTACAAATGTTCTCTTAAGTCGAAAATTCCATATTTGAATGATTTGGTGATGGATAACATCACACTCGGAAGGTTTAGATTGTACTCTTCAATCAAGTTATCGCTAAAAGATATTTTTGTTACATTCGACAAGATTAAAATCACAATTATTTTCACTTGGAAATAATGATGTCTTGTCGGAAAAAAAGCAAAGTGAAAGTAATTGTGTTCAGTACAATTTTCATATACATATGCGCATCAGTATGTTTCTTTACCGTAAATCTTTTCAAATCATTATATTTTGTAGATTGATTGATCCATACCTTTCACTTTTTTGAAAGTATCAACTTAATTCGTCATCTGGCTGTTTTCCTCTTTTGTTAAAAACTTATTCAGCAAAGAGCACTGCATAAAACAAATGTTAAAACTAATACAATCAATTAATACATCAAATAAGATTTATGCTATTTCAGTATTCATTTCATTTTCAAGATAATTAATCAAATCAAAGAACTACTACTATAAATTTTGTCCGTGTATCTGCAAGAGCCATTCATCTATAGATGAGTTAAAAATATCTACCAATAGGATTTGCCTCAGTTTTCTCAAATGTGACATTTGTTGGCAAGAGCGTACACCTTTCATCGTGTTAAATTAAAACGTATTCCACCCTGAAAGTCTTAAGTGATTACGTACAGGTAAATCTGAATAGATCTTTCCTTTGTGTTAATCTTGGCTCGCAATCTTATTTCGAATTAGGCTTAACAGGAACTAAATATTAAACTGAAAAAAAGATCTATTAATTCTTTATTTAGTTCTTAATCAGCTCAAGTAATTTAAAGAAATTTATAAGTGCCAACTTGATATTGTCACTATGATAATATGGAAATTTTGTAGATTTTGCTTCAAGTTTTAGTCTTACATTATTATCTGAGCCGAAATGCTCATTTCAATAAAACGCCCAGCCATGTTTTGAATAGTAAGATTAAAATGTTTATCAATTAGATTTCTAAGCCTAAGGCATAAATATTGACATATGAATTTTGCATCCATCTTGGATCATATGCTCGAGACGTCTAAATAGATTTTTTTTAACTTCAGTCAATAATTGTCTAGAAACTGGATTCACAATTAGAAACTTAATTAACTTTTTGCTTATAAATAAATGGAATGTTCTACGTTTTTCTAGATTAATTTTTGAGAATATAATCGAACAAAAATTATTTTTAAACCGTATCATTTTTTTAAAGTTAACTCTTCAATAATACATTCAATTTCATAAAAAATTCTTAATTTTAATAAAGTTTTAAACAAAATTTAAGCATATTTTTTTTATTCTTTTAGTTATGGCGATAATTATCTATGCGCCGATTTTAAATTTCATTTTTATGTGCTTATTATCAATACTATATTATTCAAAGCAAATCGTTGCTATAATTTTGAATAATTTTAAAAACAAATAATATAATTATGGATGAATTAATATTACCACTTTATCATGATTTGATGTTCCGGACTAGAGGTTTGGATCTCTTTTAATTAATTTTTTAAGAACATAAATATATGTATTTAGTTAGGCAGACAACTTATATGCATTCACTACAGTAATTACGATGAAATTTCATTTGAATGAAAATCAAAAGTCCTTTAAAATATTGTAAAAGCTTTCAAACGTTAAAAGCGTATTTGAAAATACTGTACAGAAATTTCAAAAGTAATGTATTGAAATTTTTACTGTTGTAACAGTTTTGAGCAATCATGAACCACTGATAAAAAGGAAAAAAAAACATTACTTTGCCGCACAGTTAAAAATAACAAAGTAAAAGCTTTAATGATTTTCGTGTCTCTTTAGTGACGTATATATCCGAGAAAAGTAACTGGCAAACATTAGATTTTGAAACTAAATAATCCTTGCCATATACGTCAAACATACTAGCATATTATCACAGCTGTAGTGAGTAGGAAAATTACACATTCCTCATGTATTCTAATGACTTGCGTTCTGATCGTTGGTTCAAGGAAGGCAGTGATACGAGGAGAAAAGAAAAAGTCGAGAAAACGGTTTATTCAAGTTAATTTTTATGTATGAATTTACAGAATTATAATACTTAAATGTAATAATGTTCTTAAAATAACAACTTTTAAACAGTTATAGTCAAACAACGGGTAACTTAATATCTACATGCTAATAGAATTAGATATGGCTCTAAATTTCATAGCTATTTTTCGCAATAGTCTATTCTTTCTTTAACCGCTTAGCTATTTTGCCCGTATGCCATACGTGCATCGATTTATCGAATTTTGATAGTTGTAAGCAAAAATTAAACCATTCATAAACCATTCATTAAGGCTTTGTACTGATACTATCGCAACAATTCGAAAAAATCCAATTGCCATAGAACCAACGTATATCTCAACCAAAATCTTTACCTGAAAATTCAAGATTCCAGCGTTATAGAAATTCTACTGATTCTACTAATTTTTTTAATGGAAAACCATGAAAACAGATTAAAATTAGTATACTAGACATTTACTTCAAGCTATTGGCTATTAACACAAAAATTCGCATTGTTAAATGTTGAATGGAAGTGTGAGATTACTATGAAGTTTAATTTTTTTAATAATAAAATAATGGCCGTAAACTTCATACGATGTGTTTTTGATGTTTAGTGCTTTTCGCCTAAGCAAAGAAAAATTAATGCGCCTATCAACAAAACTGTTGTATGTACTAAGGAGTCTATATATGTGACATCACAGTCACATGACAAAACGAATTGCTCATGTGGTTTAGTATTTAGTTGCATGTTATCTTCGCTATGTTGTGTAGCTACGTCAGTTTTTTTTTTCGTTCGTTTGAAAAACGCGCAATAGATCCCAAATTAAACTGACGCAGGATATTTTACAAAATCAGTAGGAGTGGTCTCCCCTAAACTTTCTCACATATTCTCTAATAAACTTATCATGCCAGAGAACGTCGTAGATAGCATTAGCGTACAACAGTTATTACATATTAACCTTTGGCGTGGATTTAGCATTTTCTTGAATCTATCGTGTCATGCTTGGTGAGTTACTTGTCGATTAATCTCTGGCACGCGATTAATAGTATTCGAAAATCGAATTTGTATTTTAGACATACTTTTCTCAAGCGATTACAACAAAAATTACACATAAAACACTACTTGTAGTCACAAAATTGCATGCCTAATTTGATATATTTAAATTACTGTGTTTCTGAATTATCGCGCTTACATGCTTCTGAAAGTACAGACCTACAGACGGTAAACTCACTGTTGAGTTTCACTCAAAATTTGACAGGTGTCTATACTACAGACGTTAAATCTGTGTACAGAATTGTATGTATCTAATACTCTTCGTTTTATAGTTATATTCGAACAGCTGGACAGACGAACTTCCTCTGAACAGATTTTAGACAAAATTTGATAAAAATCTGCAAATTTGGTGTGAAGACGGTATGCCAAATTTCAACCGTCTATTTCAAAGCGTTTTTCAGTTATCTTTGTCACATATAGAGAGACAGATGGACATTTTCCAAGAATATGTTTTTCAAATTCAGGGAGCTCTAAAACGTGGAGATTCGTCAAAATCGCTAATTCGAATTTTTTGAGGATTGCTATATTTTCTCTATACTACGTATACGAGAAAAGTAAACATGATCAAATTTTTAAATCCATTTTTTAGAACAAAAAGAATGACCTAGAGGAGCGTCCCACCTCATTTCAAAAAATCGGATAATGTTCAGATTTCATAAAGAATTCTTAGGTGTATTGTAAATCTCAAATCAAATTTCTATTCTGATAAAAATGTAATCTAAGCATCTGATATTTTTATAACAGCGCTCCTACACCTTGCTGATATCAAATAAATGTCATTTTATATTTTGATTAATAACAATCGATGAAATATTAACGAAAATAGCCTTTCTTTAAATAGCCGAACATTATTTTTAAGATAAAGTAAACGAAGTACAATAGACATTTATTAGTACATTTCGATCATAATATTCATTATCAATGAGATTATTTATTCATTGTCTGCGATTCTTTAGTACTTATATGGGATATAACTTTTGTTAGTACTATGCGAAAAGAATTCTGATATTCTTAATGAATATTCCATTGATTTCATTTATCTGATTCGTTGTATATGTACATATTTTTTTTCTTCTTACAGTTATAAAAATCAGAAGATAATCGCTGCACAGTTATTTATCTCCCATTGTTTTCAAAATATTTATTCTTGATATGTGCTGAACATACGCTTCGTTATTACGTTTAAAAAGGTTTCATGAAATTATAAAAATTGTGAAACTCTGCTCCATTTATTTAAAATGTTGTTTTCAATAATTTCTGTATCTAATAATTATCTTGTATTATCGTAGTTATTTAAACTTCTCTTCATGCCCTGTAATCAGTTTTATTTAATAGCATGACCTTTTTTAAAAAATGAATGTCATTAAAAATAAATGTAGATTCAAAAATGAGGGATTATAATTATGACTGTCTCACTTGATGGATTATGACACGTGCTTCTTCAGGCAACTTTGAAAACTGATTATCATTATTTTAAAAAACTGGTTTAAATACTCATTAGATTTCTGATTTTGGTGAAACAATTTGAAAATTGCTTAGTTTTCTATCCTTATAAAAATATATATTGATGCAATATAAATGTTTCATTAATAATATTAAAAATTTATAGCGCTGTTACCGCTGTAACCTATTATAATAAATATTACTCTTAAAAGTGTAAAGTAAACAGTTATAGAAGATTCGTATTCCGAAATATCTTAACATTATCATGCTTTAAATTTGATTTTTTTTAATTCTTGCTTTATTTTTGCCATTTATTCTTAAAATATAGCAGCTATAATACGCATACACACACAAAAATGCATTTAATATCATTAAAATGCCCTATAAATATAATAAAGAGTATTGTTATGAAATAGACTTAAATATACTTATTTATACATGCTTTCAAAAAGTTATTGAATTTAGAGGAAAAAAAATGTGTTGGGGAAAAAAACTGGTGTTGTTGAAAGACTTTTTATTTTTAGTGTTAAAATGGTTTTAATTTTTTTTTCTTTCTCAATAATATGCTCTGTTGAGGTAAAATATTAACATTTCTATTAATTTTCAATTGAAAATGTGAAAAAAAATTGAAGAATCGTTTCTTAGTAACAACCCACTACCTAAGTAGTTATGTGTCATATCTAGTAGCTCTGGTTCAACAGAGCATTCTGAATTATTTTTTTTCATCGTGCATGTTATATATGAATTTTTATCATGCTTGAAATATAAACATATAAACTACTTCCATCTCACAGTCGTGATCGCAAAAGGCGGATTTTTTTTTTATTAAGAATAATAGTGTTAAACATAAAATATGATAACAAATTTTTTCATCTATTATTAAAAATTAAGTTATTTATTAAGAATGAACTTTTGAAAAGGAAAACAGTGGCAACGGGAAACGGAAAGGAATTGTTGGAGTTCGTTAAATGATGACCTTATATACTGTTTGGAGGAATCGTTTGTTTTTATTAAATAGGTCAGCTAGTGTAACAATTATTTATTAGAGTTAATTTGCATCTAGTCAATTTTGCAGCATTAATTTCAATATATATATATATGTGTGTGTGTGTGTGTGTGTGTAAAACACTGTAACACTGTTTGAAGAAATAGGCAAGGATTCATTAACAAATTTTATTCTTCAGGATTTAACGAAATAGTTTAATTGTTTTCTGTTATAAAGATTTAAAAAATACTATTGGGAATATAGTGCATCATACCTAATAGGAAGGCAAAAAAGGTGGAAAGAGAGATCGTGAGAAATTATCTTGAACTTATATTATTTTAGAAAAAAGTTTGCCGACGCAATTCTAATTAGAATAATTAGAAATTATTACATATATGCATAGTAATTTTTAATTAATTTGCGTCCTAAAAATATCCAGCTTCACTGTAACTTTAACTTCTGATTTGCTAGCTATTATTTTCTCATGGAACCACAATGCTGAGTCAGTAAATTCCTTTCTAAAACTATATATTTCTCTCGAGCTTTTCCTGTTTTCTGCCATCTTAGTCGAGCATATTGATCTCTCATTTATCTTAACTAAAACTGCGTCAGCTGCCTGGCGTCATCTAATCAGAGTTCAAAATTACGAGTTCGTCCCCAATTGTGCTACTTCCAATCGGGACATATAATATAATTAAATCTTAACTAAATTCAGTTGTCTGGGACAGTCAGTTACAGTTCATGTCACCGAAGCAATGAACGTACTTTTCCCCATCTGGCTATCTGTGGCATTTTGAACTAGATGTAAATAATTGTATTCATTACATTTCAACTTAAATAGAATTTTTTATTTCACATAGTTAAGAGAAATATTAAAAGTTATTTCATACTAAGAAAGATATTTTTAATTAGATTAAAGAAAATACACGGGTCGTTGCTGAAAAAAAAAGTTTCTTAGAGAAGAAACAAAAATTAGAAGGGCAAAACTGGTAATAATCAGACGAAATGAATCACTGATATTCATCTACAAACAAAGAGTTGGTAACAATGGCAATATTAATTGATAGAATTGCGTAATAGGTCATCATCTACCATTTTATGAATTCATTTCTGTATTTCATATCCTAGCGTGTGTAATTTACTCTGCATAATTCAATCAACCGTTGTAGAGCAGACATAATGCAATAATTGTTTTGGAACTATGTAACAGTCGAATCTTTTTTGTTATTTTGCTGAAATATCTATATTTCAAGATGTGTATTTTGGAGTTGATTCCGTTTATGTGACTATGTCTAATTCATTGCAGATAAGCTGTCTACATCCGTTGACCTCATTAATTTTTAAACAACGTTAAATGTCAAACGTTGTTTCGAATAGCAGCCATTATTATTGCATCCCGTTTCGCAAAGCTTTTACGTAAGTGGTTTTCTGTCACTTCAATAAACAAGTTCGATTATTTTAGAAAACTGATAATGAAGTTGTAACAGAACGAACATACACAACATCGAAAATTAATCTAAAGAGAGAGTGAGTATAAGGGGAAGATAAAAAATTTCTTTATTTTAACTACAGCGGATTTCTCCACTGTATTTACAATAAAAGACATTTTTGGATGACTTTTACTCTCTTTTATTATTAGCACACACTTTCATTTAACTTGATTTATTTCATGTTTCAAAAAATATAATTTTACCATCGGTTTTAAACTTTCTTTTTAATGCTTAGAGTTTGAAAATTTTCTGTACTTGGATGTTCTCGATGACCGTAAATTATTTTAATGTTTCCAGAATGCAATTATCATTTAAGGATTTATTTAAATTTTGATTTCATAAGTGAGGTATTATCAATGGCGTGTGTGTTTACATTTGTGAGCATGTGTGTACGTACATGTATGGGTTTCTATGTGTATTTGAACTCCATAAAACAAATAATTTGACTTAGAAGTATCAAATTTTATACAGATATACTTTGGGAGATAGAAATGTGCACTTTAATGGAAATTTTGTTTAGAAATTTTAAATTTATAATTATAATTAATTAAAAATTAATCAAAATTTTGATGTTTTTCCTTGATAATTATCGAAAGAATTACTGTACAAACTAATTTCTACATCATTTTATAATTAAAAATTTTCTTTTTAATAAATACTAATTCTCGCGAGAATTTTTAAATAATTTTTACATTTTTTGATTATACAATATATTATATCGTTGCAGAGAAATTCAAAACTTTTTCATTGATTCATGAAACATTTAATCGCGTTGCCAAAAGCTGATGAAAAAAATTACGTTGATTATCTGCACTACGTAAATAAGGCTAAAAAAATGAACCCTTTCGTCATCCTCTCCTGTCCGCGAAAATTTTTGTTTTTCTTCTTTTTTTACCGCATTTGAAAAAACAAAAATAAAAACTTAAACAAGTAAACATTCATGAAGCGTTTTAAATGTTTATAAGTTTTAAAAGTAGAAAAACGCTTGCAGTACGTCACGGCCGCCCTGCAGAAGATTCATTTGAACGCACTAGAAGCGTTACGAATGACGAAGAGGTTAATAACCCAAAAGACATCACGCAATTCGAAATACATTACCGATACACGATTTTCTTATGGCACTTTGATGTCATGGGACTCGATTCCACTAGTAAGATCCGTATGCACAATAAATAGAACAAATATAAGACTATTAAGATAGCGGGGCTTTAATGTCCGTCGCAAGTTGATGCTTAAATATATGTTGTTGAACGAACCATGAATATCAAATTTTGTACATGAGATTTAATTTTAAATTGAATTTTCCCGGCATATATTCTCAAGAATATTTCAGGCAGTCTCCAAAGGTGCTAATAAATAAAAGACTTCAAAGTGGGAAATTTTATTCTTTAAAATAAAAAAAAATCGTTTCTTTATACACTAATAAAAGGGTTTAAAAAAACTTGTATAATTAAATTTATATTTTAGAGGCACTTGTATTCATTTAAAGAGATACAATTGGTTCGATAACCGCATAGTTTATTGATCTTTGCCCTAAATCATCCAGGAAATTTAAACAGAAAATAAAAAACAAACAAAAAAAACAAAAAAAAATTAATGGAGTGATGATTTGTTAGGAAACAGAACTTCTTAAAAAAAGCTTATTGCTTAGATTAAATATTAATATTCTTGTTTTGAAAACATTAAGAATTGAATACATTTGTATTAAACATCATAAAACTTTATTAAACATGATGGTATTTCATTAAATAAGAATATCTTTTCAGAACTTTATTTCCTACAAATGTTTGTCTCTAGATTTGTATCTTCTTCTGTCTCTTCTCTCTCTCTCTCTCTCTCCTTTTTTTTTTTTTCGTACAGTTCCACACATGACACAGTGGCCTCACAAAAAAATCAAGATAACATTCTAGTTTACAGGTGAAACGGACAATACTCGAGGAGGTACTATTTATAGCTACATTCTTGAATTTTTTAAATATTGAATTAAGGCATCTCAAACGCACAAATATGTCACAAAAACATCCTCAGGTGCAGCATTCCTCCCCAAACAAACTATTATCAACGTCCGCACAAACTTTCCGTTCAGTATTTCTTCACCTTCTTTCCTGTTGATACTTATTTTTTAACACTTTTTCCGCGAACCATGAACAGTGTTTGTCCACAAAAGACGCGCGCGACCGACGTCACACCGGTTTCCAAACACAGTGAGAGAGAGAGGAGGCTGAGGAGGAGGACGTCACGAAACCGAACTGGTTCGAAGCGGTTTGGAATCGGTGCCGCGTGGAGGCAAGGAGAGGAGTAACCGGAATATGAATGGAGGCAGGAAGCAACGCGCGCGCGGTTAACGGGACTGGGTTAATCGGTGGGAACAAAGGGTGGAGAGGGGATTTGTTGACAAACACAGACGTATGTTTTGATTTCTACCCTAGAGGGTGAAATTCCATTTACTAACTATATTGCAGGTAATGAGTGTTGCTTTTTTATGAATGGAAAAAATTCTTTCAGGCTCCAGTTAGTCGAATATTTCTCAATTTCGAAAACGTTGGTCCTTTTGTTAGTTTTAATCTACTAGTTAGGAAAGAATGCCTTGTAAAGAAAGAATTAAAAAAACTAATAGTTTGCAAACCAGAATAGTTTATAATGGTGGCAGTAAATTTTATTTATTACAATTATTTCTTCTTTATTGAAAGCTGCATTTCATTTACAGAATCTCTTAGAAAACTCAGAAATCTTGAAATGGATATATATTTTCGTCAATTTACATTGAATTCATATTATCAAATTATTTATATTATTTGCTTGTAATTCTCAATTTTATGAAATTGAGGTATCAGCCTGTCTTGATATAAAAATTGGAGGAAATTTTCAATGCTCTCAAGTTAAATTATTTCCTTAATTTAGCATGGCATTAAGTGATGAAATTTAATCTCATCATTAAATCATAAAATATTTTTGAAATTTAATCTCTACTTATACAAGTAAAGATTGGAAAACCACTAATCTCAGTTGGTAAAAATGATTTAATTTTAATAAGCGGTCAATTCCGTTGTTTAGAAGCTGTTTCTGTAGCTATTTGTTTTAAATCTTAATTTTCCTATGAATATCTAAAGTAATTTGATCTAATAAATATCTAACGTAATCTGATCTAATAAATATCTAAAGTAATCTGATCTAATAAATATCTAAAGTAGAATCGTGCCATGACTCGTTCCTTACTTTCCTTCTTGGTTTTCACCATCGTTTTAAGCGCTTTTATTCCCAAAGAAAACATACTAATTCATAGATTGTCTCTATGTAATAGAAGTAATATTGCAAAATATTTTAGAAGAAAGGAAAAATATTGTTTATTTTCAGAAAAAAAAAAGGAATAAACTTCGCATCAAATGGGTATGAACGCCCCCTCTGGTGAGAAGGTTTGAACTACAAGCAATTCATTGAGAAATATGACGTAGAGAAGTAAGCAAGTATCTACACCCTTCAAACTTACAAACTCTTTTTTCTATATGAATGTGTTTTGTGCATGCAATAAATTTAAATGATTTTGACACAGTATGATTTAAAAAAACAACTTAATAGTGAGAAATTACATTTTTTAATAACCTATTTATGTGCCCATGGCAAAAGAATTTGTATTTTTAACCTCATTTTATAGTTATTTCCATTAATTAATAAAAAAAATTGGAAAAATTATCTGAACATTTTATATCAGAATGTATTTCGATAACTGTTAGCAATCAATTCACAAATGGTGAAATGATATTTTTAATTGGGCTGAACTAAGTAAAAAAAATAAGCAAAATATGCTCTTTTTAAAAATTATTTTGCAAGAGTCAAGTTTTTTTTTTTTCCTTCTTTTTTCTAATTGTTAAGAGAAACTTGAGTAAGTTATCAACAGTGAATTCTATCGCGTAAACTGAAAATCGACACAAATATCTCGCTGGAAGTTTGGTTTATTTATGTATATTAACATTCTGCTGTGAAGATACACAAATGCTATTTTTAATTTCTTTAATTTTGAAACATAATCAGATTAAAAAAACAACCAAGAAATAAAATACATATTCTCCAAGCTTCCACACTACAACAATGACCCCCAAGGAAGATTTGATTAGAATAATCGGGTCTATAGATAAATTGCAATTTCGGCCTTGAGAATTTTTTCTCGAAATATATGACTATTTTTTAAATCCTATTTTATTTAATCAGAAGACAGGGAAAATGAGAAATAACTCAATCTGGTGTATATTACGAAAAAGGAGGAATGAAAAAAAAAATGAAATGCATATGCTTTATTTTACTGATCATATACATGATTACACTTCAAATTAAATTCAAATTTTGATTGATCATAACAGTTGTACCAAATCTCATCAAAAGTGTTCCAAGTAAAATTAATAGCGTAATATATGCTTAACAACGATTTATGTAAGTCAACTTATTAATGTACTTTGGAATTTTAAAATCTCATTTTTTTTAAATATTATATCTACATATCACATGAAATATCAATTAAAAAGAAAGTTGGCATGAATCAGATACAATTTCTTTTCAGAAAATCTGATTCTTGAAACAAAATTCCAGTTTTTTGTCAACTCGAATTCATTCTTTGTCTAGTAGTGTTTACATTGCGCTTTTTTTTTTCTTTTTTTGCAGAAACGTATTCTTTTTTCACAACTTGGAGTAATACGCCTCGGTTTTCCATTTTAAGAAAGTCCACTCAAACCAAAATAAATACAAAAAAGGGGGTGACGAAATGGAGGCGTGTGTGTTTTCATTTAGAAGCCTTTCCATGTGGCAGGCGTACGAGAACAGCGTACGGGTACTCCACGTGTGTTCATTCTTGGCGATACAGGTTGCGCGGTTTGGCGTTGAAACCACTTCCCGCCAAATGCTTCACTATCGATCACCGAAATGCGTGCGCAACTTTTCCCGCTATTTTTGGACTGAATGGGGATGTGTGGGGGTAGGAAAAAGGGGGAGATAGTGTGTCGAAAATGGAAAAGCTGTTGTTTTATTTAGTATTTTTATTTTCCTCCTTTTCCCCCGTCTGGGTCTTGTCATCGATTTTCTGGCATATGTCTGCTGCGTAGAATACGGGTCTTGTTAATTAGAACGAGAGGTTGTGTAACGGATCTTCTTTTTTCCTCTCCCCACCCCACATTAATTTCCTGAAAGAGAGAGATTATTATTGCAAATCAGTTTAAATTATTTGTCGGAACGTGATATATCGTGTGTTTTAGAAAGTACTCGCTCCATTTAAACTATCGTGTTGAAATAGGAAGTGATAGTGGCATATGGTAGGAAGAGAAATGAATTAGATCAATAACTGGAATTCACAAATGAAGTTCAAAACGTGTTAAAAAGCTCATTAGAAAACGAATAAGAGATGATAATGCAAGTTTAGATGGATCATTCTTAATTCAAATCCAACGCCATCTAGCAATATTCCCATGATAGACGGCTTTTGTATTGAATGGGCCAACTATGACTTTGAATAGGCCAATTATTTTCAGACTTGCAGGGAGAGTTAATAAGCGAAAAAGTGAGCAAAAAATATGGAAAACAAGAAAATAACAAGAATTAAAAATTTCATTAAACTACATACGAGGAGATATATTCGGTAAGAGAAGATAAAATAAATACGGAAATAATATGTTATTTTTAAAAGTTGGCAAATATTAGTAACACAGGGAAACTAGGTTATTAATTCTCTGAAATTCTAGAATTCTTTAAAAAAGATTAAGAAATCGTTTAACATAAGTTA
This sequence comes from Argiope aurantia, assembly GCA_026543865.1. Taxonomy (NCBI): domain Eukaryota; kingdom Metazoa; phylum Arthropoda; class Arachnida; order Araneae; family Araneidae; genus Argiope; species Argiope aurantia. The sequence continues at coordinate 494,592 of JAPMOR010077409.1, forward strand.
CTTGAAGGGGAATGTAAATAAGACTATGAAAATTTAATATCGACTGAAAAATGAAGTTACTGTCATAGGTGAATACAAATTACGAATATATCTGTATTTTTTTCGAATTAATGGATAAAGGTGAATTACATGGTAAAGACTTATTAATTAAAAGGTTGCATTAAACCCATTGGTTTCGTACCGAATTTTGTTTTAAACAGAAAACATATCAAAGTTTTATGTAACTACGTACAGTTTTTCAGAACTTATAGTCATCTCTATTGCGTAGGTCCGAGAAGAGTGCTTTCTCTTCTATAAAAGTTTTATTGCACTTTTCGCTCTCTGAGGTCCCGGGAGGTGTCAGTACAAATAGCTTTCGGGTGAATTAAACCTAACATTGAAAAGCAATAAAAATAAATCGTTATTTAATTATAATTTCCTTCCGACAAGATTAAAAATTGTCGCAATATCCTTAATGTTTTTATGGCATTTAATGAATTAAATTGTATATTGCAGCAACTTTTTTATATATAGATTAAACTTTTAGAGGCACCGCTACATTTTACAGGCGGAGCTTTAGTTCCATGATCGAGATTCGATTTCGTCTTAAGAACGAGTAATTTCGTCTTGGAGTGAAAATTCGCACTGTCATGCTCTGATATGATAACTTGTGGAGATGGTTGCTGCCACTCCCGATTTCATGTAATTTGAATATACTGTAATTTAAATTTGTAAATGAAGTACTAATCTGAAGTAACAATGAAGTAACAAATTAACAATCAAAGGTATTTTTCCAAATGAGACAGTAATACGTTTTAATATATCGCACACGTTTCACCTTCACGTTAATAGAATCATTTTTCTTTTTTAGTATCCACATGCCACACTTAAACCTCATGTTTACATGATAATTTTTATTAAAAATATAGAGACTTTGTAGTTTTATATTTTGGGGCAAGTAAAAGTATTGACGAGTTTGCTTGATATTGCTTAGCTTTTAAATAATTTTTTTTTTGTATGAAATGTTTAAATGCTTTATTTTCCTTCTATTTCAGACTTTTTTTTTTGCTTTGTTTTTAGAATTTTTCTTGGGTTTAGAGCAAAAATAATTACAGTTTTTAAATTTTTATGAACTAGGCTTAAAGCACTTTATAATAATTTTGGAAATAATTACTTAAATGAAATAATAATCAATGGAATCTGCATATTTTTCCTAAAAAGAAAAAAGTTTATTCATCTCAAAAAAAATAGTATTCTGCTGTTCAAAAAAATTAAGATAATTTTAAAGGCATTTTTAATTGCTCCACGATTTTTTGATCACCTACATTCTGAAAAACACTATGAAGATGATAGTCAAATGGAACAGAGTTTGATGAATAGGCTGAATGAGGTAGACTATAATAACCCAGTGCATTTAACTTCTGAAGGGTAGTGCCAGGAAGAAGAATTTGTTCTGTACATAGTTTCGCATTCCATCGCACAAGAAGATAAATGGGGAATTTCACTTCAATTTTTTTTTTCCTCGGAAGGAATGATTTAGACATGGGAACAAAAGTGGAACACGTCTGTTCTCACCAGAACACAAGAGCGAAAGTTTGCGAAGTTTTTCCTTTAGTACTTTTAATTAAGAGATTTTTAAAGGGATTCTTTTGGTACGTATCGGAAAGAGAATCTTAGTTACCTTTGGAAGGAATGCCGTAGGCTTTAGATATTTTTATTCTTGCTCTTGAATTTTAAGATTTGTATTAGTCAGCCACTTTTGAGAGAGCGTGTTAGAAATAAGCAAAAAGTGGGATTTGATCAGGAAATAAGAAAAAATTTTAGAAAAAATAATATTGGTTAATCTATACTTATATAAAGCTCAATGTGTGTGTGTTGGCACTCTATAGGCCAGACCGTTTGACCTACAGCTGCCAAATTTGGTACATGTATACCTTGAAAGGCGGGAATCTGCACCTGGGGTCCCTTTTTTTGAATTTTTAATTAGAATTTTAATTATTAATTAAAAACTAACTTTCCCCCAAAAAATCTTCTCATTTTCCCCACCGCCAAATCAGTAAGGCTACAGTTTTTTTTTTCCTTTCCCCATACTAATGAGGCTAGGCTTAAGATTTTTCGGCCGATTATTTCAAACGATTCTGTTTATTTTCTTAATGTTTGATGCATTTAAAATTAAACATTGTTAATTAATCGATCTTTCAGATTCATTCTGAAGTACTTTTGAATTAAAGTAAAACAGAATAAAGGAAATTAAAAATTTCTAATCTGTATAGCGTTACCCGAAATGGCGTAGAAGAAGCATTCGTTTTACCGTAATTGGTGTTGAAAATTCACGCATGCGCATTGTGTTCTGACTGTTGACAAATATTATCAACGGATGCGGATTTGATTTGAATTATTTTTATTTTCGTTGCATGCTTTTGTAATTAAATTGTTTTTATGTTAGTTATATATTTTTTGTATATGCTTATAGTTTTAAGTACATCGTTTTTTAAGTAGTTTTTTTAACTTGTTTTCAACCGATCATTTTAAACGATTCTTTTTATTTTCTTAGTGTTTGATGCATTTAAAATTAAACATTGTTGATTAATCGATTTGGTCATGATGAATCTGAGAAAATTTTGTTGACAAATTCTTGAAATATTACATAAATTAAGAAAGATATTCTTTAGTGCCCATAAAGTTTAAACGCTCAGTGACTCTGTTTTCAGTAATCATATTACAAAAAAATACTTTGTTTCAGTAAAAAATATTATTATATTAATTTCAGATTAATCCTTTCCATTTTAATTTAAAGTATAAATTCTACGGGAGCTAACAGGAAATAAGAGAGATACATATTACGTTATGACTGAAGGCCTTTATAATATTATGAGTGAATTATATGATTATCAAAATTTGAAGTTTTAAAATATTTTGATGAAGAAGCTATTAAAGTAGGAATTGCATAAAATATTTAATTATTAGAATTTTAACAAACATTAAGATTGGTGAACCGGCTGGTCGCCAAAGGTGACTAGTTTAAAATAAAAAAATTAGGAAATTAATTAGGATTTAAATTAGATTAGGATGTTTCATAACACACACACACACATACACACATATAAAGAATGACAAAAGGCAGAATACAACTGTGCGCGTAATGTATTTGGATTCATATGCATATTAGATTTTTAGTTAAAAAATATTATATTTTATATGTTGCTGAATTATATGGAATTTTCTTGGTAATTAAATTATTCGAAAAAATTTTCGCCGTTTTGACATATAACAATCATTTATTGGATAATAAACTTGTAAAGACTGCAATTTTGACGCAGGGCTTACCCACCTGAGCGAACACGCAAACTCTCTTGTTGTAGAAACTCATTATGTTTTTTCTTCAGTCATAGATAATGCAAATGCACCCATATTGTTTCCAGAATAAATTACTGTTAGTACCATGCTATTAACGGATCTAGTTTTGTTTAATTCGGTTTCAAAGAATAGGAATATATCCACTTGGGAAAATGGAAACTTCCGTAATATAATGAAAGATCATTAGTTATTAAAAAAACAATTAAGTTAGAACTTGCATTTTTAAAGGAAAACAAATATACGTACAAAATTTTAGCGAAATGAAAGCCAAAAAGAAACCTTTGAAAATTTTTGATTCTGTTGTCAGTGCGGTAAAAATGAATTTTAAATAGCATAATCGTCAACAAAGTATATAAATTCAGCATTCTACAACTTAGCGCATAAAATAAATAATTAAATTGAAACATTTATCTGCTATTTCCGTAAACAGGTGCATATTAAATGATACACAAACTGACAAACAAAACGATACTGTTTCTAGTGTCCGGAACACAACCTCTCCCCCTGCTTTTGGCATGGTGCCAAAAGACGTACCGTCTGGAATTTGGGAAGCTCAGGATCACTGCATCTCAGGTGACCTTGACTTCCGAAGGGACGTTCAACTTCGCAATTCTAATCAAACTTAACGGTCCTGCAGGATTTCGAATTCCATAGATGGCTTTGCAGACAAGAAAAGACATATTTTATTTCAATGTTTCAAATTAACACTAAATTATCATTTTTTTCTTTTTTTGATAAAGAGATATTTTATTCAGTTGGATGTATAATATTTTACGAAGGAATTCGTAAGACTGCCATCCCATCCTGGAATATTTCGAGTTAATTTCGGCGCCTCCTAACCACAAATTTATTTTTTTGCATTTTGTTTTGGACAAATTCTTACGAACTAAGAATCCGTTAATTATCACTTTACAGACTCTATATGTGTGATTTGTTATTTATACCATTACATTTAATTTAATCGGAAACATTTTAAAACATCATTAAACATGAATTAAATTTTTGTTAAATTAAAGTTTTTAATTTAAATTTCAGGGAAAATATCAATTAAATTTCTAAAACGCTGACGATTTCTTTTTGGAGGTTTTCTAGTCATTTGGTTTCGCATGCTTTCGCATACAGACATTTTTTTTGGGGGGGGAGGGGGGAGTGCACAGTCATTGTTAAAATCGCTCAGATTTTAATATTGATTGCTTATTTAACCATAAGAGAACATTTTAATATGATTTAAACCCCATTTATCTTCCTAGTTATTTTTCTACTTCATTTAAGACGAAATATGTAAAAGTCAGTGAAACATCTAAAAACAATTTGCCTCATGAACGAGTTATGCTAAACCAAAGACGATCGGATGGGGGATCTTAAACGCATGACTGCGCATTCGAAAGAAAGCCAAGTTTCTATTTTTCGGTTGGCTTCGGTGACATATCTCCTCTTACGTTTTAACTTTCCAGCCACCTTCTTCCAGAAAGTTCTGGACCAAAAGTATCTTTGGAGAACAATTCGGATTCATTCTAATTTATTTATTAAATAATAAGTAAATTAATTTAAAAAATTTAAAAATGAAAATAATGAATTAAATTTTAAATAACAAATTTGTCTAATAATAACATTCTAAATTGAAATATTATACGAATTGCTGGTCACAGTTCTTTTAGTTGCTAATTGGAAACCTTGCTTTCATTTTACATTTATTTAGTAATTTTTGACTGAATATTTTTCTTAAAAATAAATATTGGTGTCGCTTGTTTAAAGTTTGTAATATACAATCCAATAACCGCATCCATTTATACTGAAATTATACAATTAGCATAATCTTGTAATACACTGATCATTTTCTGGTAGGAAAAGATACGGGCAATTGCCATACATTGGACTATTATGTACAATTAAATTTAAATAATATGAGCGATAATATTTGTTATATGATTGTAATGCCGTGAGCATTAATGCCATTGTATAATAACGCTAATAAACTGAGGAACCAAATCCTAATGAATTATTTATTTTAATTTTCTTTCTTTCAACAAAATATTTAATAATCATTTATAAGAGGAAATTTATATTTAATTGATTGATGAAAATCGTCATCTATAGGGAGTTTTGTTCTGTTTTTTAAACAATGAGAATCGTCTCATTGCACAATCGTTTCAAACTCAGTCAGTGTTTTCTTGTCTTTTGAAATTTTAGATTAAGCAATCTGTATTAGATTTCACCATATATTTTAGTAGCAATTTCAGCTTTATTTTGGTATAAATATCACAATATTCAACTATGTAATGGAATCATTTTTTTTTACTTAAAAGTTATATTAACCAACTCAATGAAACATAAAGGAATACAAAGGCAATTAAAAAAGCGTTCTTTCAAAAATAAAGAACGAATTATTTTGATCTTGTTCAGGTATACGGTTTTGACTGCATCTTGAATAAATATCGCTTTTTATATATTTCTGTTAACCGTCAGATGTATGTATCGCGTAAAGAAACATTTTGTCGAATTTTTTTTTTCCTTCAAAACTTCCCAGAAGTTTAAATTTTCATGAAAATATGATTTGTTTGAAATCTAATTGAAAAAAAAAATCGATATATATTATTTTAAAACACTAGTAAGTCATTTCATTGAATTAGTGATCCTAGTGGATGCTTTAAAATCCATATAGCTAATTTGGTAAAAGCTTTTCATTAAAATGTTTTTATTTATTTTTCCAAGTTACATGGTTTTGAAATCATGCCGACGATTTACGACTTATAAAATAATTTTTCTCTGGCAAACTTTACATAGCATTATGTAGCTGAATGTTATTATAACTGAATGTTTTTATGCAAAAGATATAACATATCTAGGTTTTTTGTCAAAAAGTTTTTTTTTTAATTTTACTGAAGAGATTGCCTACAAAACAAACGAAATTTTAAATAGAGAATAATAATGGAGAAACATTGATACAAACAGTAGATAATTAACCGTTCGCATAACAATAAACTACTGGCTATATATACATGTAAAAAATTTCGAATAGAACATTTGTTGAAATTGCGTACTTTTGCATTTAGGTTATTATTATTATTATTATTATATACATTAAGTGCAAATTACATGACATTTGAGTTCAGAAAGGAACGCCCAGTGTTCCACTGTCCTTTCTTCTCTTCACTCTTTTTCTTTCCTTTTTCTTTTCTTGTAAAACACAAAACGTGATAAGGAAGAAAACTTGTTGGTAAAGGATTTTTACACGGTTGGATGCGAAGTATCTCACGCGATATCAGGTTAGAGAAGAAAAATAAAAAACTGTAGGAGGAAAAAAAAAAAAAAAAAAAGGTGCGTGCAGGTGAAAGTTGCCGGAAGTTGAAACAGACTCTAGTGTAACATTCAGGTTCTGTTGTGTTTCTTGAAAAGGAGGAAAAAGAGGGGGGGGGGGGTGATATCCGTTGGAGTGAGGGGAGACAGGAAACGAAGAAAGCCTCTCATCTTCATTTTTGGTGAAGTCAAACCGGAATTGCCATAGGGATATACCTGATTTATACAAGACCTCTCCTCCCGTGATATTTTCACATGCCTCTTCCTTTGATGGCTCTTTTTTTTTTTCCCAGTTACAAGCACATTAAAATTGAAAGAAAAAAATTTTTTTTTGAGAAATGTAATAGTTTTTGAAATGCTCCCTGACTGGTTATCTATTGTAGACTTAGTTTTTAACGATATGTGATTTACGAACTTCTAAGTTTTAGCGAATCATTGAGAGGCCCACTCAACCGTTGTGCGATTTTACTCTTTTTTTTTAAATCGCCCATGGAAATTTATAGAAATATGCGATAGCTCCATTTCGAAAAGCAATCATTTCAGGCATATAATAAAGATAACCGCGCCTCTCTAATATTTTTCTGAACTTTATTGTCCTTTTTACCTATGAGATGCACAACACATTCTAAAAATAAATTGATGTACTTTATGTGTACTATATGAGCACGAATTTACTCCATAATCTTATAATGATCTTTTCCCTTCTTCTTTATATAATCAAGCAGATATGAACTAAGCGCCATGGGGGTCTATAGACAGCATAAATATTTGATCTCCTTTTCTCTCCAAACTTTCAAAAATTGATACATTTGATTAATTTTAATTTAGTATTGGCAGTTTTTAAAAAATAAATATTACAACAAATTGAAATAACAAAGCATTTAATTTCGTGTGATATCAAACCAGATAGTTTCAGTACAACGCATATTAAAAAAATAATAATTTAAAAGTAATTGTAAACAAAATGGTAAAAAAATATTAACGTTTTTATTTTTAGCATATATTTTTAATATTTAATAAATACAAAGTTTTTTCAGTGATTATTGACTTGAAAATCAATTAATCAATCAACTGTAAAAAAAAAAGGGAGAATAAAGAACATATTGATTTGTCAGTAATTTTGGAAATATGGGAAAAATTATATAATAACTACTTTTAATCTGAGTTTATTCAAGCGTATGGCCGTTACAAATCAAATGAAAGCACAAAATTAGATAAATATCTCGACCCCCTATTTTCTTTTTGTTTTTCCATTATTTTCACTTTTAGTATTTATTAAAAAAAACAACGCCAGTTTATTATTCAACATGATGGTATTTATATTTATTGTTTTACGAAATGTTTAAAAAAAAGCACTAGAATGTGAATAGAAAACAAGAAAAGAATATTTAAAAAAAATAACACGATCTTTTTTTAAATATATAATAGCCAGTGACTGAGAAATTTTTTTCACAAGTTATCAAATTCTATGACTACAAGCAATTATGTTATCTACCTGCCTTTTTTTTCTGTTAATTCTCAGGGCCTACTATTCGTTTTTTCCAATTCCCTGTGAGGACCTATTCCCCCCCCCCCCCATTTGTCTGGACGCAGCTACCTTTTTTTTTCTAATTCACTATCGAGAGTTTCTCTAAATAAAATACTTAAGTAATACTGATCTCCTAAAGTCGAATTAAATTCCGTATGCCTTCTAGATATGTAAGACATTTTTAGTTATGCTGTGTGCACGAAAGTAAGAGCACAGCTGTTTTATTTTAATATTCTGCGAGGCTCACTCACCTTACCGTACAATGCTGCACCTGTCTTCTAAGATTTCACGAGGGCAGCTGACCATCCGTTTTACCGACGTGAGTGACTCATCTTCAAGAAGACATTTAAAAAATCTGCATTCTTTCCTTGCTTTGAAAATTCACCTATTTTCAGTTCCAATTAAGTGTACGATCTTTAAAAACCTAATAATAATAATAATAATAATAAACAGCTTTCAAATTATTATTAATTTATAGAATAAATATATGTACTAGGGAATTAATCATGGTCCCAAGAAGATACCACTCTATTCAATAAACATTCAATACTTGCAATATATAATATGCAATTATGTTCACTCCCAGACCAGAGAAACAATAGTTTGAAAATCTGACTTTATTATTCCGCCCCTCTTTCAAGAATTTAAGCTTACCTCTGCTTACAAAGGATGCTGTCAGATAACTGTAATTATGATATTAATACTATAAAAATGTGTTTTTTGCAAAGTTTGTGAGTGCTGAATCGAACCGTATAACTGTAAAAATTCTCAAAGTTTCAGCTTCTTTCATTTGAGAATATATATCTTTTTCTATTGTTAAGGCATGAATGAAAGACTTGAAATTAGTGCAAGAATATTATCAGAAGTTAGACTTCCATTTTATGGATTCCGCATTCATAGTCGAAAACTGAAATTCAATAATATTATTTACACTGCTAAATTAAATACACTTTAATCTCTTGCACAACGGATTAATTTTAATGCAATATTTTATTCGAAGAAAAACCCAGGGCTTTAAAAATAGTAAAAACTATTGGATTTTTTTTTTTTGCATACTGTTTTGTGAAAATAAATATAAAATGTGGCGATATTTCTCAATTGTGTAATTACGAACAAAGTAAAGCAGCATTCAGCGATCTCTTTTCATTTTCTTAAATTATGACAGCTGAAAAAATTGATAGAAAAAAATCATTTAGAAAATATAACAAAAACTTACTGAAATATTGTTCATGAAATTTTTATCAACATTGTTAGCCAAATTTGAAATTTCTGAAAAATTCTTAGAAAAGTGCTAAGTTTAAATTTGTTTAGCTTGCACATTAGTGCTTGCTACCTTGCAAAGTATTTAACATCTAATAACTATGCATCAATCTGTTTTTCGCTTCTTCTTTCCTAAAAAATTTTTACCGTAACATTTTTTCTAAAGTGAAGGCAAGATAGAAAGTTATTCGTAAGAAATTATTATTATTCTTTTATAAAGTTTCATTGCAATGAATTCCTCAATTTCCTTAAATACAATTAAATATTTCGCAGATTAGATTGAAATTAGAATGAAATAAAAAATAAAAACTATTGTATTTGATTAATAGTGGAATCTTTTAATTTTTACTTTTGCATATCTAGTCAGTAGTCTATTTTTGTACATCCAGATCTGATAAATTGGGTTCAAGATTCATTTGCATGATGTGAAGATTAAATAAGTGAGCGATATGAATCAAGAAATGAATATAAATAGTGACTGACAATCAAATAAATTGTTGGGCGCAGGCGCGATTAAGTTTCATCTCCCTTTTAATATCACTTCTCTCAACTCGTTATTTCCTTCCCTCCCCGCTTCAATCAAAACGGCTAGACGTCTGGCGCCAGGATTTTTTTTCCAACCTTCCCAGAAATCGGCGACAAATCGCAGCCGATGGCAGTCCCGCTTTTGGCGCCGTGCCCACGCCATTCATCCAATGGGAGGCGGGCACCGGGCTGTGACGTCACGTACGTTCTAGGTCACACGCTCCGTAACCTGTGTCTGGTAGTAGAAGAATCATTTTCAGTTTGTATATCGAGCGAAGCAGACGTGTAATTGTTGTTCTCTCGCATTATTGTGTATTTTGGTCTTGCAAAACCAAACAATCCAATTGAATACAAACAAACAGACAGCATCTAATCCAACCAAGTGAAAGATTTTGATAAAATAAAGTTATAACAAAAGCAGATTTGAAATAGAAAGGCAATCGTTAACTGTCATACGGCACCGCTAGAAAGCGTGAATCGTCGTTCCCCGTCTTTTCTAACGGTCGTGGATAAGAAAACGAAGCTGACGGCTAAACCTGAGGGGTGCATGCCCTGTTCTCTCCCTATTGAAAATATACGAAAACAACTTGAATCTTTCATGTTTACTATGCCAGTTAGTATATCGTTACCAACCAAGTCCAGTCTGAAATTCTGGAAAAAGCGATCAGTCAGCATTACTGATTACGATCCAACCTATAAGGTACTGTACTTGGGGAATATCATCACCCCATATGCTAAGGGTGAAGGGTGCACTGACAAACCCTTGGCTACCTTATGGAAGGCTTACACCAGCAATCCCGCTAAAGTCCAAACACCTATGGAACTGACCGTATGCAGCTCGGGCATCAAAGCTGTGACCAAGAATTTCGGGGTGACTGAATACTGGGCGTACAGGATCACGTACTGTGGGGCTCCTGCCGAATATCCTGGACTATTCTGTTGGATCTACCGACATGAGCGCCCCAAGATGAAACAGGAACTGAGGTGCCACGCCGCCCTGTGTATCAAGCCGGAGCAGGCAAAAGAGTTGACAGTGCAGCTGAAAGATAGGCTAGCCCTCGCTTTGCAGGAGTTTCGAAGAGAGAAGGTAAACATTTATCCTCTTTTTTTTGTATTTTTTAAAATCAATTTTGTGATTTTTTCCTCTTTTAATTTATGGGAATTATCTTGATAGTTTTGTATTCAATATTTCATTTAATTTTGAAAATTAATTGTCAGTTTTAATTAAATAATGTTTTTTATATTTGAAATATTTTTAATAATTAATTTCTTAAAGGTCGCATAGCATTGCCAGTGTTTATTTTTGTTATATTTAATTTCTGCCATACGACTAGGAAAATTCATTCATTTGCGTTTAATTGGATAATTAATATACGCAATCGTAATTTAACCTTAGCCTAAAAATTTATCAATTATGAATGATAAAACTATCCGATATATTAATATTTTTGGATACTCAATAATTTTCAATAATTCATTGGAACAAAAATTTCTCTGATGCAATCTTTTCGAATTATTGCATGTATTTCATTCTGATCTGCAAGCTGATAGACATGGTACTGCGCAAGCAACAAATGTTTACAGTGCGTTCAATTAACTTGCATCAGCTTTGTTTGAGTAGAGGAATACGTTCGATAAAGTGATTTCCGTATGATTTATTTTTGGAATGGTTTCAATTATTTCGTATCCTTTTCTATATATATGCTATTCATTTTAAATTGACAAATGATGAACACTTTTTTATAGATTCTTTTAATTTTAATATCCGATTATTTTTTTAACCTCATCAGTTCTTAACTTTAGTAATTAATCTTTTGGAAAAATGCATTGCTCAGAATAAATTAATTGAAAGGAATTATTTTAAAATAATAGAAGAAAGGTAATTAGCAAGTTCTTTTTTTTAAAATTTTATTGGGACCAATTAAATCAGAAAAACGCATGTTAAGATTCTTTTTTTTTCCGTGATTTAATGCCTCTTTTATATAATATGTCAAAATTACCAAAATTTAAATTTTTCGACATTTTTTTTGCTATAATAGCGGGATGTACTTTACTGTTTCAGAGCGATATGGGCTAAAATAAAAATAATGGAAAGCTAGCAAAAGATATAAATTAGAATTTTGCATATATATTGAGATAATTTAAATTGTATGAAATTCTGCTGTATGAATATAATAGAATTAAATGTGAATCTGAAAATTGAAAATAGAGGATAATTCAAAAATAAACAGAATTAAATTTTTAACTTTAAATTTCGTTCGAAAATTTTCTGTACTCATTAAATTTTAATTGATTGCCAAATCATTGGTACTAACCGGATTAATAATTGTGTATTCTTTTAATAAAATTCTAATTAAAATACTGAACATAGTAATTAAGAAACTCAATGTTAAACTTCAAATTTTGCAATGACCTATGTCTGAACGACAAATGGAAGAGAATATTGATAAAATATTTGAAATAATAAATAAATAACAAAGAGTTAAAACATTTGAAAAATTCGCGCCGGAGGCTGAACACGTTTTGACATCGCGCGTGGAAGTATTTCAATTTAAAGCTTATGGTAATCGATTCTCAGGTTATCTGCTTCAACGAAACGCGCGGCTCGTAACCTGTTTTAAAAAAAAAAAGTGGATGAAAGGAGTAGGCGTTTATTAAGGACGCTTATTAGACAATGATTTGAACTGAAGTCGGACAGGCGCCTCAAAACACCTGCGAATGAAGGCTCAAGGACAACGAAGGTCAACGCGCGCCATCTCTTCCATTTTTTTTAAGTTGCCGTTTCTCATTTTTCTTTTTCAGTGTTTTCCTCATTAACCAATGATTTATGCAATCGGTTTCCTTTTCAGTTCGCGTGGATCTCTTCTGGTTTCGGTTTTCAAGCGTTGTTTTCGTTTTCCTATTTTTCGCAAGTCTAAAAGGATGTGCCTCCGTTAATTAATCTTCTGTCTCTATTGATATTGGAAGAAAGTCGTTTTTGTTTTCCTTTGATATGTGGAATCAAAACATTTGAACGAATGTTGATCCTCTGGTGAAGGATAAGTTCTCACACGTGTAGCATTTGAAACGTGGAAGTCATTCCTCATTCGAGGAAAGAAAGAAACAGGAAAGGAAGGTGGGGGGAAAAAAATCGACTTCCAGCATTTGTTTATTTGGAAATAAATATTGACAAAACACAATTCTTTGTAGTTTTGTAGTAATCTTTTCCGCTTGGTTGAAAAATTATCTAAGAAGATATTTACCTCGTCCAGTTTTGACACGGATTTTGAAAAATAATCTGTGATGGATTTCATAACTGGAATGAAATCCTCAAATCAGAAATAAGTAATTAGTTTTTTTTTCTTTTGCAAATATTTCTAAAAACTATTAACAGCAGTTAAATAGACGGGAAAATTTAAATTCGGACTTATAAATTTAATTCGTCTGCTATCGATGACATTAATAATTTAAGCAGTAAAAACGATATAAGCAATTCTTTAAAAAAGTTATTTATAGCTTATATATAATAAAACATTAATAAAAATTATTCCAAGATAATTTTTTATTAACCTATCCTATTCTTTCTTTTATAGTTAACCAGACAAAAAGCGAGGCTATCTCTTGCTAATGCAGTGTACGACTGTCCATCAATGCCCAGGAGAAAACTGTTGCTCTACAGAGGATCCATGAACTTCCGACCACCCATAGAGATGTCCAAGATCGCCCCGAAATTGGGCGTCATCGATGAGGACGATCTTGAGGACGAACTCTATGAACTGGAATTTGGAACTCCTCCCAGCGAAGATGACCTCTATATGTGCAGCTCAGAAGCATCCTCTTTGTCATCGTCTCCAGAGGAAGAGGACCTCTTCTCTCGATTCCACATGCTAATGCCCAGGAGACACTTGAATTCGAATGGAGAGGAATCCTCTTGTTCGGAAGAAGACCTCTATTCCGAAGACGCCAGGAGTACAACATCTGACGATATACCTCTCATATCATGATCTCGGACTGGAGAACATGAACGTAACGCTCCTTTTTTGAAAGCCAGTGGTTAACTTATTTCTTTGGACTTAATCAATGCAGCAAAGATGCCAAAGTTTTTAAGTTTATTATACTTTTTTAATTTTGTAAATACGATATATATTTATTTAAGTTAATGTTTTACAAATACCAAATAGAAATTGTCTTCCTACAGCCGCCAATTACATGGTATATGTTCCAGAATTATGTTTGACTACATTCTTCTATGTAATTCCAATGTTGACGCTGGCCTCAAATCCTTATCTTGTGCGAAGAGCTCGAATCGACATTCTCGTATGTTTTGTCCGGATATTTGCCAACTGAACATTCTCAAAGCATTTTTCATGACATTTAAGCATCGTATTTATGTTATGCAAAATAAAGATTTCTTCTTCAAATCCCCCTCCCCCCATTTTTTGTTTAATTAGATGATTAACTTTTAAAAAAAATGAAACTGAGTGGTGCTGAAAAATTTTCAATGACACAGAGATGACTTTTTTGAATGTTGTAATTGCTAGTTCATATGATATATCGAATTTTATTGTTAAAATATTTAAGAAGCTGTTTTGACTGAGACAAATGAAACGTTTCCTATTTTCATCAATTTATAAATATGTTCCAAATATTTTTACAAGTTTAACTTAGAATATTCATCCTTTGCTAACTGGATTTTCTCCAGAAAGTTTTGGATAATGCTCAGTATACCAAAAGTTTGATATAATGATATATTTATCAAATATTTATTTATTAGAGTAATGGATCTGTATTTGCTAGGGTATTATTTTAAATAATCTTAATTTCGTCTTTATTTTCCTGTTTTCTGATGAATTGCCTGAAAGTTAGAACTTAATTTTTTCTCCATATTTCGATTCTGATTGTTTAAAACTATTTTGGATTTCAAAGCAATGTCGATTGCACTAGTCCTTAAGTTGCCTTTATTTTTCTGTGTGAAGTGCTTAGTAATTTATTTGCTGTGTTCAGTCTTCCTATGAGACTAGTCTAGAAACGCCATAACACCATTGTTTCATATTTTCATTAATTCATATCGAGTGTGATACAGAAGAATTATGTAAATATGTATAGATTTATTTGTAAATATTGTTGTTGTTTGTGTGAATAAATGTTTGTTTTGTTGTAGTTAAAAAATCTGTGTGTTTCTTGCAGTTTTCCTTTTTTAGAATCTCTTTGTAATAAAAAAAAGTGAAATTATTATTCATTAAAAATGATTATATTCATCATAATAATGATTACAATTTACTGATAATCATAATTTAATTATCTGATTACAATTTAATGATTATAGTGCTAATAATTATTCATTTAAATATTTGGACAAAGAAATAAAGCTAAAAATAGTTATAGCATAAAAATTTATAACGATTAACTTAAGACATAACATTCAAATAATTCTTTAATATACAGAAATTTGTTAAGAAAGTTTTACATTTTTGCCGTTTTCAGGTGAAGGCTAATGGAGTACATGCATTCAAAGGTTTTCCATTTCCGCACCTAACTATTCTATAAAAGTATAATACAGGGTGGTTATAATTAAAGTTCCACTTTGAAATAGTCATAAAAGGAAAACTACTGAACCAAATGTTATCAAATTTGGTAATGGTTTAAAGAAGGGCGTAGGAATTTCTTTTCCGCCAAAAAAAAAGTTCCGAAACTCACCACCAAGAGGGAAATGGCGCTTTATGCAATATTGTTAAGAAAAATAGGACAAAATGTGTTGAATCGTTTCTGAAACATTTTACAAAGCATGTTCAATGTGGCGTCCATCATTTTTTGAAAGCAAGTTAAACCACATTACTGTATTCTCAACAGTTGCTCTTAGCATATCAGGAGGAATGTTACGCACTTGTCGGTATACTGCATTTTTCAGTTCCACCAAATTATTTAGATTATCACCATAAGCAGTGCTTTTGTGATAACACACATTGAGCATGCTTCGTAACACGTTTCACAAACGTTTAAACACATTTGAAACCGGTATCTTCATGTCGTGCATTATTTTACTTAACAATATTACATACAGCGCAATTTTCCCCCAGGTGGCTGAGTTTTCGAACTTCTTCGGCAGAAAAGAAATTCCCATGACCTCCTTTAAACTATTGCCTAGTTTGATGAAATTTGGTCGAGTAGTTTTCCTTTTATGATCATTTCAGAGTGGAACTTTAATTACAACCACCCTGTATTGCAATAACATAGTTGACAAAATTCCCAGGGAAAAAGAACTTCGATGAGAAAAAAATGAGAACTTCAATGAAATTTCAAAAACAAAGACGAAAAATTTTCGAACAATTGGGAGGGGAAAAAAAGGGGGCAAAAAATGAAAGGAATAAATTTTACATAACAACATATGGGAAAAATCAGTCATGATAAAGATGTCATGCCAAACTACGACAAAGCAAAAAAGGTGGAATCAATCAGAATGCGAGACTGTAAAGTGAATTCCAAGAAGGAATATAGTTTTTTCCTGAAAGTCCGTTTTCTGGAAATTACTTCTAAATTTTACTTTGTTAGTTTTGCCAAAGTGAATGAAAGATGTGGTTAATTGTTATTTAACTGAAAATATTTTCAGTTAAAAGATTTTATATATATATATATATATATATATATATATATATATATATATATATATAATTCAATCTAAAATTCCATTATTACTGTCATAAATTATGACCTAGGACTTCATTGCTGAAATATGTTTATTATGAAAAACAATGCATAGCTTTTTAATAGCACAATAGATTATTAGTAGTTTTTAATACCGCAATAGCATAGAACAATACAATTAAGTATCGCTCTTCTGAACATAGCTATTAAATGGGAATTCTTTTTGGGTTAAAACTTGATTTGGAATGCTCGAGATGAAAATTATCGGTAGTAAAATCCATGCTTACCAGATGCAGCACGTTAATAGAAAATTTAATGAGTAAAGTTTTTCTATTAATAAATAGTATTAATTGAAAGTATTAGAAATTCCTGATTGGCTAACATTACATAATGCATATTTATTCGAGTTCCGTTAAGTAAAAAAAAAAATAAGAAATGCTTATTGAAATTTTGCTAAACTTATTTATCATTAAAATTAAAGCTGTGACTTATGTCAGCATAAAAATATTCCATTTTTGATATTTTTGAGAGTAAAGATAAATAATTTTTTTTATTTATACAATTATATCAAATGCTCTCATATTTTTTTAATGTCTAAACATTGCATTTTTCTAAACTTTTCTTGCCTTAATTAAAGATTTAAACACTTTTTTATGTTAAATTTATTTTTGCTTTTATGTTTCTACTTTCTTATTAGAATTAAGATGTAACACTGACTTGACTTGGCCACATAAAATATTTCGTTATGATTTCAGGTACAAAAAAATATTGTGAATAACGCTTTGAATGCATCCATACTAGATCTTACTTATAACCTTTATAAATTGTTATATATGGCTACAAATCAAATCTAGATCGGCCGAAAAACCTTTCATGCAAATTATTTATTAACCAATCAATTTAAAACTTTCGAATGAGAACAGATGTATCAAATATTATAAAAAATAGCAATTTTTACAAATTGTCACGTACGCGATTTAATTTAAACAACTCAATCCAACGATTTTTGAAAAAAAAAAAAAAAACGATAATTTAAGCAATTTTTTCTCTAAATTCTTAATTTTTTTCTCCTAAATATTAGTTTTATTAAAATTCTTTTCTTACAACTGTGGGCGTTATTTTGTAACGCAAGCAAATTTGCCTATTTCCATATCAATTTTAAGGATTAAAAGAATCTGATGTTCCAGCATTTTGGTAAGTTTTATTTATAGTATTTTATCGATACTAAATGCTAATGCAACGCAAATGATTAAAGTTATGATCATTCAATATTTTTTATTACCAAGAAATTTCTTAGGCCTTTAAAAGCAATTCAAATGCAATTTTTAGATCGTCATAACAATTAATTATCTTAGCCATCTATTATTAAAATTTTTCACATTTTTTTTTAATCTTTAATCAAAAAATATTTGCCAATGCATAGGAACAAAATCATTTTATGTTTTTATTAACTTTTTCCTTTACAGAATAAATTTAGAAAAGCTGGTTGACTCCTATAGACAGTTAACAATATTTTCAATGGCCAGCGGTGTCTCCATACTCATGTGATTAATAATGATATGTTAGCAACAGAAAAGAAGCATTACGAAAGAACCTTTTCATAGTTCCAACAAAGAATCCGTTCATTTGAAATTTCTCATGTACACAATGAGTACTCACTCAAATTCAAAGGCGGCAAATGTGCTCGTAGTTCAAAACAAATTGCTGCAAATATCGAACAATATTTTACCGTCATGAGCAAATGGAACGGATTCGCTTCGCGGCTACGCATTAATGCGTTTATCACAAGAATGGCTGCAGAAGCTAAGAAATAAGCATCCAATGCTCTTTTAGAAAAGATAACTTACAAGATAATATAATTGTATAATAAAGTATATGATACTAAGACATCGTGAAATGTTATGGTTATTTTTATTCAGAATTACAATATTTTTCACTTGAGAATTCAGGAATTTACACTCACTTAGATCACTGCATAAGAAGTATCATTTTTGTGACATGAATATCTCTTCTATATTTACTAAGAATTATTACAAGCTTTCGACTTAAGAATGCACGAATTTATAGTCACATTGAAAAGAATCATTCTACAAAAAGTATCATTTTTATGCCATGGATATTCTTTCGAGTTCTAAGAATGAGATTTCACTGTTTTTGAAAATTTTTTAAATCGTACTCATATACACCTGCAAGTTCTTACAAGCTTAGTATGATATGCACATAAATATAAAAAATGTTTAGTTATGCTTTGCCGATTTTAATTAACGTGGGTGGTTACGTTGAAAATAAGGCATTTCTAAAATTTCCTTAAAAAGATACAATACACTCCCGAGTATCCGGTGCGCAAATATCCGCTTACGTACTTTCCGGCCTAATTTCTAATTTACTTTTATTGTAATTAAATGAGGAAGGCATGTCGTTGCATTGGCAACATTACCAAGGTTTTGGAAGCGTGCGTCTACTACGATCCTCCTATATGTCGTGTGCAAAATACAAGTTGTGACTGGAAAAGAGTAGCGTTCTACTCATAGTTCATTGTTTCTTCAGTGAGTAGTGGATCTCAATTATTGCCGCTGTTCCTGATATAACGGAACAATAGGTACAGTATTAGTTAATTCACATTCTACGAGGCTTGAGATAAATGAAGGACTTAGTACTCAATAAAAAGTGAGAAAATGCCTATTATAACTGTCATCTGGTATTGATGGGCAAAGAAATAAATTCATAGAATTCCAGCGTATCCTGCATTTTTTTTATCCGGCCTCCCCTACCGCCACATTAGGCCGGATACGTGGGAGTGTATTGTATTTAAAAATACTTAGATTAGATAAATAAATAAAATATAAAGAAATATATTGAAGGGAACTTAAGTCTGCTAAGAAACTATGTGAATGTTGACATATGGTTGATAACCCTGTCGTACAATTACATCTGATAATTTTTAAAAAATCACCATAAGATGAAAATGAAATTTTTCTTAGCAAGTTATTGTCTTATATTAATATATTATTATTATTATTATATTATTTATTATTATATTAATTCTAAAATATTAATGAAAGAAATAACGATAATAAAGGATAAAAAAATTCTGATTTAAATAGATAGTTATTATTTAAAGTTATTATTATTATTAATTATTTTAAGAGATAGTTATTATTTAAAATTAAATTTTATGAGATTGAAAGATGTCAAAATATTTAAGTAGAACTTTTTCTTGCTTTTAATTTTGAAGAATTTATGTATGTATATTTTTTGATATGGATATAATTTCATTTCTACCATTTACTTTAATCAGAGTAACAGTTCATGAACTTCCGTTGAATCATACTAATCTAAATATAATAGTTGTAAACGCGTTTTGGAAGAGTAACTAGCTTTTTTCTACTCGAATTACTAATTAGTAAGATAAGAAATCGGACCCACATAGAAAATGTTGCTTGTAGACTTTCTATGACCTATTTATGAATTGGCAATAACGGACTAGTTATGAAAATATCGGTTACTTATCGAGACAATGAAGTCCACTCACACCCACATTGTTATCATTTGGTTTTTATAAAAGACGTAGAATTAAAAGAAAAAGGTATGGAGTAAAACAAAAAAAGGTTCTAATATAATTATAAGTAGGTTGAAAATCTAGCTGTATAAAGAAAAGGGAAACATATGAATAAATAATCTATACACTACAGAAATCCATAGATAATTCTCAAACTATGCTAACAAATACTATTAGCACAAGGAAGACTTTATAGAAGCTTTTGTGAGAATTAATGAAATGGTTAATTTTTATTAGTCAAAAATTATGTTTCCATACATAGAACAGATTAATTTAATTTTTGTACTTTCATTCCAGTTGAAAAAAATATTGCATATATTTAAAATATTTTTTTTTATTTGCCACCGAGGTGCTGCTTAAAATGCTTAGTTAAATTTTGCGCCATTCTTGAAACATTATTAATAACTTACAGGGAAAAAAATAGTTATCGACAGATTTTAGAAATCATTTGGTACTGTTTATTAATTTTTCTAAAATGTTATGAGATTTAAAAATTGTTTGGTGTAAATAATATTAATATTTTAATTAAAGATAATGAATATGATAAAAAGAGTTTGGATAGCTTAAATATAATATCATATTTAAAATAATTTTTATTATATAATAGCATTTAATATAAAAATATTACATGTTATATGTCTTGACAAAATAAACTTATTTGCGTTTACATTGGAACTGCATCAAATTCTATTTTTAAATACTATATTTTTTCTTGTAAAAGGTATTTGCACCACGTACCCAAACTTCGATAATTGATCTGATTATATAACTATAGGCTTTGTTGCTTTTAAAAGTGTACATGCAAATGTTGAAGAATTAGAGGGGCTTAAGTTAAAACTTTGCAGCAACTATGTAGCTACATTTTTATTTAAAAAACTAGCATCTTTGACTAGTTTCAAGAATGGGATATTATGCCTCTGTTTATCTTGTTATATATAGAACATATATACATTTCCCGTATTGCGTAATAGTTTATACGCAACAATGCACTTTTGTCACATTAGGGCTTATTTCCAGCTATATTTATTTTTGTAGGTTTTCTTGATTTGATTATTTTTTAATGAAAAAGAAAAGAGGAAGGAATTTCTATAGGACGTGGGTTAATTGCTTTTGAAACAAGACTACGATGTCATGCATTCGATGTCAGCAATGCGATGTGTATTGAATAAATTTTAAGCCTCCCTTCCCATGGGTTTCAAGCAAAAGGCGGCCACCTCTGATGCTTCTGCATAAGTGTCAAATTGCAGTCTACACTGTGTCACTTGCCTAAATAAATAGATATATCTCAATGCTTTTATCCTAGATTAGCGAATATGATGACTTGCTTATATCAAATGAATTTAAAAATTGGTCATAATTAATCACAAATGCTTCTTATTCCTGTATTTTTTTAATGAGTAACATACGTTAAAACTTAAAATGCTTTACCAACTATAAACATTAAATAGCATTTATTATATTTGAGGAATCATTATTTCAAATAACTCAGTTAAAAAATTAAATAATATATAAAGAACACACGCAAAAAAAGGAACAAGATTTTCCTAAAATCTTTCAATTGTTAATTATAAAAGACACTTCGAAAGAATGCTACAGTTGATATTTTTAGACACT
Organism: Argiope aurantia; assembly: GCA_026543865.1. Lineage (NCBI taxonomy): Eukaryota > Metazoa > Arthropoda > Arachnida > Araneae > Araneidae > Argiope > Argiope aurantia. The sequence goes on from JAPMOR010077409.1 coordinate 516,332, forward strand.
AAAGATACATCTTCATTCATTCACATCATTAAATTATTATAAAATTAAAAATGTGAATGTTAAAATTTACTTTGTCAAGACTCGTGAAAAATTTGTTAATTATTTTTTCATTGTTGTAGGCTCCATTAAGTAATGTTTCGAATATTCTTAAAAGCAAAGATATTTGCTTGTCTGAAAATTCAGAATGCGTCATAAGCGTCAGGGCAATGAAAAATGCGAGTATTCAATGTGTAGCCGAATTGTATCTTGCAAAAAGTAAGATGCACCAACCGTGAAAGTGATATCATCACAATGGATTGTAAACTTGCGTTGAAATATTGCTGTATTGCAAAGATGACCCAAAAGACTGCGTACCTATTAAAATCAAAATCAAATCTCCATGACATTCCACGTCGCAATCCTCTGCTTTTGCGCCGAGTGAGCCTGGCATTAAGAGGGAGAGGCAATATGGAGACTGCTGACCCGTCTGCTTTGCCATTATGAATCATTTTAAAGTATAAAATTCAAATACTTAAATAAATTAATTCTCTACAACATTTTTTTCATAGTGTTTGCTCATTGCTGTCAAGAAAATAGCATATAGTTTATCTTCTACGTTATTAATTCTTCGGCCTCTGCATTGCTTTTTCAATATTTCTTTGTGGACTGAGATTGCTAGAGTGCTGGTCTAAAATAAGGTGATTTCATAATGAGAAATGAAACTCTACAATACTTACCCGGACAATGCTTTATCTTAAAATTTATATGTGCTTCAAATTGTCCATACCCCCCCCCCCCCGCATGTTTTAATAGGATATTCATTATTTATTTCTGATGTGATTTGCTTTTTCTGACTCTCAGACTTTAATCGGACAGCGTTGAACAAATATCATAGTTTAGTCATCGAAAATTTCTAGGGTTCGAGAATCGGAAATTCATCATGTATTAAGGGTTGGTACACATTATAATCGGGACTTCCTTAACGTAATATGGCGTGCAATTTTGGGAAAGTTGAGTTTCGACTAATATGTTGTCACTCTCATATGTCGTTGGTACATTACTATAAGAGAAATCAATTCTCATGTAGATTCGAAATGGGACATTTAGCATAATTGATTAGAATTTCAATTTGGCTACAGAATCTCAAAAAATTCAATATCCTACTTCCGCGTCAAATGCTTATGATGCTTGCAAATTCAAGATAAAATATTGCATTTAGCAAAAAGTAATAGTAAGAAGAATTTTAATTTAATATCTTTAACGACATTGAGCACTTTTTCAGATCAGCTTTAATGTGTTAGCACTTCAACTATCATATCTAGAATAGTTGAAGTGGTAGCTTATATATTACTAAATGTAAATACTTATTGAATTTGCTTTATTATATAACGAACCTGCCAGTTTGATATTTTTTTGGAGTAATTATTCAGTTCAACGATGTAAATGTAATTACCAACCTCCCTTCGAATACTTTTAGTGCCATCATTGCAGCTCGTTATAGTTCTTTGGAATTTGAGAATCATTGTTTGGAGAAAAAGATTTCACCCAAGGGAAAAGAAAAAGTCGTATGGGAAGTATTTATTAAAACAAATTAGTTGTTGAAGTAATTAAAAGCGATGACTTGTTAAATAATTTTGCCCAACGTGGGACCCGAAAATCGATGCATTGATGTAACGGAGTACTCTCAATTTGGCCTTCCAACGATATGTTTACTTGCGTCTCAGTTAATCATACTGAAGTTTAACGCAATATATTCTGAAATTTTGATCTGTAGTATTTACAAATTTACATAAAAAATCAATTAAGTGATCTAGAAATTAAAAAAAAACTCTAACGCTTTTTTCATTGTGAATCCAATTTTTCGAATTTTGAAAAAAAAAAATTAATGTGATTTTTGACTTTAACAACCTAAAAAATATGAAATGACGCCTTTTCAGCTCTTAATTTACTTTTAAGATTTTGAATTCTATTGTTTAAAATTATTAAAACGTATACTTCTTGAAAATTCTTCAAAATGCACTTCATTTTAACACTGATTCTAGAAAATTATATTTGATTAGAAAACACGGTAAAACTAAAGAACAGTGTACAGATGTTTCGCTAGTCCCTGTCAAATCGTGCCAAACAGTACAAAACTTGCCAAATATTAACTACGGAATATAGTTATAATGTTTGACAATTTATCACCTTTAAAAAAATTACGAAGTGGCTTTTGTATTATATTCTTTATTTTAACTGAAAAAGGTTAAAAAAAAAGGTTTCATGTAAATTCAAGATCGAAAATTATTCCGAAATAATTGATTTTTTCCCCCTAAAAACACTTATTTAATTCCATTTGGAATGTTTTTTAACTCCTGAATATTTGTAAGGTTCATACAAAAACAGTAGATGGAATCTTTCACGCTTTTTTCTTCTCATTCAAGTCGAGAGTGTCATTCAAGTGACGTGTTGATTTACATCAAACGGAAAAGGCGAAAAGGCACATGAACAATGGAACAGTAAACTTTCTCCCGTCACACAGTCATGCCTCCATCAGAGAAGGGAGGGGAAGATTTGATAGTGAAGCTTTCACTATTTCTACACGTCAAGTAAAAGAAGGAAAAAGCACGTGAGTAAATGCTCTGTCAAAAAAATATTGAAGATATAGTGGAAGTATTCGAGTTAATACATAACTTCAGCTGTTTAATATTGAATTTATAGCTATAAGAGCAATTTTGAAAATTTGCAATATTTCTGAACCATATGGAATAAATAGTAAATAGAAGCTTTTTTTATTTTACGAGATAACTATCAAAATCAATTAAAGTTGAGAGGATTGAAAAGCAAAAAATAGTTGCAAGAATACCTGAAAATGATTTCTTATAATAGAAGAAAAGAAGGCTCTATTGCACCTTTCTGTATTAGCTATTGGTATTAAATTTCTCATAATTTTGTTCTTTAGTCCTCTGACAGAGACAGTTGTAAAGCTGCAATATCAGAATCGCGGCCTTCATTGATTGTTTATATTCTGTTTAGAAATATTTGAAAATTCATTCACATATGGATGATTTCGATAATTGGAAATATTTATTTGCCGAAGCGGTTTATTATGTCTATAACAGAAACCCTATAAGATCCAGAAATATTAAAAATGATCTTGAGTTAGTTTTCAAAGAAACTGTCTTGATCAAGATTTTCTCTCGGAACAGAAAAATTGTTCGCTCAGAAAACATATCAGGTATGGAGAAGAAAGCTGCTTTCATCATCTTTTTTTGAAAGTCACCCTTCATTATAAATTAGTAATAACGTACACGCAACTATATATATATACAATTTAAAATCATCATAATGCGCATGAGAATAAATCCAATATCTAAAACATTTAAAAATATTGTTGTAAGATGTTCTAAATATTTTTAAAGAATTTACTAAAATTTGGGGGGCGGGGGAACTGAACGGAAATAAAATTGGCAATCCCTGAAATGCTTGATTTTAGAATATTGTAAACGGTTTTGTATGATAATATATGTCAAAGTTATTGAGAAAAAAGCATTCACTTTCTAAATTAACTTTTAATTAAAAATTTAATTAAGAATTTTTAAGAATCCTTTTTTGGAAGTTCTACGATCCAAAAAGTAATAAAATACAATAAAATTGATAGCTTTAGCCAATGATCTATCCTGTATACTTTATTGAACGAATTTTTTTTCGTCATTCATATCACATGACAAAATTTACATAGGAGTATGTCAACCTATAAGCTTTATCATGATAAAAGGATCAAGTGGCAACTCTGTGCTACAGGAACGGTTTCAGAGAATGTACACAATCTACTTTCTTGGCTATTACGATATGAACAGCTGTATTGGAATCTGAATAACAACTTATATTTTGATATCTTCGGCGTAACACGAGGCGTTTTTGTAGAATATTCTTTCATGACAGCAATTGAGAGAAGTAAAAAATGACGGAGACAGGAAACTGTTCCTTTCTTATCCGCAGGCCGATTTATTCCTTTCGAAATGGAATTCGAACTCGTTCGAAGACCTTCACCGAAACCTCAGGGGAAGGTTGGATCCGTTCTGCTGGCGCCACTCGGCGATCCTGCTGCCCAGCCCTAAAAACAAAAACAAAAAAATCTAGAAAAGAGTGCAACGGACCTCCACAGAAGGCAATCTTCCAATAATGGAACAAGTTGGGTGCTTCACATAATTTTGGCTATCATCCCGATTCCTCACTTCCAAGGATCTCCCAATTTACAGAGCCATGAAATAGACGTCATCTTTTAATTTATAATGTTAGCTTGGCAATTTAATTGTCATTTGAAATCAACATGATATGTGAAAGAGAAAGTGGCGTATGAAAACCTTTCCCTCATTACTGATTTTTCTTACATCAACGTATTTTCAACTATGAGTTTAAGAGTCTACAACTAGTAGTGACTTGTAACGGCTCCCGCACTTTATATATAAACAAACCAGTGGGTGTGGTCTCCTAAAACTTTCTCGCACTCTCTCGAATAAACTTGTCATGCCAGAGAATGACTTGCATGGCTTTGGCGTATAGTTGCGAAATATTAACTTTTGTCGTGAAGTTAGCATTGTTACCGAATTTATCGCGTCATCATTTGGCGAGTTATTTGGCAGATAATCAATGGCATGGGTTAGAAGTATCCAAAAATCGAATTCTTCCAGGTTTTTCCTCACTTGATTTAAAAAAAAATTGACATGAAATTGCTCTTATAGTCACAAAATCCCATGCCAAATTTGATATATTTGAATGATTGTGTTTTTGAATTATTGTGTTTATATTTTCCTGAAAGTATAGACCGACAGAAGATCAACCTTTTTTTTGGAATTGGCTTAGAATTTGACAGGTGTCTACAATATAGAAGTTAAATGCGTACCGAATTTTATCTATCTAGCTCTTTTTATTTTGTAATTATTGTGTTTACTTATGTTCAAATAGCCTGACAAACAGACTTCCTGCGAACGGATTTTACTCAAAATTAGTTAGAAATCTGCAAATTTGGTGTAAAGGCCCAAATTTCAGCCGTCTAGCTCAAAGCGAGAAAGAGATTTATTCTTTGAGTTATTTTTATCCCAGACAGACAGACATTTTCCAAAAAGGTTTTTTTTTTTTTTTCGAACTCAGGGTGGTTAAAAATGCAAAGATTTATGCAAAATGCGAAAGCCTTCTGATTGTTAAGTTTCATTTTACGAAGAAAACAAAAAATATTATATAAACAAGTATAAAAATAAAATATATTCTATAAAGTCTATTTATGCTCACACAATATATATCAATCCTCTGCTACAATTTAATTCTGGTATTTGCTTTACATTTTGGAATACTCTTTTTTTTTTTTTGTTTTTTTTTTTTTATGTTCCAAATATTCGTTTCTAGATTCCATGTGTGATAATGCTTGTATAATGATTGTGATGTTAGGTGAATCGAACTTATTACAATTATTTTCAATGGCAGATTTCCAAGTAAGCAGATTAGGTATCTGCTTGGGACCATTTGGCTGATGGGAGACCACAAGTAGATGGATTTAAAAAATTGCTATTAAACTAATTACCAAATGAATAAATGCATAAAAATATATAATGAATTATGTTAAAAGAATTGTTTTAACGTAGTATTAGCACGCTTGTATCAGTATCAGTCTATTCCATATCGTTCATTTACACTCATGTCCATAAATTAAGGACAAAATACTAATTTTATATCAATTTCTAAAGCTATATGAAGAGTAAAAATAATACTGTGTCCCGGAAAAGTTGCTCAATCACTGATGACAGTAAAGCCAAATAACGATGCCTTAATTATATTGTTTTATTACAGCATATAAGAATGTGGAATTGGAACCAAGAAGGTCAAATCTATCGGGACGTCATTCTGGAACAGCATGTACGTTTGTTTCGGGGTGCCATGGGTGCAGAATTCGTGTTTATGGATGACAACACCCGTCCTCACCGCGCAAACATCGTAAACGAATGCCTTCGATCGGAAGATATAAATCGTATGGACTGGTCAGCATTCTCTCTAGACTTGAATCCAGTAGAGTATGTGTGGGACATGCTTGGACGACGAGTTGCAGCCCGTCAACCACTTCCTACATGTCTACCGGAACTTCGAAAAGCATTGCTTGATGAGTGGTGTAATATTCCCCAAGATCAGATAGATAATTTGATACTTAGCATACCTAGGCGTTGTACGGACTGTATCGCATCATCTGGGAGACATACTATGTTTTAACCATCTTACCAACCATGTAATATTGGTTTTTTTGTAAATAGTTTTTTTTTGTAATTTGCTCCAGGGAACAAAAATATCGCAATTTTTGTTAATGGTATTAACCATATAGCCTTTTTTTTGTTCTTTACCTTTTGTTTAATAAATAGGCTTTACAAATAAGTCACATTTGTTTTGCTTCTGACTCTTACTTTTCCTGAATTTTTATTATCCTTAATTTATGGACATGAGTGTAGTAGAGTACTTATATACAATAGCATCTAGTTGAATAAAATTGAATAGGAACATGGATGCCACTCAATCATGCATCATAATAAATAAATGAAATCATGCATTTTTTTAAAGTTAATGAAATAAAAAATTAACCTAAAATAAATAATAAACATATTAAGTAAGTTAAAAAAATTTTCAAATGTGGGCATTGATTTTTAAAAAAAGGGGAAGTCTTGTAATGTGGAAGGCCTAAGATCACAAAGTGCTTAAATGCGTCTCTTCTTTTCATTTATCATTCAATATCTTATACTTTCTTAAAGTGTAAAGTGGTGCTTCATTGTCCTATTCATTTTGTTTATTACAATACTTTCCGAATTAGATGTACGCTTCAGCTGAAACTGACACTTAAATGGTAAATTTTATCAAACAGACATTTGCATCGGTATTTTTGAAATTCGAAACAAAAGCGATAAAAATACAAGACCTTTATCTCGTCTCATCGATTTTTTCTTCCAGCCTTATTGTGTTACTGAAAAAAGTAAGGCTCGCAAACATATTTAATTAAATTTTCTAATTGGATTTAAGGATTTGTCTGTAAGGAAATTTGAAATGAATATTTTTTTTCTTTACTGTTTGTTTCAGTATATAGTACTACACTGCTTTTCTTTTACATTCCACCTTTAACATTTCCCCATTGTTTAATACAATATTGATTATCCTCTCAGATTTCTTATGTTCATACTATTTTAAAATACTCATAGTCACAATTACGAAATTTTATGCTTCCCATACTTTAGATGTGGTCAATTTGAGGTTGGGGGTGGGGGGTGGGGGGGGTAGAGAAAAATGACGTTGTAACCAATCAACATTTCTTTGAGATATGTAAATAGGGTTTCAACTTATACTTGGAGTAATCGGGTTATAGAGGGGGTATGCCATTAATCCAACGTTGAATAAAAATTTTCTGTGCTAATTTTATTTTTATTTCAAATCAGAGTATTTAAACATAATTTTAAATATAGTGAAATTAAAAGGACAATTTGGGCTTGCAAATAGACAGTTATTGATTTTGTAATGTTTCATAAACCAATGTTCAATACCAGTTCAAAAAATATTCATTTAACCAGTGTACGCTTATTTTTATAATGTAGTATCAGTTCAAATAAGTTCCGATTTGCTAAATTGTATAGGGCTATTTAGGTGTTGTTTTTTATTAGGTATTTTTGTTGCGCTCAAATTCCTAGTTACAATTCTGACGCTTCGTCAAACTTCTAATCACATTACTTGGCTCAATGTACTTAAATTAGTCAAGACTGCTCAAACTATAGAGATGGGGTGGAAAGGGAATGAAGGTAATTTCGATAGTCGTTTTGAATTTGAATTAAAAAATACCAAACGTAGGAATAAGAAGTGCAAATAAATACGTTTTGAAATGTATATTTCAGTTGAAATCAGTAATCATATCTGAATTGGTTGATTGGCTGGCTATTGGATTTAGTGGCGCAATAGCCCTTCTCCAGTTAAACTGCAATTAGAATAGATATTATTAATACTGTAAATATAATATTTGTAATTGAAATTAAATGTTTCATGCAGAGAAAGAAAATTTATTGCATCTATACTATGAAAGACAGCCAAATTAAAAAAGGATGTATTTCTTAATAGTTTAACTACGCTTTTTCTAGCAAGAGAATAAGCAGAATTATATATGCAGAATTCTCTTTTACTTTATGTCATTTACACCAATATCCTTATGGTCTCTTGAAAAGTGTAAAAGATTAAAATATTCTACGTCATTTCGTTATATATCCTGTTGCTATTTAATGACTTTTTAATATGCTTCTGGACGACAGAAAGTTATGATTGTAGATGCATTTATTAAAATAATTATAATACGAGTCGGGAGAGATGAAATCCAAAATTTAGATATAGATGTCGGTCGCAAGTTGATATCTACAATTAAAATTTTAAAGCGTTTAAAAATTAGATAAATATTCTTATTCTGTGAGATGAGCCAAGTGAGTAAATTTTTGTGGTCCCTTTTACTTTCTCAAAATTAAAAACATGAATGTAATGATGCATATTCACTCAGCAAAAATGGCGCGAGTTGGCACATTGCCTTTATTTTCTATTGTTTTTTTTACATTGTTATTGTTATAAACTGGTTTACAACTGTAAATTGCGACATTCATGAAGAAAAATAGTTCAAAATACTCTGCATAGCAGACAGATGGATTTAGATTTATCAGATTAGGCATGTAGTTATTTCTTAGGTACTACGCGCTCGCAAAGAAAGGGTTTTCAAAATTTTAATTAGATTTTTTAATAAAACTTTATCAAGAATTAAAGGTTTTCCTCAGTGATGTCTAAGTATGCAAGTACACAAACAAATTTTTCAGGAAAATTTAAAAATTTAAAAAATAAGTCTTGCAATGATGCCAGTTTTTTTTTTCATTTTTCTCTAATTTTAATTTTAAAAATATTTTTAATCATACATTATAACAATACTTTTTTTATTGTTTTAGCAACTGCGTTTATATTCGCATATTAGACGATATTAAATGTATATTTTTGTATGCATATTATTGCTATTATAATCAGGAATAAATTCGAAAAATAAAAAAAGATCGTCAATGAAGCCTGGAGTTTTATTATTTTGGACTAGAGATTCGAATTCTTTTATTCATGCCGATATCAGAACAAATACTGAAAACCTTTAAGTATGTTTTTGAATCATTAAAAATATCTATAAATTCTCCCAATTTTCATTCATTGACATAGTAGAAAGCAATACAAAGAATATTTAACGAAGACACATATTTAAAAATTATTACGAATCATCCTCGGTTTTTCCTAGACTCGCTTTAAAAATTTGTTAATTATTTCATTGCTTCTAAATTTTGCACAAAATTCGTTTTATTTTTCATTATTAGAACATAATTCCTTAATTTCTTTTCATCTTTCGCATATAGATAAAGAGTAATTACGGTTCAGGAGTCTTACTTGCGACTCTTATAAAACATAACTATGGCTGTTATCAGCTTAACTTATATTTAATATTACTTATACAAAAATTAATATAATTACTTATATTAAATTTAAAATTTATGCATATTTAACCAACGACATATTTTGGGGAACAGATATTTGTTTTAAACATAAAAGAATTCAGGAATGGAATGAACAACATGAGTTTGCCATCTGATTTGAAATTGGAAATGATATTGTTTTCACAGAATTTTGGAAGATTTTATACAAATATTTTGTACCAGAAACTGCATTAAACACTATGTATACTTCCTATGTTTAATAAAGTATACATATTGCAATTTTATTATTTATAATTTACATAGATTATAAGCATCATCAATCTTAGCATATTGTATAAGGAAAAAAAAATGGTTATTTTTGTGTGAGGGTGACCGGGGAATATTAATGAGCTGAAATAGATAAAGAATGACTTAGTTTGGGGTCTTACTAAAACTTCGCTATACGGGTATCATCGGCTTTCCACACTGCCGGACATAAAAAATTTGCTCAGTGGAGCCGCTATCATTATTTCCTTGTTTGTTAGCTATGTTTATGAATTTGTCTAACATGTTCTTATTTTCAAGATCTTAGATATAAGAATTTGCTGATTAACAGAGAGGATATTTTGCTAATCTTTATAGAAAATGTGCTTTTCACAATCACCTTTTATATACTTTATATTCTTATTAGTCCACCCAAAGAAATTAAAGATTTTTAACGTTTCCAAACGAGGCAGGATGTTCGGGTAAATTGGCGACCTCTTCGCCTTATTTTTGGTGCTTTTTACTTTCTTCAATTTAGTATTTATTTGCATTTTTTATTACTTATTTTGTGCGAGTTCCGAAATCAGCGCGATTTTCAAGCTATTTAATACTATGCTGTAGAACTCATAGTCCTATAGACACTTTTTTTTTTTTAACAAACTAACCTTTTGAAGATATGTTATAGGTCAAAACATAAAGAGAAATAAAAACATTTAATAAAACAAAGATAAGCAACTCAGGAGGCAAAAGAAATTGTTACTACAATTACTACATTATTAAAAAAACAACTAAAAAAACAGACATTTATGGCATTGAAACTAAAAAAAGAATACATGTAATGAAGCTCATACATTTCGTTTTTGCTGCTGTTTTAACCATCCATCAGAAAACTAGGATAGAATACTGGAATTAATACATATGGTTCTACGAGATGTTTAAATTGGAGGTAGAGAAATGTTTCTTCAATTTTTGATAATTAAAGACATATATTTTGAGTTAAATTAATTTTTTCTATTTCATTATTATTAATTAGCTAAAATTTTAAATATAAACAATTCAAGAAAACTTACTTAATGTTTAATCAATTGATGTAATATTTCATATTTTCTGAGAATAAAGATATACTATTCTTTATAAGAATTTTCATTTTTCAGCAGAGATGAGGGTAAAACGACCATTCTACATCATCTTTTTAAAGTATCAAAATAATATTTATTAAATAAATATTAATTAATCTAATTAGGTATAATTCAAGAAAACGTTATTCTAATAATACACGCAAAGGAAATCAGTTTACCTCAAAAAATGAAATGTATTAAAAACTGTCGACTGCTAACACCTCTATTTTGCCTCGGTCTTTCCTAAGAATCTTTAAAATCTTTTATTTCTTACATTAGTATTACATATTTTATAATCAAAATTTGCATTAAGATTATTATAACAGTGAATAAAAATGAAATTGCAGTGAAATTTATTACAGCACATTTCATGTATTAATTTTTTTTATTTATTAGAAACAAAGTAAAGACATTTTAAAAACAAACAAAAAGAACGTTTTAGAAAAAAAAAAGGTTCAAAATTTCTGTTTCATAATTTAAGTAATAGATTTGTGGTTCCGTGAGTGTTGTTTTAGTAAGCTTAATTCTAAAATTACCTCTTTACGGAAAAAAATGGCTGCTTTTTGATCCAGGATATACAAAAAATCTGATACATTTATTAGTTATTTTTTTGACAATTACTTCCCCCTTTTACGGGTCATGCTTCGAATCAAGTATCTTTGCTTTTCATCAAGTCTACATGCTAGAAAAACAAACTTATAGAGTATTCAAACTGAAAAGAATCAAGATAAACATTATTGGTAAACCTGCTGGCCCCCAAAAGGTGTTGATTGGTTACACAACTATTTTAAACTACTACTTCTACTACTTCTACTACTTCACATGTCTGTCTTTGAATTCATTTTTATAATTCTGTTTGTACTTTTTGTTGCAATAAGACATTTATTTGCTGAAGTTCATTTTTAACTGATGAACAATCTGCTAGTTAAATCTTCCTTTGAGATTTTTATTTCCAAACTGATCACTGATAAATTAAAATCTTTTCATTAGAATCTTTTAAAGAAAAGAACCAAAAAATTTTCTAATTTTATAAATCATTGAATTTAAATTATATCTTCTTTCAAATTCAGTGATATATAAATTTAGAAGGATTGATTCTATTCTTGAAAAAAATTCTAAATGCAATCAAAATAAATTCTAAATGAGGCAAGAAAAAATTATTAAATGATTTCATAAAATTTGGGGAACAATTTTAATTCCACTAACTCTTCAGTTCATACTGTTCCAACGAAAAACTACAAAACGATCAGCCGTACTACTTTCTGACTATTTTTGCAGAATAGAATTGTCGTCCGCCTACTCAAAAGGCAGTAGGGAAAAACTCAAATAAATTCTAAACCTGTCCGTGGGTGGATCTAGTTCAATTGATTCCTAGAAAACATGGATTCTTTTGAAGTTTTTTCTTTCTTTTTCTTGAAAGATCATGAACTGGAGTTTGTTATGTTTACTACGTTTATAAATTGTGAACAGTGGCACTGAAATAGATGATTCTCTAGTGATTCTACGAATTTTTAAACAATTTTGATGGGTGATTCTTATTTTATCATTAGAAAAATTTAGAGGAGATTCAAAACCTTTAAGCAAAAATGTTTATTACAATTATGTTGTAGTATTGATTCATCTATTTTTATTTTATTTTTAAAATATAGAATGACGACGCACACAAAAAATTATTTAATATTGTTGGAATGTGCGTGGAAAATAAATCCAATAAAATATATACACAACAATTTTTTTTTTCCAGTTTCAGCAATAGTATAGTCACATAATTGAATTGTTGAAAATGAAGTCTTAAAAGTTTATTTATTGTTATTATTAATATTATCATTATTTATAAAGTTGTTTTATTACTTACTAGCCGCCTTTGCCGACCAACCGGTTCGCCAGTATTACCGCTCGCTACAATTTTCAATTAAATATTTTAAGTAACTGGTCTCTTAAAGGATTCTCAAACAAAACATTTTTAATTTTCAAATTTTGATAGTCATACCAAACTTATACTGTTTAGATCATTTCGTTTAATTTACTATATATATTTTGCTAATTTGTTGTCATTTCCGGCAAAACTTCAACTTTAATTTAAAATGTAAATGATGAAATTGCAATTAATATTATTTTTTAATAAAACCAAACGTTTTATTTTATTTATCATCTTTATTGTTTTTATTAATTATTATTATTATTGAATGTGAGTATTGCAAACAGAATCGCTCGGTATTTAAGTCTTATGTTAACTACAAAATATTTTTCATAATTTATGTAATATCTCAAACAATAATTCAACAAAAAATTCTGAGATTCAGCATAAAATTCAGTTTTTAGTTTTGCTTTCAAAAGGATTGGAATGAAATCAATAATAATATTTTGTTCCTGCCTATAAATATATTTCAAAAATTATGAAGTCTAAATTTAATGCAGTAAGGTATCATATTCTGAGAAATATTCTGGACACACCAAATTTTAAATAAATGAATGCATGTTTCTATTTTCCACGATCAACTAAGACTCATTTATGAAGTTTTAAATGTTAAAAATTTAGAAAAACTCAACATTTTCATAATCTTAGGCCAATTAATCTTGAGAAACCTGCGCGCTGATTGGCGTATTTTCTTTGAAGCGATCGATGGAAAATCTAAAATTATAATTTTTTTATTGAATAGTGATATTCAAATTTTCCTAAATCAGTCAGTTTAAGTGATTGGATTGATTTAGTTGATTGGAAATTAACTCTATGACCACCATAAAATCTGTGCTTTCTCTTGTGGTGTATGCATTCTCCTTAATATCCGCTCGAATAAAACATCACATACAAAAGAACTACATAGAACAAACACATCAAAAGTAAACATAACATTTCAATAGTTGCCAAAAACAAAAGTGAGAAAAATGCAATTAATAAGCAGACGATATTTAGAAAAGTACAGATATTTAGACTGGAAAATGAAATTATCTGAAATTAACCACACGCGCAGACGATATTTACAAAAGTAAAAATATTCAGACCTGAAAAGGAAAATATATGAGTTATTCCATCAATAAATGTCATAAGTTTGTTTATGTCTTCATGGATCATAAAATAATTTTTCTTAAATTTATTTTTGGAAAAAATAATATTTCATATTTGTTTTATTTCCTACAAACACATGCCGAAAATTATATTTTTGCAGATTTCATTTCCAAAAAGATTTAATTTATTTTTAATTGGAGCTTTAATCAATGTGATGGCAACACTTTGAAAAAAGCTAATTTTTCCCATGAATGCGAAACGTGCTTAATTTCAATTTTTATTTTTTACGAAAAAAATTATTGAAAAACATAGTTAAAATATTTATTTAAAAATTCATTAAAAATAGAAATTTAATTTTAAGATTAAAACAGTAGTATCATTTAAAAGATAAATTTTTTATCTTTAACTTCATGTAAAAATCGTTTTTGTGCGGTAATATTTTCGGAAGTTATAGCAGAAACACGCCAAAATTTCACTTAATTTTTAAATAAATAAAATTCTAATTACAAATTCGAAAAAATATCCCCCAGGTGCACATTCCCGGCCTCCAAGGTATACACGTGCCAAATTTGGTAGCTGTAGGTTGAATGGTCTGGCCTGTAAAGAGCCAACACACACTCACACACACACACATTGAGCTTTATTATAAGTATAGATTAATAACAGTTTTAATCAGAATGCAATATCAGGTAAAAATTGTTAACTACTTTTTAGCTTTTAATATATAGTCATATTATTGAATCATAAAATTTAATTTTACTCAAATTCACTACCAGGAAGCAACTTTAATTTAAAATTAAAATTTAATTAAAATTAATCCATCAAATTCTGAAAATATTAAGATAACATATTATTATCAAAAATATGCTGGTACATTTAAAACTCTGACATACCAGTAAGTGAGTGAACACGAAATAACTTTTATTAATTAAAAGTGTATAAAAATCCTTCACTTGTCTGAATAACTTTTAAATTTTACGGATACAAGGAACAGTAGTATTTTCTTTGAAATGCTATTTTATTTTTTGCATTTTTATTTTTTCTTATATGAAATATACAATGAGAAAGTATAATAATTTTCAAGATTTCCTACGATATTTTGATGAATCTCTAAATTTCTGGCCCCTGATGAAACCATTTTTGGAATTTTTTTCCGTCTGTAACTGCAGATTTCCATAAATATTTAGACGAAATCCAGCCCCAGGAAGTACATTTGTCCATATTCCAAGTAAATACGATGACCCTAAAATGGAAATAAAAATAGCTAGAAGAATGGAGTTTAGTCTATAGTTACAACACTATCTTACCAAATGTCTGTGTACATGTGAATGCGATAACTTGAAAACACAGCGATAAAAAAAAAAAAAATTAAAAAAAATTGGTGTCAAAATTTGGGCTTAACTTTCCAGAATAGTGTTTTGTTCACTCTACTGTGAAACATAAAAATCGTAATATTGTTTTAATATACATGAATGTCTAGCAAAATACATATTGCTGATTTGACAGCTGAAAGGTTTTCTAATGATTATGTTGTACACTTTAACTTAGAAATTAATAAACGTTCTATCGATTCTATGGCAAAAAAAAAAAAAAAAATGCAAAATGAAGTACTGCTGGAAAACGTATTGCATGCACTTAAATGCAATTTTCAATTCAAATAAATTGACAACAGAATGAAATGCCGAGACTTATCTTTTGGAATTATTTTATAACAGTTTCATCCAAGAATTGAATTTCTTTTAATCAAGCCTCCAAAATATAAATTTATTTATAATAATATAAATGAAGTTTTTAGGAAAGTTATTTGTTTGTTATTCTCTTGGACATTTCAGGAAAATTCATTGGGCCAGGATAAATTTTAAGTATTCGATTTTTCTTTGCATTTCATTTGAAAACTTCAAGTAATAAAATAAATAAAATTACAAATCAATAAAAACACCACTTCAAGATTGTATTTTCACTTTCTAAAAATACTTTGGGAAATCGTCTGCATTTGACATCTGTTTGAAACGTATGAAACCTTTTCTGTCAAGGCCAAATGTCTTAAAATTCAGATAAGATTAAAAAAGTAATGCGATACAATAAAATATTTCTTTGTAATTCTATCCCTGAAGTTTATACACAAATAAAATGAATAAATAATAACTTTGAGAAAATACTTTTAAAAATTTCAATCAGTATTTAATTTATATTACTTATTTCAATAATTTTGGTTTGAAGGGATCCTTATTTTAATAGTAATTAAATCTGTAAAATAATCGTTAAAAAATATAAAATGGCAACATACAATTTGAATAACAAATAATCATTGTATTTTATTTAATTGTAAGATCGATAGGATATTTTTATGGGCTTTATTCTTTTTACGATTTAATATAAATATGAAATTGATTTAAAATGCTTCATTAAAAGAATTATTTGAAAGCAGTTTTAATCATATAATGATTTAAGAAATAAAGAAATGCAATTTTCAGCTTCCACATTTCTTTCTTTCTTTTTAATAACAGTACTTGACTATTTTTTCCATTCAGTAAAAACCTTACTCTTCAATATTCGTTCAATAAACAACGACTTCTAACGAGGATTTCATTCATTGTGAAATCTTAACTCTTCAGTTCTCCATAGTTCATATCAACGAATAAACTTAATAAGTATTTGCTCTTTTTGTATCAAATTTAACTAATTAAAATTAACCCTTTGCACATATATCTCTGGTAAGAAATTTCTAAAGTTTTTATCCTTTGATAATTTGAACATGCCACATTTCTTTACAATTTTGGAATAACTGAAATCTGTATATTTATTCCATAGAAGAATAAGTTTCATAAAAGAATTTATTCCAAATCTGCGATTTGGCTCGAATCCCTCAAATGACAGATTAAAACGCAATAATTGTCTTAACATCAGTCCCAGGTAGATGCATCTCTACGCCCACGGTGCAGCGCATCCTTTTGTGCAAGCCTGCGCGGTTGCTCATCTTCAGGTATATTCGAGAACATTCGAGAATCTGTAGCTCCATCTGTTGCATGAAAAGCGAATTATTGATTCGTCAGGCAAAAGCTTAGAGATAAAGATTTCATTGAAAAAAATTATAAAGATAAACAGTTTGTAATTATCAGATTTTAAAGCTTAGAATTCGAATAAAAAAAAAGAAAGACACAGAAGCTGAAAAAAAATAGTTTGGTTTATCAATTAATATATTGTGAGTGCAATTCAATGAATACCAAAAAATGAACAAATACGTGAGAGAACATATGAATACAAAAATATACTTATATATTGGATTAAAATTTTGTTTAAAAATATCTATATTTGTGCCTAATCCGTTCTTTAACATAGAATTTATTCAATTATTTTTATTTAATGTATCAATAAGAGAACTTATTCAGATTGGGTTATAATCTATTTAAAAATATTTATATTTGTATATAATTCATTGTTTAATATAATAATTACCTATAATTGCATTTAATACATTCAAAAAAAATTATTGCATTCACTATATCAAGCAAATTTCACAATTAGATACTGAATTTATTATATCTATACTATTTATATTATTTACGGATTTTTCCACTGTCATCAAAAGAATTAAAATAATTATTCTTGGGTGTTGAATTTCTTACCAATCATCCTTTAAATAAAACATATTTGTTCAACAATATAATAAAATCAATAAAACTTATCAAATGATGTAAATTATCATAAGATAGTATTTTAAATACGTAAATTGCATGCTTTAGGAAATTTAAGAAAACTGGAATATGTAAAAAATTCAACCATTTAGGGCAAACAACTGAGAAAATCCAAATAGTTTTAAAAAACTGTGTTTACAAAATATATCACTGTTCACGTCCCTTAAAAGTATGAGTGCCGCTAAATAAAAGCATAAGTTTGGTTTGAGTTATATACCCCTCCTCCTCCCCCCCAAAATGGTATTTTTTATCATAATACATTTTGAATTAACAATAATATACACAAAAATAAAATAATAATAATATAATAAATGCATTTCAGAAAACAATTGTAAATTTACGTTCTGAGTAAGGCTGTTTTAGGTACATTCGTTGCTCACAACTATATTGCAATAATTTTTATAACATTTTTCTTTCCATTTGAGCACGTGTTATTGAAACTATTTCTCATTTTTCGGATACTCATAAAAACATTTTTTTGAGTCAACGCATTTCATAAAATTTGAACTCATTTTTATTATAGCAATTATTTTTCCTTATAAGATTAAAATAAGCATTTTTCCTTCTAAATATAATCACTACTGTTTAGATACTTAATTCCAGTTTATCTTTGATATAAGAGAAGTTTTGAACATATTTTCGACACATTATTGAAAGCAGGTGAAAATATATTCTTACAGCCACGTGCTCTTGTTTATATATTATTTATGTTTCTGCGAACGGCAACGATAAAATATTTGTGATTCAACTAAGTTAACCAGCAAATAGAGTTAAAAATTTTATTATTACTTGGTTGACACGATATTTGCTCTGCAAACATAAATTGTTTGAAAAAAATAGTTGTAAATTTTTAAAGTTCAAAATACTGTTCAATTTTTAAGAACGCATCAATAACACGCTGTTCGAGAGTTTATCATTTGCATGAAAAATTCTGACATTTTCATAGTGATATTGTTAGAACTGAAGTTTTATAATGCCAGACAGTTGAACTAACATTAACTTGAGAACCACAAAATATCATTTCATTTTCCCACCTCTGAGTACTTTAAGAGAATAGAAGCAGGTAAAATAATGGCCATGAAATAAATGGCAAATAGTAATATCTGCATTTTTCTTGTTCTTTACTTAAAATGATATATCATTTTGTAATCATTTATCTATCAGTTGACTCATAAATAACCGTCATTTAATCAACGTTTGGAAGATTTTTTTCTTTTATCAGCTTTACCACTTTTGACCATAGTCTTCCAGATATGAACAAATTAATTATAATCTTGAAATTAAATTTCACTTTTTATTTTTTCAAGCTATTGATCATTTAATAAAGTGTATTTGTATATTTAAAATACTGATAAAAAGCAAAGAACCGATACCCCTATCAAAATAACTTGTCCTGTTTCGCCAATTTTTATTTAATATGAAAATTTATGATCCCTGGATAAGGCATCAATGATTGGTCATGGGTATGGCTGCAATCCACCATTCTCCACTTTTGAGAGAAATCCTAAAAATAACTTCACTGCACATTCTCTGTGAGGGGAAATCTTGATAGAAGCTTCTAGCCAAAACTCTATATCGATTTCATTAGTTTTTTTTCTTATGTAAGCAAATGTTACCTAAATACGCCATGAAGAGTTTCTCACCCTCCACCGAGTACCATTGTAGACAAATATCATCCCCACTTTCAGCAAATGAACCGATTTTGCTAACTCAATCAAGCTTCGCTAATCAATCAGAATTGCGATATAAAATTCTTTTTTTAATAGTGATAAGATGTAGTTCATCAAAGTTGGTTAAGATAACTAAATTATTTTAATATGTTTAATATATTAATATTTAAATTTTATTAATATGTTTGGCTAGCAGCTTTTTGCCGAAAACTGCCAGTTGTATGTTAAGTAAAAGTAAAGTTCTTTGTAAAGAAGTTTATTCTTTATTTTTGGTCATTAAGATAAAAAAGCAGCATAAAACGTGAGGCATATGTAAATGCTTTAAATACTTCCTGTGGTAATTATTTTATGTAATAGTCATTATCATTTTTATTTTCTTACATGTATTAATAAATATGAGAGAAACATGCAAATTCTGTCAAAACTGGTATAATATTAGTTGAGATTGTGGCTTTAATTTTATAATAAGTGTAGTAGCTCTGCTGTATACATATTATAAGGTTGATAAACTATATTCTGTTGAAAAGGAATACGAAAAGGGTAATTAAAATTATGTCACTAAGCATTATCAGCCTGTATAGGGAGACCTTGCCCTCTATATAATGCTTTTGAAAACTTGTTAATAGATAATTTAAGAGGTATTGAAATCATAAAAACATTTATTTTTCTGGAAGTACATTTAATCAGCCAACAATAAGCTTTAAGATTCTCTAATGAAGTCGATTCTTTTGGAGAGAATTAAACTCGGATACTAATTAAGAAATCATTGAGTATAAAAATAGACACCCATCAGTGGCAGAAACATTTCATTTCCAGAATAGTATAAGTCGCTTAATACGCAAAAATGATAGCTTAATTTGAAAATTATCTGAGTTTGCTGCATCTTTTAATCTATAGATGAATGAACGCAGCCATTAGATGCCGCTATCAAATAAAACTATTCTCGTGGGAGTGTGGGTGCTTTCCATTCTAATATCAGAAAGCTAGCTACTATCGGTTCCAACAGACCAAGGTCTTGATCAAAAGCGTTAAAGCACAAGGCTAAACTTGCTGTGAGTAATCAAATCTATTAATACCATAAATTCGACGATAAAGGTTATCTCGTATTTTACTTCCCTGACATATGTGATCCGCAGAAGTTCACGAAAAAAATAAACAATCAAAACATACCGCTATAATGAAGCTTTCAAGGTGATATATTTCAATTATTAGTTTGTTTTTGCATCACAAAAAATTTTACGATAGAATTAAATTGTATATCAAGATGAAATACACATTAACAGAAATATTACCATATCTTAATGTTTGTAATGTAAATATTACTTTATCCAATGCTGTTATGAATGCATTGACTTAAACTAGAATTTTTTAATGATTTCTAATAAATAAATAAATAAAAGTACAGATGTCAAAATTTCGCATCACAATTCTAGGTTTAATTCTCTAAGAAGTGAATTCTGACTTGCAGTTAATTTTGCAAAAACCAAATAAGACTTAAAGTTCTAATTAACTGATTGCTGTGTACTACATAGGAAATGCATCTGTATTTCCAATAAAATAAACTCCGTTAAGATTCTCGAAAAAATATGGGAGAAAAACAGCATAAATATGGAAGAACTAGCTTAGAAGTTTTTTTCAAATTTGGATTAAACACAAGCCAAAGCGAATTTAATTACTAAATATGTTTAAAATCCATTACTATTTCGAAATGCAAATTGAAACAGCCATTTAAACGTTTAATAAATTAGTTCGATTCTTTTTCACCTTAGCAACAAATAAAATTTCTAATCTAGTAAATAAAGCACAAGAGGGCAAAATAAAAATATAAAAAAAATGTGAGATTGGATAAGAGAAATCGAGAATTCTTTCGAAACACAAAATTGCTGATTTAATCAAACATTTCTGTAATGAAACCTTTTGAAGCTCAGAAAACAACTGATATATGCTTGGATAACAGATTATTTTCTAATGTGAAAAATTTGAGAGAGTGCAGATTGAGTCCTTTAAAACAACAACAAAAATAACGGATGATTAATAAAGGAATTTTTATTATTCGATAAAGTTAATTCCCACTCACAATCTATACCTATCTATCTATACTTATAATAAAGCTCAATGTGTGTGCGTGCGTGTGTGTGTGTGTTGGCGCGCGCTCTACAGGCCAGACCATTCAACCTACAGCTACCAAATTCGGCACGTGTATACCTTGGAGGCCGGGAATGTGCATCTGGGGGTTATTTTTTCGAATTTTTAATTATAATTTTATTTATATAAAAATTAAGCGAAATTTTGGTGTGTTTCTGCTATAACTTCGGAAAATATTACCGCATAAAAAAGAATTTTACATGAAGTTAAAGATCAAAAATTTATCTTTTAAATGATACCAATGCTTTAACCTTAAAATTAAATTTCTATTTTTAATGAATTTTTAAATAAACATTTTAACTATATTTTTCAACAATTTTTTTCGTACAAAATAAAAATAAAATTTAAGCTGTACGAGCACGTTTCGCATTCATGGGAAAAAATTAGCTTTTTCAAAGTGTTGCCATCACATTGATTAAAGTCCCGATTAAAAATAAATTAAATCTTTTTGGAAATGAAATCTGCAAAAATATAGTTTTCGGCACGTGTCTGTAGGAAATGAAACAAATATGAAATATTATTTTTTCTAAAAAATAAATTCAAGAAAAATTATTTTATGATCTTTTACACTCTCTATATTACTAATCCAATAAAATCAGTTTTATTTTAAGGCAAGTTTTGTTTAATATGAACAGGATATCCATTCAAATCAGGGCCACACAGCTAATTTGTAAACCTTTAGTAAGACACAGATCTGCTAAAATGGTCTAAATGGAAAATGATTATATTTTATGTAACTTGATTCAATAAATGCTCTAATAAATAACGAATTTTTGATTTTACATAAAGCTTCTGCTGTGGAAATCACGATTAACAAAATGTTCTTGAAACACTAATATTTTAAATAA
>JAPMOR010077409.1:539157-609863 GCA_026543865.1 Argiope aurantia
AAAACGCTTGGTTTTATTAAAAAATATCTTTATATTAATTGCAATTTCATCATTTCCACTTTAAATTAACGTTGAAGTTTTACCGGAAATGACAACAAATTAGCAAAATATATATAGTAAATTGAACGAAACGATCTAAACAACAGTATAAGTTTGGTATGACTATCAAAATTTGAAGATTAAAAATGTATTGTTTTAGAATCTATTAAGAGGCCAGTTACTTAAAATATTTAATTGAAAATTTTAGCGAGCGGTAATACTGGCGAACCGGCTGATCGCCAAAGGCGGCTAGTAATGAATAAGGGAATTGCATTTTTTATATGCCCAATATAGTTTTTTATATGTCGTCATTTAATGTTTTATTTCTATTCAATTCGATTTACATCATTTTCAACAGATTTAGTTAAACAAGATCATCAAGAAATGAAAGTAAATTCTCCTGAAACTCCCTATTTAAAAGATTATCTTAAGAAATGGCACTACTTTCCTATTGATATTAGCTATAAGATATTATCTAATAAATCGTTAAGTGTAATAAAAACCTAATTGAATGAAACAGAAATGCCAATCTTTAATAAAAATATCGAAAAATAGGATTTTTACTCTCCAAATCTAAACTACAGAATAGATCTCTCCAAATTTTTCTCGCAAATACAAAGAACGCAGAGGATATACTGGGTTTGAAATTCCGATTTTTATTTTGTTTATCTAACAAGAAAGAAACTATCTTTATAAGAAATACAAAGTTTCAGCATTCTGTATAGCTGAAACATTTTAAAGCATTCATTGGATTTTCTTCAAATTTTTTTTGCAAATTCTTGGTATAAAATGAAAGTTTTAGTAAAGATTTCGTTATTATTAATTAAATATTACATTTTTATTGATTTTTGAAGCTATAAATCTATTAGAATATATTTTCAATTGCTTTTAATATTTTTTCCAGGAAACTTATCTTCCACTTTCGGACTGGCAATTTTTTTTTTATAGTTTCTTTTACTTCTACCATTCTTAATATAAAACATTTTGCTGATTTATCTTTTGTTCGGAGAATGTTTTAAGTAAAAATACTGTTTGAAGTTACTAGTATATATTATTTTTTTAAATTTATTAACATTTACAAATTCTACGAGTCTGACAAATGAAATATGATGTTCCATTTTTTTACACCAAAATTGCAAATTTCTTTTAAAATTTTAGCAGCCAATATGCATGTAAACTGGTATTAAAAATGTACAAAGAAAGAACTGAGTAAATAAAACTAAGCATGCTCTTTCCAAATCAGAATTGTAAATCTATGTTTAATTTTATAAACTTTTTAATCGACAAGAAGAGATCTTGAAAATAACCGCTGTATTTTCTTATGCATGCTACGAAATTAATCGCGAAAGTTGCCCATTTTGAAGGAAACTGAGAAGACCTTTTTTCTGGTTATTTTAAATTATAAAATCGGCTGTGTAATTTTTTAATTGTTGATTGAAAATGTATGTAAAATGATTTTTACAAACATACATTCAACATTTAAATATAAAGAAAGATTCTGTTTATACCAACCTTTTGAAATAGACGGTTACTTATCAGACAATTGTGCAGAATTAAAGTTGTGAAATTTTTTATACATATGCATTAAAATATAAATACGTTAACTATCTGTAAAAGCTGTTTAAAATAAGCCACATTATTATTTTAAAAATTAAAAATATATGACTTTAAAGGTTTCTAAACGTTCCAGGTGAGTTAAATTATAATTTTTTTCCTTATTACCACATATAAAGTTATTTGGAACAATTCTGTGCGAGATTTTAGAATTTCAATTAAAAGTTTTTCGAAATATTTTTATGCAAACGCACTGAATCTGTGTTTTTCTGAACTGAAATTGACTTTTAACTATCTAAAAGAACTCGGAGCGAAAAATGCATATCTAGTGCCCTTTTAATGTTTAAAAGAAATCTTTAATCATCAATTTTATGTAACTTTTTGAAAAATTAAGACACATAGAACATTTTAAAGATATTTAAATCTAATTAGAAAATCGTTTGGATAAAAATCATTAAAAATTTATTCCTCTGGGCCCCTTAAATATTCATTTTATCAAACGATACATCTCAAAATACTATTTTTGTTGAATATTTGTACTTTAGTGAGGAAACAATAAAAAGGAAGTACATCTTTTCATCATTTTTTATTTATCTCAAAGTCCATAGCCAGTTTAAGTGAGTTTGATCTTATTTGCTTCATAAATGTTTCGTTTCGTTACATTCTGATTTGTAAGACCGGAATTCCTAATTTTAACTTACAGGAATATGAGGAAGCTGTAAATTGTTCATGAATTGAAAATTATTCTTCAATCTTCTATATCACACTAATATCAAACGACTTAATCAATCTTACATGTGTTGTCTTCAATGAAATTTAAATAACATAAAGAACGCGAGGTTCTCTTTTTTAAATAGCATTTTAGAATTCTGCTAAAAAATTTTTATTACAATAATTTTGAGTATTAATTTGAACATTCGTTTATAAAAATGCTATCAATAAATATATTTATTCATTTATTTTCCTTTTTTAATAGATTTCTTGATTAATTCATGCTAACCTTCTTTGAAAATTCAACATTTCTTTTCGGATAGTAAAGAATCCTTACTGATTTAAGGCGCAATTTTTCCTCAATTGATTGAATATTTTATTCAATACCTTATCTTTCATTTTTATGATATTTATTTAACACTTTGTCTGTTTTGTGATTCACTTTAGCGTCTTTCTTACGATTTAATTGTACTGAAATCTTTCATCAGATGTTTATCTAATTAGATTAACAACTTCTCCATCATAGTAAGAGATTGCAAAGAAGTGGCTGTCTAATTGCATCTATGATCCGATTATGACATGCGAATCGTGGCAGTGCATATCTGGCTTTGATCGGTCTTTACAGAGTCAAAATGCTAAGGACGTAAAGGTAACTATGTTTCAGAATAACATAGTGTTAATTAATATTAATATTTTATTCTATAGAATAGCCACCTTTGGTGTTTGTTTTAAATTCTCCCCTTCTTCCTAGCGGAATGGATAGGATATGTTTCTGTTATGATAATAAGTAGAAATTTTCCTACAAATAATCATAATTCATAATACCTATTTTATATATATTAGCTGCATCGAATCTATATTACACATTCTTTTAGCTTAATAACATGTATAGTTTTTCGTTTGGTCAAATTAACGTCCGTTTTTTTAAAGCAACGTTAGGGCTATTTTAGGACGGACTCAATTCTGAACCGGAATCAGATGACGAGTATTACACCTTAATTGGCATCCCCTTTTCCAAATTTTCGCACCATACCAGTGGGAGTACATGTGATTGCGACGTATTTAACTTACACCAGACCCACTTACACGACGGTTCTTTGGCAGAACTGGGTATAGAACCTAGATCTCTTCCGGTCCCGAAAATAAAATCTTACCACCAAGCTACCGTGGCCCGCCATATGGTTTTTGTCTGATGTCGCGGCTTTAAAGCTTCCGTCAAGCTTTCATCACTTAAATTTAAAATACCTTTCTACCTTTCATTACCATTTACATCCGTAATGAAATCCGGATGCCATTTACATCCGGTGTCGTTCTCGTCATCTGACCGCGGCTCAAAATTACGACGTCCTTCCCAAAATAGCCCAAGTGTTGCCTCAAACGGGACGTTAATATAACTAAACCAAACCAATTCTTCCAGATTAGTGATATTTAATGCATTCACATTTAGAAGCAATTTCATTAACATGGAAGAAATGGATATTTTACTGTATCGAACGTGTGAATTATATATTTGCAGTCTGCAGCATTCTATATTTAAAACACATTTATTTGTAAAGATAACATATTTTTCATATTTGTAAAGATAACAATTTGTATTCGATTTTACCAAGTTTCCTTCTAGCTTCCTCATGTACTAGAGTTTGCAATTTTTTACACCTGCATACTTACAATGGAAATATATAATTTTAATACTTTCAGAATTGTATTATTAATTAATTGATTGATTAAATTTTGAATCCGTATTAGCGTCGTCGCCTGGTATGTAGCTTTCAGTCTGATATGTATAAAAAATGATTTCTGCACTCTATAATATTTTTAATAATGAATTAAAAAACAGTTTTCAATGAATCTATCATATTTGCAGCAGAAAAATTTAATTTGTTTGGTATATTGGGAAGTGTATGATGCTTTCATAAAATGGTGCAAATGTTACATTGTATCTTTTTATTAGAATTTTGAGAAAAGACAGATTCTTTACCTATTGTATCAATCTATTTCCAAGATTCATTTTATTTGGAAACAGAAAAAAAAAAATATATATATTGAGAAAAATGAAAGAAATAAAACGATATGTGTCTACTGGCATTTTCGTCCTTTTATTCTTTAAATTTAAATTCAAATTATTTTGATTGGTAGGATGAGGTATTTGAGAATATAACTGATTAATGTCATTACTCATTTTTCTTCTTTTACTTTTATAAATCAACGAAAAGGCGAAATGAACTAAACAAACTCTAGACTTTATTTGTTCTTTAAAACAGTTCATTTCCTTTCGTTTGAACTGATTTATTGGTTTCTGAGACTCAATTGGATAGTCGTTGAAATTTTATTGACCTTATTTATGAGTCCAAAACTATAAAATTATGTTTTTGTCAATTCCTTAGGTTAATGTGATGGTTTATTTTAAAAAAAATTATGATGTTTTTTCCATTCTTACGACACAGCTTTGGGGTGGAAATTGTGGATGATGAGAAAAAGGTTTTGAAATGAAACAGAACAAATTAGAAAGGAAACTGCATGTTATTGATTTGCATGAAAATTAATTCTTAAGATTTGCGAAAATTGGGTACGTTGGTCATGTAATCTGATTTTACCAATTTCTACTGTGTTAACAAGCTGATTATTTAATTTGAATAAAAAGTTTCTAAATATGTGCAATTGTTCTATAGCATTTTACAGGCAATTTTCATTTCCCTTTTGATTTTTTTAGATGTAAACTTTGGCAATAGGAAAACTGGGGGGTGGACGTTTCATTCTTTTCTTCTCAAGTAGAGAGAAGCAAGACCTTGGGAAAGCACGCGCGGCAGAGGTGCATCCCCCCGAACGGAACGGATCGGACGGCTATGTTTGGAGTCCCTAATTCCCCCCCCCCCCCTGAGCGGAAGACTTGGCTCTGTTTTTCTTGTGTCCAATAAGCGATCTAATTAAAAGCCTTCCAAACATGGCACTGTCAAGATTTATGTATTCTTTTTATCACTGAACTGCTGGTCGAGATTTCGGAACAGCACTATGTTTCGCATCGGAAACCAGGTTCGATTTCGTGTAATTAGAGAGAACTGATGACAGAAACTAGACGATTGTCATATTCAAAGAGTGGTATAGTATTGCCACACACGTGTTTTTCCATGACACGTTGATTATTTACATATTATTGTCATATTTATATGAACATTATAGCATAGCATGCGTATAACGATTGATTAATTGGTCTGTGCAATAATTTTGGGTATCTCAGGTTATTGATTTTTTTTATATGCTATTTATTACGCACATGCGTTTTTTGACAATTTGACAATTTGCATTTTATTATCATATTTACATGAAAAATAAGCTAATTTATAACTTATTTATAAGGATAAATTGTTTTGTATGCGCAAAAGCTGACTATTTTCTTGTATCTTAACTTTACAGCAGATACTTTTTTTTTTACATAATTCTTGGAAGATTTATGTTGTTTTCAAAATGCTGCTAATTTTGTAATATCAGCATCTGCTTTTTCGGTTATTCAAAGGATCGTTTATTCATATTTCTCTTTGATTTAAAGAAGATAATAATTTGTTTATAATGAAAAATTTTAGAAAAGCATATTAAAATCTCGATAATTTTTTTTAAATTAAATCTTAGTCGATAGAATACTTCTTTGAACTTCCCTCTTTCTTTTTTTCATTGTTGCAGAATATTTCTTAGAGTAGAATTTTAATCATTTTGTGTATAGAAAATAAAGGAATAAAGAAATTGAAATAAATAAATTATAGAATTTATTAAACTAAATGTTAATTAACTGAATTAAAGATCACCCTGTATTTAACCCTTTTTTGCTGTATTAAAATTTAATTTCATTAAAAATTTCTACTATGAAATAAAGTATCAGATTTAAACTTCTTGCAACAGAAATATTTTTTTATAAAATTATTTTCAATTTTAAACCGATTTTGACTGGCAGTCAATAAATTTTCATTTTATTCGATAATCAAACGTAAAGAAATTCTTTTTATGGAAAGCCAATTTTAATTTTAATAAAATAATGGTTTTAATGAAAATTCTAACAAATGTGAAGTTACAAAAAAACGCAATAAATTTAACGAAAAATTTTGTATTTAGAAATTACCTTTCTATTATGAATGTCATTTAAAATTAAAGTTCTGTAAACACTTTAATTTAATGGAAGTTCGTTGAAAGAGGACCAAGATTTCGTTAAAAATATTCTTTCTCATACTACTTAGCAAATCCTAAGAGTGTTTAGAAACTGTTGTCA
The DNA here is from genome assembly GCA_026543865.1 of Argiope aurantia. Lineage (NCBI taxonomy): Eukaryota > Metazoa > Arthropoda > Arachnida > Araneae > Araneidae > Argiope > Argiope aurantia. The sequence goes on from JAPMOR010077409.1 coordinate 545,717, forward strand.
TTGCAGATAGATTTGACACACACGCGCGGTTTATTTTATGCACTAAAATGAATTGAATATTGAATTCATAGCTTATTTTAAAGATCAGACTCTTTTTTTAAGTTTCAAAGTTTGCTTTTCATATTTGCTTGCTATTTCCGTAACAGTTTTTCTCCAATTATGATAAATTTAAAAAAAGTTTCTGTTTTACAATATTACTTTTCGTTGCTTTGGTTGCTATGTTTATATACCAACATTACGGCGATATTAAAATAATTTTTTTTTGTGCGCGCATTATCATTCATACGATGGGGACTAAATTTTTAAACGTGGCACAGAGACAGACAATTCAGGCTTAAAACATTATCCCAATCGAGAAATTCATTTTTTTTAACTGCGCGTAGCGTTAGAGGATAGTTCTATTATTAATTTAAAGTGGATTTTGAGGAGTTTGACATTTGCAGGAAATGTCAAAGTTCATCGGATAAGGTAAAGTTAGTATCGTAAAATACTTTATAAAGTATCTTTCCATTTCCTAATTGTTCATTAATCAAAAAAGAAGGTTAGAAAGAGGGAAAATTGAGTTCCAAAACAAATTTTCATCAACACTTTCAGTGAAAAAAATAACCTTGTTTATGTTTTGTTTTCCTCAATCACGGCGCTTGAAGCAAACATTATAAAGAAAGTTTCCAGAAAGAATCTATTGTGAAAAATTATTTCCCTCCGGCATCTTAAATGATCTTAAGAAGAGTTTCATCAGTCGACAGGATAAAAGAACAATTATTTAAGAAAGAAGTGGATAAAATGAGATGTTTCTTTACATTTTTCTTATTAAAGGAGCAATCTAAAAAAAGAAAATGTTTTTTTTAGAGTTCTTTACGTAGCTTTATATTTAAAAGGCTTTCAAAACATAATGTGATAATTTTACTACAATTCATCATTTACAGACTTATGTAATAATTATGCGTTAAAGAACCGAAGATGTATAACATTTTAATTTTGAATTTACTTCACAAATGCAATGTATGGTGACTTGTTATTGCATAGGAAGAAATTATTTATTTATGATTATGATTTCATTATTATTACTAGCCACTTTTATTAACAAACCACCAAGATTACTGCATGCGAAAAATTTCAACAGCTTTTATGAGTACCTTGGTGTGAATGATGTCCCAACAAAGTATTTTTTAAAATCAAATTTTATTAAATATACATTTTACGTTGTTTTCGAAGATTTTTCTTATTCTGGACAATGTGCTATGCAGACATCAATTTTTTTTGAACATCTCATCTAAAATCTGAATTTTATCTAAAACCGGAAATGATTGCTTCTTGTAACTATTAATAAATTACTTCTTGGGTATGTAAATACATGATAAATGAAATTTTTCTGATATGTTATTATTTCTTTTATGATAAATGAAATAATTCAGGATCAGAATTGTTTACCGGTCAATTTTCATAATTTTTATAATATTTACGTGAATTTTTATTTACTGATTGAATTAGAAATTTAATGCACTGCAATAAGAAATAAAATTGAAACTTAAAGAAAATATATTAGAATTAGAATCCAATTATATTAGAATTTGTTTAGTTTAGTTTAGTTATATTAATATCCCATGTTAAAGCAACACTGAGGTGAAATTATATAAGAGAAAACTCCGATACTCCCAACTTTTCCGATAAAATAATTTGTTAAAGTATTCGAATATAGAATAGCAATATTTAATTAATTATATTTAAATAAAGTGTGTTATATTTGATAATGTAGGGTGCAGATGAATAATATTTATTGAATAAATTATTTTTCAAAAGATATATATGCATAAGATATTTTTATTTTATTTTAAATAATGCAGAATAGTATAATATTTTATTTATTTATATATCATAAAAACCATTTTAAACCTATTCATTTGTCTTTTTTTAATTGCTCTCACCACAAATCGATCAACAAACACAATTTCCACAAAAATATTTCGGTTTACTGTTTACTCTATAAATATTTCAAAATTTCATGAAGAGTGACTCAACTTGGTCCTTTTTCGTTAAGGAGGTCAATACTTTGTAAGCATGGAGACAAATGATGTTAGTGGCATTTCCAAACATGGCGACCGTCAAGAGTTCGACCATGAAAAGTAAACACAATTTGGATAATAGGAGTCCGAGCTAGCGAAGTTCCCCCGAACGTGATGAGAGGAAATAGCCAGATAAATTGAGCTGCCACGCAACGATCTATTTAACCTTCGGAGATGCAGCGTGTGAAAAATTCTATGTCGCAATCTTACATCCCAACACGGGAACATACAACCACATTACAAAACACGGATGTTTTACAAAAAGAATTTGTAAGATTATACCATAATGTATTTAAACTGAACAACTGTCAACCCTTCTTTGCATGACTTTTTCTTTTTTTTGTGAAATAAATCAGAGTGATATAATTCATTCTCTAGATTAAAGGAAAAATGTTGAAAAAAATCCTAGTATAAATATATACAAAACAGTATAATGGAAATATTCATCATCCTGCAAATTTACATGTTAAGCTCAGTACAAGATCTTCAGTGGCCCTCTCTTCTAAATTTCTCCACTCATTATCGCTTTTATTAGCAAAAAAAAATTTCAGATTAGTTATTAAAAATATTCAAGAAATCGCACGTTCCTTCCAACCACAACAAATAGCGGAATGACAAGTTCAAACCCGCTATAATAATTGTGACATTTTTTTTTTTTTTTACAGCTACTTCCTTATAACGCAATACTTATGAAAAAAGTTGCCAGCAACAACCAATTTACAGTACACCTGTTTTTACAATTTTTTGTTCAATAAATATTATGATGGAAATTTCCATCATCATGCAAAGAAGGGTTAAAGGATAATTAAAATGACTTCAGTTTAATTTCATTAAAGCATCTACCTGGAATAAAGCCACTATTTCTCATTTCAGTTTTTTAAAGAATTATTTATACAAAAGACATTTTTTAAGATTCCCAAACATTAAATTTTTATCCTATTAATTATTAGATCCCACACTAAAATTGTCTAAATATATCAAATTCGGCTATTTCAGTAAATTAGAATATTATTATCAAATATGATGTGCTAGGAAAAAAACTAATAATTATATAACTATTACTAGTTCAATTTAGCAAGAAAAATGGATACAACATCGATGTTATATCGAAATGTCGTATCTCAAGAACCACTCATAGCAAAACATGCGAAAGCTTAATGTAATAACTGGAACTATTAACTTCAGATGGCGTTTTGTATCAACAAGCAAAAATTGCATATTATATATAGTAATATGAGAGTAGATGTATCAACCCATATAAGTGTTTTATATCAGTACAATGCTTTTCCGAATTTGATGAACGACATTTTGATACAACTGACTTATCAAAAGAGCAACTTATATTTAATTTTGAACCCAATAGGTATTTTACAAAATGCCGTCCCATAACCTTATATCCGCAATCATTAACATTGCTATTGAATTGTATGGGTAATGCGATTGTGCTCTTGTAAGAGAAAAACCAAACTCACTAATAAACTTTAGAAAAAACGGGGGAAGCATTAATGCAATCCCACCAGGGGCATTCGGGTATGCGATGAAATGCTGGAGGTTCAGTGGCTGGTTCTGCATTTATTCGAGGCTTCACGCTACAAAACTAATTTTTAAAACAACGGGGTGCAAAAAAAAAAAAAAAAAAAAACAGACTTAGCAATTTAATGTGTTTTTCGTATAGAATTAGAACGTTTTCAAGGATGAATGATTCAAATATTGATTCAAAACAAATGACTGCTATTTATTTATTCATTCTCACTGTTGAATATCTCTTCATAATGTTACAGAACTGTCTGAAGTTTATCAGATCCGAACTCATTCTTTGCTCCGCATCATTTACTGTGATTCGCATTATTTTTACCATTATCTCCAGGAAAAAAAAAATTCCAAAATTCTGTTTCAGCATGTAAATCTACATATTTAAAATCAGATTATTGCCATGAATAATCAGCAACAGTTTTCAAATTTAAATATCTCCATATGAAGTAAAACGTAACATTTTATCTTGTTATGCGATCTCCACTCAAATAAAAGATTGATTTGTGTAAAAAAATATAAAAAATTCCTAGGATTTTATAAAAATTAATTAGATTTATTAGAAAAATCTTGAAAGTCTTAAAAAAATCTATAAACTTTCATTAAAGCACACACATTATTAATGCAAGAGGTAAGTAATAAATTAAAAGCAATAACAAAAATTGGAGAAAAATTCTATTATATACATTAGTTGCTTTAAACTTTAAAATATTTTCCTCGTGAAATGTTTTTAATCTTCTAGTTCCTTTTTATTTTGCGACATGGAAACATTTATACATTTTGAACACCATATTGATACTTTGAAATAAATTACATATTTCTAAAAGTCATCATAAAAGAAAAACAAATTGAAAGAAAAATTGCAAATAAATTTTTAAATTTTTTAACCGTCAGAATTTTTTTTATCAAAATGATAAAATAAAAAAACATTAATATTATGAAAATTATGAAATTTCTTTATAATTTTTAAGAACAATGTACAAGTAATTTTCCTGATTGCAAGTGCCCCCCCCCCCAAAAAAAACGGTATTCTTAAAAATGGTTGGGTCAAAACATTTAGAAAAAAAAAGTAATATAGATCAAAATATATAATAGGAATGGATTCTATTTTCTCGCGAATAAAATAGGAAGTCTTCATTAATTTCGTTAAACAATATCGATTGTTTCCCAATCGTTTCACCAAAGTCCTGGTAATTTCGGAGATCAAACGATAACAGTCAACCAGCAACTTTGATAACAAGCAATTAAGACATCTCCAATTTACAGATTGTTTAAAATAATGACAAAATGAATGTCTTTTATTCGATATCAATTGTATGAAGTATTTCTTAGTGTTTAACGCGGTAGAATATGTCCTCAGACAGATATTAGTTTATTTTTAAAAAAGAAATATTAAAAGTAATATTTTGTTGCTGATTTTACCTGTCAATACATCTCTCGACAGAAGGAAAATATTAGTTTTATGCCATATTTATTTGATAAAACAGTTATTACTCATTCCAACTATTTCAAGTCAACTATTGTCAATCTTCCTGTCTTTACTACTCTATGATACTTTTGATATTGGAAGATGATTCAATAAAAGGAAATGATTACTTTTAATCGAAAAGTTTAAAAGCATTTATTACTTATGCTACATCCCTAGTTTGCACATTCAAAGATGTTTTTAAGAGCCTTACAATTTAAAAAATATATATAAATTGTATGATTTAGATCAATGTCTGAAGATTATAGGCAATTCAAATTTAATCCCTCCGAAATCCCCCAAAACACATTGTTATGTGTTCTAACGTGTCAGCTGATATTAGCTTAAAATTTATTTAAAATTTACTGAATTACTATTCTAGTCATCATTTCTTAAAAACTTTTATTTTTTTAAAATTATAATTAATTATTTTTTAAATAAAATTTTATAATTTTCCTAGAATTTGGTTCCTTAGTTGATTTTGAGTAAATGGATAAAATTCACTATGAGAAAATCGGCTTTAGCTAACGTTAAATTTAATTCTTATTTTTAGTGTTGTAAAAGATTTTTTTTTTGCAACTTCAATATAATTTTTACAATAAAAGCAAAATTCACATATAATGCATGCACATTATTTTCAATTTTTTTTGTGTAGTTTGTCAAACTTTGATTTTGGAATAAAGACCAATTTTTAAGATCCTCATGAGTAATTACATCTTGCATTCTTTTTATGATTTCTGAAATCTTTCAGCAGGTAATCACTGGTAACGTATCTAGAAATCACAAGCTTTCAAATGTAATGGAGATTGATGAAATGGTACAATGACTGTGGCTGGGGACCGTCAAGGGTTTTCCCCATAGAGAATATATACTGAAGTAGTGTTTTTGAGAATTTCTTCGAAAATAGATGATGGCGAGGAGTAAACGACTATTGATGTCATATCTAGGAATCATACACTTTCATATAAAATAAAATTTGGCAAAATCGAAAAAAAAAAATGGTTGATAATGGGGTACTATTCTTTAATTTTGCTAAAATTCGATTATCTTGTGAAGCCTGCATTCTCGCACTGCTTTATAAAATTAATATATTCAATATATATAGATAGAGAGATAGATAAATATAGATATATTAATGCTCGTGAATGCAATATTTTATTAAACTATTTTAGAAGATATTCGAATTCATTATTTATCTTCGGTCGATTGGTGAGCACTATTTACGTCCGAATGTATCAATTACAGTTCCATTTCACCTTTGTAATACTATTCTGACAAAATTTCTTCATCTAATTTTTCCACCTTCAGTAAATTCTATTTTCAGTTATTTCTCCGTCAATATAAATTCTGACATTTCAGCAATCAGTCGCAATGTAGGATCAGATATGTTTCTTCACCAATTTAGTATTATTTTTCACTACAACTGAATCTTTTTTGTATGCGCACAATGAAAGAACACACGTGTCTGAAAGAAGAACGAAAAGCATTCAAAACATTGGCGACCGAAAGTCAGGGCATCTCCCATGGCAGCCGAAAAAGGGAAGGGCTAAGAGACTGTCGCCAGTTCTTTAATTACCAACTTTTGATATCAAATCTTTTCTTCAAGGCGGCTCGCGGGCGCCTCGGACAGGTGAGTTCCACTCAGATCAAATTTATGGATTTCCTATAATAGTGACGTCAAGAGTGTCACTGAAGACAAGCATGCGTAACCATACGAATGAAAAATATAGTAGCAATGTCAAGGTTAAACAGGTTCGTAGCGTCGCCCTTGCAGTTTGCGTCAATGGAGTTCAATCAATCATTCTTTTGGTTAAATCGACGCATGACTTGCTTGTACCCATAATTTTAGGGACATTAAATGTCGCCCAGTAATCTAAAGTGGTTACTTCTCAAGGACTCCATAATTCTATTTTTACAACATTGCAGACGGTACTGCCACATAGGATAGGAATTCAGTCCAGCGCAAGACTTAGAAAATATTTATAGTTTTACCCTCTTTTTCTAAGGCAGTTAAAGAGATTTATTAAATAATTCTACTTTCATTTTGTTTTTCTGCAGCTTTATGTTTACGAAAAAAAATCTAGAAGTGGTGCTGCCATTTATATTTTAAGGTTGAAGCTACAAATGCGGAGATAATCTCCAGTAAACAAAAGAATGAATAAACAATTAAAATTTTAAATATTTAATTCAATAATTTTATATAAATAATAATGCTTAGAGTTTGACATATCAATATTGATGTAAAACAAAATAAATGCAATTTTATTTTTCTTATTTCAGTCTTAGCAGAATTATCTTTAGTATTTTAAATTTAAATTTTCAGATATAACCTGGTCCAGCTGCCATGAAATGCATCAAATTGTAGGAAAAAAAATACATAACAGTATTTTTGTTGTTTTAAGTTGTTGGTTTGGTTATCCAAAACAGATCTCTAAATTTATTACCCGTTATAAGAAGATAGAATAACAGCAAGGAAAAGTTGAAATATAGATTTTTTTCCATATATAAATGCAAAAGTATTAGTCAAAAGTTAACCTTTTGAAAGTTGTAGGCATTAAAAATTTCTATAAAAAGAGCTGTCAAACTTTACGGTAAATGAGATCAGGAGCAAATAAATAATTATTAAAAAAACCCAATGAGAATCTGGAAAAATTATTATTGTTATCATTATTTTTATTCTAAGCGCAATATTTGTAATTTCACTGAAGTTTGTCGCTACATTATTTACGCAATTTCCCTTCATTATTTTTTTTTGAAAAAATCAACTTTATCGAAAAAAAGAAGAGATTTCGAAAAAATACCTAAAAATACTGTTTTTTAGCTACTATAGAATATTATATATTTACTATAGAATGCTACCTTATGTTAGAAAGAATTTCTTGCAGCCTAATCTATCTTATATGTATATTCATTATTTCAAGTCTTTTATTTTGCTTTGTGACCCTTGCAGTTACCTATACATCAATTGGGAGATGTATTATGTTCGATAAATATTTAAGATATTCTAATAGCAATCAGGAACATGTGCCTTCTCAGAAAATGCTGCAAAATGTTTTTATTTCTCCATAGAATACAATTTTTGGAATACAGAAAATAAATTTGGGTAGATTTCATAATCCTATAACAATTTTTACTGTACGCATAACATAGCTATGCGGAGTCCAACTGATCATTAGGGATTTAGGCATTCACCAGGCTGAACAGACCTAGAGACAATGCCAAGAAGAATTTTTCTCAAAGCGGGTTTTTGAGCAGAAATCATACAAATAATATTTGGTTACTTTATTAACACAACATTCATTAATGGCCCTATGTTATTGCTCTTACAAATTTGATTATATACCTAATCATTTTTATTATATTAGTAGTTGAATGAAAGTAAATAAAGATGCCAATGGAATATAAGCCATTTATCCATACGATTTCAGAAACTCGACAAAAAAGTAAATAAAAGTAAGCCATTAGATTAGAATTTTTTTACAAATACAGAATATATCTGCCATTTATCACAATTTTTAAAATTTCAAAAGAGCCTTTTCCGCCTTTTTTTAAACATTTGATATGGACATGAGGCCTCGTGTTTTTCTATATACCAAAAGAAAGTGGAAACTATTTGCTATTGATTATAAAAGAAAATTTCCTATTTAATATTTTGGAAACTGAGATAGGTGCGATTACTTGTTTACAGAAGAAATTGCACCTGTTATTAAAAATATGATAATGTGTTAAATGATAAAGTTGTTATGATAATGCCGCATAACAATGTTTTAGTCTTGACTCATAAGGCCTTATTTTCATTCAACTTGATTCCATTAGTACTATCATTCTTCTCACGAATTCACGAGAAAAGAAAGTCAGCCAAGAAAAATTGCCATGTTAAAAATAAAATCTTGACTATGAGAAATTTGGAATTCCACTTGGAGGAGGGCTAGCATCAAATTTTACTTCCCTAATCAAAATGGCCTAACGTAATGGCTGAAACATCTATTTATAGCAGAACTTGTTGCATTCATTGGTAAAGGTGCTGACATAATAATGGTTTATTGTTTTTTTTTCAAAATAGTATAGACAATCTAAAATTTAAAATTTTGATGCTGTAATCAATATTCATTCATAAAAAACATCTTTTATTCCTTGCACTGTTTGTTTAATTTGAGGCGTGATCATTTGTCGAGTGTAAAAATTCTGAATTTGCATCTGCGGTTATCAACAAAGTTTTCAAATAGCGATAAAGAAGAAAACACACACATTTCATAATAGTTAAATCTTTTAAAAGAATTAAGTTATATATTTTTAATTTAATCTAAATAATAATATGTACTTATTTTAGGATGAAAATTACTTATTGTACTATTACAATATTATTTTTTCTTCAATAACGTATATAATTTGAAAACAATTTTAATATATATTTTAGAATTCAATACTTTCATATCAAATTGGTAGGGACGTTTATAATAATGTAGTATTGTAAAATCTCTCAACAGTTGACATTTTGTGCTCCAAGGACAATCAGCAGAGTAGTTCAAAATGGTTGGCATCTTTGAAAGTTTTTCTTTTTTGAAAGATAAAATACTTATTAAAGCAAATTTTTATTTTTTATTTTTGATGCAGTAAATTTCAGGACTTATTCAAAGAAAAATTTATTTTAATCGAACATTTCTAATTTTTTTTGAAAACACATAATTAATTAATGTTTTTTTTATTGTTCAGTTTTCTTCATTTTTACTTTTGTAATTAAAAAAGTAAAACATTAACCAATTTGTCGGTTATTGTTGAGGAATCATCAATAACATCATTATTTTTTTCAAAGTATATTGAGCTATTGATGTATTATTTAATGGTGTTTTTATTTGTGTTCTACCACATTCTGGAGATTCGAAGAATTTTCTTGTTGATTTCATGTCATAATATTGACTCAACGGTGGCCAAAGATTTAAAAAAAGAAAAAAAAAACCTTGAACATAGTTAAGGAATTAAAAGGCTATGTTTACGGCGAAAATGGCTTCATACTCTGTATCTAACAGCCATGGTTGCTTGAATCCTTCAACCACTCAGAGATCAAAATTCCCACATTGGAAAAAGAATAATTAATTTTGATTTGATTTACAATGCTAGTTCTGCATATATATATACTTTTTATTCAGTTTCCCTTTTCTAAATTTTTATAGGGCTACTGTAAAGGATTTATTCATTTTTAAAACACTACATATATTTAAAAGTATTACAAGTACAAAGATAAGTGATGTATGAAAATAACCATAAATTCAACAAGTTTTCTGCACAATCTGAAAATGTTTACCGAAGCCGCACGATATACGTCCAGGCGATATTTGAATTCGTTCCACATATTTTATAGCGTCATTCTGTCACTACATCACTGATCTGCTTCCTGAGTTCTTCTAATATTTTTTGAAGAGGGAGCGCATAAACAAAGTCTTAAATGTCACACAAAGAAAGAAGATACAACGTGTTAATCACATGCTCAGCGGCGGACAAGGAAACAAAGTCATCTCTGTCAGCATGTCCAATTCACTGATGTGAAAAGCCTTCATTCAGGTATTGACGAATTTAAATGTTTCACTGAAGGAGTATGCCGTCTTGTTGGAAGATAAAATCCCTGGAATCAAGCAGTTGTAAAAAATTCATAACTGTAACAAATTCACTTAACTTGCACCAGCCAAAATCTTCTTACAGAAGAAAAACGGCCCAAGCATTGAGAGTAGATTAGAAAAATAATGAGTAACTAACTGCATGAGGATTTTTATTGCCCTAGAATTGCATCATTGATAGGATGATGCTACAAATGAGTGGAACGAGTTCAGTTTCCACACTTGGATGTGTGTAGAGTGATACAAAGTGTACACATGGAATATTTGTAGAGTGTGAAAAAAAAACTTGCAGAGTTTGAGATTATTATATACTAGCCGCTTTTTGCGACCAGCTAGTTTACCTGAATTAATGGATATTAAAAATGGAATATTTTGTGAAAATATGTCTTAATGATTTCTTCAACAAAATACTTTTATATTACTTGAACATTTACGAAATGAAATTTGCACATGTCATTAGAGTATTCATTCTAGGTAATTGTGATATTTCTACTATTTATTATTTTTAATTAATTATTTATTAAAATACTTATTAAATAATAAAAATGTTTATCAAATATAAAGTTCGTACCTTTGTTCGATTTTAAATTTACCCCATCTTGTAACTTCTGAAATAATTATTGACAAACGTTTTTATGTGCGAGCTTAAAATGTAAATATTTATCTTTTCAAAGACTGTTTTAAATATTATAGGATACACCGTTTAAATTTCATTGATTTTTAAATCGCCTTGTTAGTATAAGGTCACATAACGTTACTGGATCCTTTCCCTATGGAAATGTGGGATATATATGAATTATGACGATCAACTGTTTCATCGCGGATATTTATTATATTTAATTTTAATGATATTGTTAGCTATAACTTCATATTTATGTAAAGTTGTCAGATATTAAAAAAGTGTTATTTTAATTTCTTTCATACATTCTTTTCATTGTGTATATGGAGTTATCCAATGGAGACTACTCAATTTACAACTTCTAAAACAATGATTGCACAAAATTGTTTTATAATATTTATACTATGTTAATTTGTTAATTTTTAATATGTTAAAAAATGTTTAATTATCATAGATTTTTAAATCGTTCTTGTTAGTGTAAAGTTACGTGATGTTACTGAATCCTTTTCCTAGCATCTAGTAGTAACCGCATTCCTAGTCGCCTTTGGCTATCCGACAGTTTGCCAAAAATCTTAGTTATCGTTAATTTTATAACATAATTATTAACATAACTTCGTAGAGACATAACTTCATAATTCCGGTATATTATCAGACATTAAAGACGTGTTATTTTAACTATCTTGCATATATTCCACTCACTGTGAACATGAACCTTTTTAATGAAGATCAATTCCCTGACATCATAGTATTATTAAAAACGTAAATGTCTGGTTCATCTATCTTCTAAATTTAGCAGTATTGTAACTTTACTTATTCATTCGTCTTGTAAATTATATAGATATTAAAAAGAAACCTTCTTTAATTTTCATTAAGGGAAGAAAATCAGAGTATTAAATGTTTGGCGAAACAATTGAAACGATTTCGGTTTCATTCACAATAATGAAAATAGTTCCGAAATATACCTTAAAAGTATGTTTAAAAGTTAATTAAATCTAGACTAAAGAAATTTACAGTAACTAAATTGGCATAATAAGATAAAAAATAAATAAAGATAATTTTAAAGATAAAGATAGAAAAGATAATTTTTTTGGACTTTACGGAGTTATAAAAATCATTTTTAGACCGGAATATATTCCGAAGTTAAAACGAATATATATATATATATATATATATATATATATATAATATTTATATAGCCTTTTTTAAATTAATTAGAAATTTTAATAAAAATTTTAAAAATATTTCTTAGGTGCACATTTATATGCAAATTTAATTTGCCTTTTATCAACAACTTTGATTTTCTGCCAGAGTTCTTAATTCCTGTTTTTTTTTTTTTTTTTTTTGTATTATCACCCATGATATGTTTAATATTCGTTTGGAATTCTTACGAATTTTGTTGTAAGATTTGTTTAAAATGTTTTTTAAATTGATTAAATATGGAAAAAAATATTTATACAGTAAAAGCATCGAAATCACTGAAAAGATAATCTTTTTGTATCTTAAGACGATGTAAAAATCATTTTTGTATTGTAATACTTTCGGAAGTTATTACGGTAAGAAATCAACATTTTATTTAATTTTAAATTAAAATTTAAAATAAACTGTTACCAGGTCGGGCCTGTGCAACGCCAGCACACACCACACACACACACAAATATTCATTTGTGAAACATAACATTTAATTTTCTTCAAGATGTATATTTATGCCATCTATTTAACTGCGATCTTTAATTTGAAAAATACGGCCAGTCAACTTCAGTTTTCAGTTTGACTTTAACAATGGTGTCGTATATTTTCGAATTTCTCGATGTAAAATTCTCGAATCTCATTCCGTGTCCGGGTGTTCCTCACGGTGTGGTGCATCCGGATTTATTCATTTTAAACATCACCTATATTTTTATAATAAAAAAGAAAGAAATAGGTAGTTTCAATATAGTAGTCATATAAAAATATCAAACAAATTAATTATATAATTTTTTAAAAGTAAAAAGTATCAAAAAATTCATTTTTAAAATTTTTTTACAAGTGTTCCAACAGAAATCTTATTCTTCAATATTTGATGGTGCTGCCATCTGCAAACAAATAATAAAAGTGCTTTGAAAAATAAGGAAAGAAATTTATTTGCCCCATTTCTAAATATTTAAAGACAAATGCCCTTCCCTGTACAACTGATAGGAGTAAATTAAAATATTTATTATATAAAACAGAATTTTTGTAAATGCATATAACGATTTCATTTCGAGTTATAAAATTATTTCTTATCAAAATAATATATTTCCGTACGAAATTTTTATTAACGGTACAATTCCTCCTCAAATTTTAATAAACGTCATAAATTTAATTTTATGCAAAATTTGTAAAAAAATTTTCATTGTTATGGCGAAATTCAAACTAATTTCATTTTTTTTAATTAAATTATTTTATTTAATTCTGGTTTTATTTTATATTACATGCATTTTTTAATTTGCCCTCGCAGTATTTTGTTGTTGAAGGACTCTGTTAAATTACTAATTTTAAGGTTTAATAAAATAAAAAAGATATTGAATCTATAAATTTTAAATAAATACATAATAACTAAGCTTAATAACTAAGATAGCCAGCTTTCCGAGTGAACAAGCGATTTGCCAAAATCAGTTATACCACAATGAAATAATATCAATTAAAACTGTTTTTATATGGTATATCCCGATGCTCAACTGTGTTCAAACCTCACACTTCTAATGGGTGATATTTTCTTAGACGCATTCATCCAATGTGGTTGTGTGTATAGGTTCAAGATCAAATTTGCGTCCATTGCATCTCTGAACAAACGAAAATATTGCAGAAAGTGAGGCAAATATCGCAAAAAATGAGGTTTCAATTTTCAATTATCTTATTTATTATTGCGCTTTTTGTTTGAAAGAAAAACGTTTTTTTTTAAAACTTGAATGATATATAATTTAATTGGAGGACAATTAGCGGCAGGAATATACAATCAATTTTTATTTTAATTTATCATACAATCTTTACTTCATATTTCAGAATTATATCATAAAAAAATAAGGTTTTAATTTATCTTGTTTGTTTAGAAAAAAAAAATGCTTTTCTGTTTTCATCTGAACGATATATATTTTAATCGCAGGATATATTTATCAAGCAGGAATGTACAATCAATTTTTACGCTTTACTAGCTTATCGTTTACGAGTAAATGAAATAGAAATCTAAGGAACCACCATCCACCTAGCTTTTTATTTATTATGTTTGCACAGATTTAGGCGGTTTGATAGTCAGACCTTTTTTAAACGATTTCTTCTAAAACTTCATAAAAATTAATAATTTCACTGTAAAAAATTAAATAACAAATTTCGTCCCTCTATCCACTTTATTTTGAAGCTAGCATGCTCACAGACGAACGGTTGCAATTTCAAATATCAGACTCAGAATAGTTTGAAATATGAAGATTCGCTGAAATCTAGAAATTAATTATTTGAAGATTATAGCTCTTAACCCTGTACAATTCATATTCCGACAAGTAAAAAATATTTATTCCAAATATTGTTTCATCGCCATATATATTACCTTCATGCAATTCTATAATAATGCAGATAAAAGTGAAATTTCATTCCATTAATTAACTTTTATTTCCATAGTTTAAAATTTTATCATTTAAGAGTTTATTAGAAAAATAAACATTTGCTTAAAGCATTGAAATAATTAAAATATTGCTGGATTTTAGGTAGAAAGAAAATGTATAGTATTTTTATTATAATAAAAGAATATTATGAAACTTAATAAATCGTCTATCCTATTAACAAATATTTCCATCTGAAAATAAAATCCCCCCCTTTTAATAAAGGCCAATAATTTAAATGTTTTAAAAAGTCTTTACAATAATCACCATATCGCCAATCAGCAATTAAAAAAAGAGAGAGAGAGAAAAGAAAAGAAGGGGGCAGGGAAGGTTAAACAACATTTTTCATTCACCATAAAAATTAAGAAGGCTGTTAATTTCATACACTGGGATCAACTAAAAGGGATGAATGAAGAATTGATTAAAAAGTAATGGAAATGTTTCAATATTTATGTAAAAACAAAACAAAAATTATAATTTGAAAACTTATATTAAATCTGAATAATGTTATTTATTTCCCCAAAGTTTCTATAAACAAAAGAGAGAAGTTTTTTCATGTTATTAACATGCTGAGTTGTACTTAATATACGGTTCTCTGTAGGCTGGCTTTTTTCCCCCAACAAACAAAATTAAGTATATCTCAAGAATTATTGCATATTTCAGAAAAAAAAATAAAATGATACAGATATATAAAAAGGCGTGTTGGAGTGAATTATTCAGAAATAAAAACTTTTTCAGTGGAAAAATTTTGAGATACTAGTTAATTAACTTAGTTTGTCTACCTAAACAAACTTGTCCCTTTTAAGCAATATTTATAATACTGATTTTGTCGAAATGCAATAATAAAAGAGTCACAGAGGTATTCCATTTTTCTTTTTTTTGTTGGCAACTGTGCATTCCAAGATTGCAAAAGAGAACCGCAACTAATCATAGATGCATTTCGAAGCAAAATTTCTGAAAAAGTTATGTCATCTGCTTGCAACAAATTATAGGAATATTCTATTATTTTAGAAATAATTTAATCTATTTAAAATTATGATTATTTATTTTTACCTTAATTAACTTTTTATTCAAAAATAGTAGTTTGAAAAATGAAAAAAATACAAAAATTATATGGTTTCTTGTATTATATGATCTTTAGAAATTTTAAAATAAACTAAAATGTCAACAAAACCCAACACAAAATTGGTTTTTAGGTTCATTTCCAACTAAAATTCTTCCCATTAGATATTGTTACAAACCTGCAATTCGGCTTCCCAGCATAGTTTGTTCCATCAATAGAAAGAAAGTTTTACAGTCATCTGAATGGGACTAGCGCGTCGGAGGTCCCAGAGCTTGGAGACAAACTTGGCGACGAATTTGGCGCCAAAATAGACAATACCCGAAACTTCGAGAATTTTCCCGATCCGTCCAGTAGGAACCGAGATACGCCTCGAACGTTCCTGATTGGTTGAGAGGCTTCTAGCCCCGCCTCCTGAGACCTATAAAAGGGTCCACAGCTGCCAGAGTAGTCAAGTCAAGTCGGAAGGGGACGACGGAGTAGTCCGAAGACGGAGCGGAAAAGCCAGTAGTAGTGCGAAGGTAGAAGGCAGTAGGAGTTCGAGAGTCGGAGAAGTCTGAAGACGGAGCGGAGGAGTCGTAAGCGACGGAGTCAAGCTCGTGCTGAACTGAGCTGTGCGCTACTGTCTGCAGTAGATTCTGGTTGTATGCTACACGTCTCGGCTGAAGATAGTCGTCTCTATGCTGTATATAGTTATCGTTTTTTGTGCTGTCCTGTGTGTCTTAGTGTAAATAAACGTCGTTGTTTTTATTCTACTTCTGCCTGCTGATTTGAGCGTTCTCCACACCATATCACTACCACTATCCAAACGAACCCCGGTAAAGAAAATTTCGCAACAATATCATTCAAGTTAAAAAAAAAAAAGCAATGCTTTTTATAGAGTTTTTTTATTCACAACATTTTATATACATCATTATTTACATAACAGTGAAAAATTAAAAATAGATTTGAAGATCACTTTGTTTCATCAGCCCATTTTTTGATGGCAGGGAGTAAATTCTTTCCAAGTTCTTCATCCTAGAAAAAAGTACAGATATATATTATAACAATAGAGATACTCAAATTTGTGAGTTTGAGATAAATTATGAGAAGAATTAATTAGTTTGAAGACATTAGCCACAATCTCTATTAATAATAAAGAAGAATACTTCTTTATTGGTGCCCTATATGTTATACTGTTTGACCTAAAATATCAAATTTGGAAGAAATGTAATTTGAGTGTGAGAATGTGAACCTTGGAGCGATTATTAAAATTTTCAGTGAATTAAAAAAAAAAATTAATCAAGATTTTGGTGTTTTTCTGCAATAATCACCAAAAACAACTTTTACATTACTTTAAAATTAAAAAAAAAATCTTTACATGATATCAGCTCAGCAGTCGCATAATTTTTTTCTGAAAATTTTACAATTAGTTTTTTTTTTTTTTTTTGTACTGTTTAACAATACATACTAACATTGCAAAGGAGTTCAAGAAAGAAGCGACACTAAAACTCGGCTTAATTTTCGTCGGTGGATTTGTCCATGCCAAGTGCCATAAGCAACAACAATAGAAGTTCAAACCTTTTTCATTTGTTCACCAAATAATTAATTCACATGATTTTTCCTATTGTTGAAAGTTAAGGAAGAAAGATTCTGCTAATTAGCTATACAGTTAACATGAGGTATCAAAAAGTAAAATTTCATTACTGCAAAAAAAAAAAAAAAAAAAAGTTCAATTCAAAATAGAATATTTGGCAGACATGCTTTTAAAGGTACTATGATGTCATAGGACTTGATTTCATTAAGAAGGTTCATGCACATAATGGACAGGAGAGATATAAAGGAATTAAAATAACATGCCCTTTATTGTCTGTTACAATTTGATGTTGTTACATCAATTGTTACAATTTGATGAATCCTGAACATCAAGTTGTGTAAAAAAGACTTAATTGAAATAAACACTATTAATGTTATTGAAGAACCAGCTAATCACTAAATGTGGTTCATAATATATAAAGATAATATTCTTGTTTTTAGATGTAATGTGATTAGCATTATCAAACAACTAAAGAAATTAATTAACTATGCAATTAATATGAGGAATTAAAAAGTGAAATTGCATTACTGAATTGCACATTGTGCAATTTTAAATTTCCTGCAATGTTACACTTTTAATGTTTCTCTGATGCCATATGACTTGATTCCATTAGGGAGATTCATATGCACAATAAATAAAACAGATGTAACATGATTAAAATACACTGCTCTATATCTATCACAATTTGATGTTTAGATGTAAAATTTATACAGCAGTTCATAATTAAAAAAAAAAATGTTAACAGATATTGAGAATAGAAGTCTTCTCTTTCAAGTACAGAAGTAATACAACAAAGTGTTAGCTGACTAACTAATGTTTAAAGAGTAATATCACAAATTATACAAGCATATATATTTCTCCTAAGACTTAGCAGAATTAGTTTTACATCCAATTTTTAAATTAAAACAGGTAAGTTTCTAAAGAAATCAAAGAAAACTATTTAAAATGAAGGTCCACTTAACATGGCTTTGATATATTAATTTTGATTTTCAGTCCTTTCAACTACATTGTAGCTAATATGTTATAAACCTTTAAAATAAAAAATACAGTTTAAAATAAACACATACTAATTTAAAGAAACAAAAAAAAAACATTTTACAAAAATAAATTTTGCATCATGGCAATTTACAAAGAAAATTAATATAATAGGAATTTTTAACAACTATGAGAAAAACTTATCTTAAATATGAATTTTTTAATTTTTTATTTTCAAATATGGGGGGGGGGGATGTTCTGAGGATTTCAAGTTAAATGAACTATATTTAGGTTCCTATTTAACAGAGTTAAAAACAAGTGAATTATGTTTAAATGATTGACAATCTGAGAAGAAATTAAAAATAAACCTTGAATATATATGCGTTACCTGATATCCCCAGGACACACAAATGCTCTTTGTATCATCCTCTCCAACATCTACTTTGATAAGTACAGAAGCCACAGTAATGGAACAGTCAGGAGCCAACTGAACAACACGATTTTCTAGCATACTGAAACAAAACGAAAAATATTGACATTTTGTTTTCAATACAAATATTTTAAAATTCTAGATACTGTATTAGTAAATTCCTTATGATAAAAATGTAAAGATAGTCTTTTTGATGTTCTTCGAAGCAGAGAAATATGCTCTTCTTTTTTTTCTATACACAGCAAAGGCACTGAGATACTCTCATTTTTAAATATTACATGTAAAAAATATCAGAGTAATGAAAAGCTATAAAAAATAAATCTGCTACTGTAAAATATACCTAATATGGCTGTTGCAGTGAAAAGATTAAAAACTGATTTTAAAAAACAACATTTTTCTTATAATCTGCGGTAAAGTCAACTGTTATGGTTTATAAGTACTTTAAGTATCAATGACAGAACACTATTAATACAGAAAATCAAAGTATTTAGTGAATTTATATTGTTTGTTTATACAATAAAATTTCTTATTATATGTTACTATGGATCATTGCTTTTCATAATTAAAATGAATTAAATAAATATATATGTACATAATTAATGATTAAAAAATCAATTTTTTAATGTATAAACCAGAATTAGCTTCTTCTTAACATGAATATAAATAATTATGTTCAACATAAAAAAAAAAGTCCTTAATTTTGCTCAAATACATATTAATATTACAGATGATACAAAATGGAATTTATATGACATTAATATTTGACTGTAATGTGATAAAATACAAGACAGGAAAAAAAAAAAAAACACTGATGTGAAAAATATGTACCCTTTTATTTTTGAAAAGATAACATCTGTTAGTCTAGAGGCAGGAGCCCCTGAAGGATCATCAATGAATATTGTAGAAGTAAAACGTATTTGATGAGGCACTAAACCCAATTCAGACATTGCATCATCTGGTTCCATTAAACGGATCTTCTGCTCAAAAAATAAAGAAAAAATTTAAAATAACAAAAATTGTATATTAAATGATGAAAAATCTGATAAAATCATTTTTAAAAATTCAATTCAACAAAGAATAGTCAGAAATGAAAAACAATTTTTAAAAATAAATAAATAAACACAGTTTACATTGTTATTCATGACCAGCATCCCATGAAGAATATTCTTCCTCTTTGTCACACTACTTGTTCCTGTAAGAAAAGGAAATTAATCTTGAAAATTTTATATATTTTATCAATGCAGAGTAAATAATAACTCATACATTTAAAATTGAGCATAAACACAATTTTGATTAAGCATATAAAATATTTATTTTTAATTAATTCAAATGGCAAATACAAATGTTAATTGTATTACAATTATATTACAATTATTACATTAAAATAATAATTAATTGTGATATAATTAATTATAAACTGTATTACAAAGTATTAAATAAAATTCATTTACAATTAAATTAAATTGAAATACAAATTTAAAAAATGATCATCATAGAATATTAATAACAGCCTTTATTTCCTCTCGATATTATCAAGCTTATGCATTCAAAATATGAATTTACATTTATTTACTTTAAACATCTTTATTATCTTTATTGCCAATTGCTTTTCAGTAGCATCAGAATTCTGCAATTTTACAATTTTCCTTTCAAGAAATAAGTCACACATGTAGTATTACTTTTCTTATAAAATGTGTCATCTAAGGAAGAATTGATGTTTGCACATTTAGATACAGTGATTTTACTTCATATATTTTGAAACGATAAGAAATTTCTAAGTAGACAAAGCAAAACTATATATAATCCTGTTGAAAGATGGAACTGAATCCCCTAGTACCTTTTGAAACTAAAATGAAATGAAATTGTGTATCTTTATAAAAGATAAATTGAAACTTCTGTACCTCCTTCCTGAAAGAGTTGTTTCTTCACCAGACTAAGAGATGTATCCACAGGCACAGAGACAGGAGTGGTAAATGAGACTGTCTCTCCATTAGCAGGCATAAAGCATTCTTTGCCTATAAATAGTGAAAAAAAAATACTGGAAGTAAATTCACTATGGTGCAATAACTGTATATATGACTTAAGTGCAGGCTTGCTTGTGCTATGGTGCAGTGTAATGCAACAAGAGCAAATGCATTGTGATGGATTTGAAAATTATATTGGTCACATGCAATACATCAGCCTGAATTGATTCAACCATATACAATTATATAACAGCTTAACAAAAATATAAATATTTTTATATCCATATGAAAACACTTTAGGCAGAATGAAAACTATCTTTTAGTTCTTATAAGATTAATCTGCTTTTAGAAGTTTATATGAGAACTCTAAAATTTTACATAAAGTTCATTATGTAAAAAAACAAATTGATCATGGGAATTTAGAAAACTTTCAATCTCAGTTGAGGAAAGATAGAGAAAATCTTGATTTCATTCAAAATTTAAGTATTCAAGTAAGAAATTCATGTCTCACTATATAAAAATATAATTAATATGAAAATAATTAATTGGATATTATTAAAATTCAACATTTTATTAAGAAGTTTACCAATACTAAATTAGCACAAGAAATTAAAACCCATATATTATTCATTCATTTCATTAACTCAAACATAATGGTACTATTCATGTTAAATTAAAATTCTAGACCATTGCTGATTTTTTATAACTAAATATGATATACCAAGTTCTTGATTAATTTTTTTCTTGAGAAATTCCATTTTGGAAGCTTCACCATGCACCAACAAAACTTTAGAAGGCTCACAGTGTTGAATTAGTTGCATGATTCCCTTAGCATCTGCATGGGCACTGAAGGACATGTACTGGACAGACATTTTCACTTCCACCTATAAAAGAAAACTTTTTATCATTAATTCAAAAGTAGTAATAATGTAGCAATACTTTAGGTAATGGAAAAAATATTTTAATATGAATTTTCATATATATTAAGCGACCAAATATGAATTAATGGGGACAGAGTCCAAATTTTTTGACTCGACATCATGGAATGAAAATATGTATTGCATTTGTATTAGATTTTTTAAAAAGTTAATTTCATTGAACATAAAAAATTAGTTTCTGAAAAATTCTTCTAAATTTCAGAATGGTGAATAATTTAAATTTTATATTACAATTCTTTTGAACAGTAAGTTTTGTATGGAGGCTTATGATAACATTAATAACAATAACATAACAGATGCCAAAATTAAATGGGACAGTCTTGATTTATAATTTACAGTCTCCCCTTTCCTCTCTAAAGGCAGATTTAGGCATTTTGTGACTTTTCTACACAAAAAAATTAATACTTACAATATTATATATATATATTCTACACAAAAAGAATGTGTAATTAGAATAATGAATGTTGAAAAATCATATCTGTAAAAAGCATTTACTGTGAATTTCTTCATTATTATTTTCAAAATGCACCAGCTAATCAGTAATTTGTTCATCCAAAATAAAATCAAATTATACTCTAAACTAAGAAGAATATTAGTGATAACACATTCATACAATCTGGATGCAATGAATAAAAATTTGACCTTAAATATACATAGGTCATGGCAGTTAATCAATTTTTTGAAAATTAAACAAATGATATATTCATGCGAAACCATGGAAAATGGCTAAAGAGACTTCTGTAAACTATAAACACACAATAAAAATTCAAAGAAAGATTTAAAATTGAAGCCATAGTTTAACAGGGCTAGAGACACACACAGAGATAGAAATAAAATTAACTGCTAATTTTAGTTATTGAAAAGTAGTGTACTATTTTGTAAGAACTAATATATAAGAAATCATCTATAATAGTATTTTTTTTATTTAAAGAATTTAAGAAGTTTAGAAAATAAATATACCTTTAGTAAGACATGATACACCAAAAAATACACAATCATTATCTACAATAAAAATCAAAAACAGAAATATCAATCTTTTTTATTTTTAAATATACTTTTTTAGGTATTACATATGAAATAGGTAATAAACTAAATTTTTCTTATCTCCAACAAATTCCCAGGTAAGATTTAACTCCCTTTTATGGTTCAATCAAGAACATTATGACAAAACCAGTAATTTCACCATCAATCTTCAGTGCTCTTTAATAATAAGGTAACAATCATAACATTCTGTCTGCAGTTAAATTGGAATGAAAGTAGATATCATAAAATTATATTTTTTAAAAAAAATGAAATCAACTTACAATTTGTCTATTTTCAAACTCAATTTTCTTTGCACCACTGATGACTTTGTGTCCAACAGTTCCTGCTACACAATATCCAGGCATAATCAACTGAAATAAATATGAAAAACACAATATACTACATACAAAAACAATATCCCTTTTGAATTCAAAAATTAATTATAATTAGATTAATAATCATAATTTTTTACAACAATTTTTTAAATTTAAACTATAATGGAACAATAAAAATTTTAAAATTAAATTAAAAAACATTTTATTAAAAAAATAGGAATCATAAATTTTGAAAAGAATAAATAAAATTTTTAAAAATAGGCAAAATAAATAAATAAATAAATAAATAAATATTTACAAACCATGTTATTTTCATTAGGAGCCCATTTTCTAAAAATTTGGACTGAAAGTCCTGAATGCAACATTCCAGGAGTAGCGAAAACAACCATTGGACCAGGGTTGTCTACATAAGCACGATCAAATGGCTGAAAAAAAAAAGTTCAAATATAACAAAAATTGAATGCAATTGTTCTAATCTTAAATTATAAATATGCATTAATTTTATTTTTGATTTAATTAAAAATATTATATTACTATAATTACTTTTTATTTTTGCTTTCATTCATCACAAACTTAAACTAATCACAAACTAAACTAATGCCAAACTTATAAATATGCATTAATTTTATTTTTGATTTAATTAAAAATATTATATTACTATAATTACTTTTTATTTTTGCTTTCATTCATCACAAACTTAAACTAAAAATTTGAAATGATAACAGAATGTGAATACCTTTATGTGTTTGAAGTCAAACATATTTCGATGAACAAAAGTCTGTTTTATTTTCTGATTGGTCCAAGTGATAAACATCTTGTAGAAAGTTGTTGCCTTTAAAGTAAAAATAAGTATACATTTCAATTTTAGAACTGTGCAAATTTTTATAATGAAGAATAATTTGAATTACATAATTTGCTACCTTTTCTGTGAGACCAACAGCAAAATAAATTGGAATTTTCAGATTCATTCTTTCCCAGTAGGTCTCCAAAAGAATGCACATTTCTTGTGCTCGACCCAATGCAAAGACGGGAATTAACACCTGAAAAATGAATGTGCATGATAAGTCAGCTTAAAGAAGGAACAAAATGTGAAGACAATGTCAAAATTTTTTTATCACAATTTCATCATGAAGATAAGCATGTAAATTCGTTTATTTTCAATATAATGCAATACATATAGTCAAGCCAAAAGATGGTATTTTGAATACAGAATACAGGTGGACAAAAATGTTGTCATTTTTTTTTTTTTAAATTTCCAAGCCTTCTCATACATCAGATACAATTTAAAAAAGTAAACACAAATATTTCTAAGAATTTGCTGTTAAAGTACAGCACATTTAGCTTTCAATGCATGCTTGATAGAATGGCTTGCATTTAAAAAAAGGACAACATATAAAGGCCATATTCAATGAAAAATGGCAAACTGTTAGGCATAGAAATAATTAATACTGCAACATTTCTTGAAATGAAAACCATAAAATTTGTCCGATTATAAAATGGTTTGAGATTGAACAAACATTAAAATATATAATTTTCAATACCTTTATTATTCTGCATTTAAAATAGAAACTGAATTTAAATATATCCCTCTAAAAATGCTTTAATATTGCATTTTAACAGAACAGAAATAACGCTAATAAGAAATATAATTTAAAAGTCAACAAGTATTAAATTAGACAACACTTATCTCCTTTGTAGATAATAAACTTTGTGCCAATCAAAGTTTATTATTTTGCTTTATAACTGCTTTTAAATATTATGCAACCATATAACTTTCATATTTTATAATATTAATGATGGTTTAAATATAATTCTGTAGGCATTAATTTTTGGCATTTTATATATGTGTCAAATCAAGCACTTTTATAAGAATAAGTAATTCATTTTATAAAACTTTCGTCAGTTTGAGAACATTTGCAAATAATATAAAAACTATATACGTAAAAACCTTTTTACTAATTTTTAAATAAAAAAGATCAAATCAAACAGCTTTTGAAAACAAACCAAACCAAATTCAAATTTGAAAATCCTTGAATTAAAATTGTTGACAAAAGTACTACTTAACATAATACTTAAGGATGGTGCATATATATATATATATATTAAATGTAAGAACATGTTTTTTAAAGCCAATAATTATGTTTTACCTTGCCTCCTTTCTCCACACAATCATGGACTTTTGTCAAAAAATCTCTTTCTCTACAACGTTTTGAGTCCCTGATGGTAGTGGCATAAGTGGACTCAGTTATCAACAAGTCAGGCCTACATTTGTCAATCCATGCTGCTCCTAAATGACGATCTGGAGTAGTGTTGAAATCTCCCTAAAATGAATGAGTAATAAAAAGAATACTTTTGTAATAAAATAACTTTTTCTTTAGTGTAATAGTAAAATGATCAAATAAAGTAACTTGTTTCACAACTTTATTTTCTGTCATCTTTTGCCAAACATTTTATTGCTAATCTTCACTGAAGAACTAAATTTTCAGAAATATTTCAATAATTATGATCAATTTTATTTTATTATTTATGATAAATTATATTATTGATATTTTTGATAAATTTCACGTTTTTTAAAAAAAATAAATAAGATGTTTATAAAACAATTACACACAAATAGCAGAAAAATTGAATAGTTTTTTTCATTTATCTTTTATGCTAATATTTTAATTGACACTTGAATGAAAATAATAATACGTAAGCCTGTAAATTAATTAATCATTTAATGAGTTAAAATATTCTTCTGCTTTAATATTTCATAGGCAATAAAGAAAGTCTTGAAGCCTAGTATTTTTCACTACTTTCATATATGTATCTTTCATTTTAAAAAAATTAGAAAGCATTCATTTATAAAATAAAAATATTTCCTCAAAATAAGGTGAACCACATCAGAAATCAGTTTTAAATATCAATCAAAATCTATTTTTCTATTTTTTTTGAAATCTATTAAAAGAAAACATTTAATTGATAGGAGTTTATTATTCACCATTTTTGTTAATCTTATTTAGTTTTTTTTTGAAAAACATAAGACAATTCAGCAATTTCTATAAATTACTTTGTTGTTTATTTCTTAAAGCAAATTATAATAGACTGAAATAAAAATTAAAAAATTGATGGCAAATATAGCTTGAAGCAAAACACAACTCACTGTATAGACAACTGATTGAGACCCTACTTTAATCAGAAACATGGCAGCTCCTAACACATGACCAGCATAATAAGCTTTAATTTCTAATTCATCATCTACCTGTTTGAAATATAAATGTACTTTATATGGTTTAATAATAAAGGAATTAATATGAGAAATGAAATTATTAACTAAAATTAACAAATAAAACAAAATGTACTTAATATGTAAACAAGCTATGAAAAATAGAATAATTTACTTGTACTGTCTCATGCAAACCAACTGTTGTAACTTTTTTCATACAATCTTTTACCATAGTAGATGTGAAAAAATTTGTTTCACCTTTTTTATCAACTGTAATTCTCCTATAATCTTCCTAAAATAAAAGATAAGTAAATATGATTTAAAATAAACCAGTATGATTTTAAATAAATTCTTACTCAAAAATTAATACACAAAAGCAATTCACCAATTTAATGAAACCAATCAACAATTTCTTAAAATCTTATTTGAACATGACAAGCATATCAAAATAAATTGTTATAGAAAAAAAATTAAATTATATTACAAATTTTGCCATTGCTTTACATGGGGAAAATAAAATAATGAGATGCTGTATTATCAGTCCTAGCAAACAATCATATTCTATACTACTACAATACATTTAAATGCCAACAGCTATTTCTTTCAATAATTATGGTTATGCATTTAGTATGATGAATGTAAGGTATTGAAAAAAGTAAAACATTTAGAATTACATCATTCATTATATAAAATTAGTTTCAATGTTTTTGGTACAAATTCTTTGACTTTTTTATCACTTCCTTAACTGATAACAGTTACTATTAGTAATAATTCTTAGTTTCAGTTACAATTTGGTGCAGATATACATTGACCATAGGTATGTTTTTCAAAATATTTGCCGCAAATACTAATCTGTTGTAAATATAGTTGTACTGTATTTATAACAGATTACCAAAAAAAAAAAAAAGTAATGGAAAAAAAAACTAATAATAAACCTACTATATACCAGCTCATAGTTCTCATTTGTTCCTACTATACAAATATATTTCATTTATAGTGAATGCATTATTTATAAATATTCAAACTGATGAGCTTTATTTAGAATCAACAAATTCACAAAAACTGTATTAAGAAAAACTTCTAATTTAAAACAATGTAAATTCAAATGAATCACCGTTATAATATTTTTAAAATAAAGAAGAAAATCCCATTCAGGTAAATAAGAATCCCATACTAAATTACATAACAAATGCTTAAATTAAAGTCATAACGTCATTAAAACTACATTTTAAAGAATTGTAAAAAAAAAAAAAAAGTTATATTACAATATGGAAATTATTTTGGAAGACAAAGTAAATACAGGCAATTCAATAAAGCAAATTTATTTATGTAGAATTAAAAAAAAAAATTCTTACCAAAAGAATGGGACAAATGGCTTTAGTAGGCATTGTCATATAAATAGGACCATTATAGCCAACCATTTCTGTCATATATGGAAGGGCTCCACAATGATCCAAATGGAAATGACTATAAAGAAACACATTAGTATAGTATTTATGACATGAAACAAACAGTGCAGTATAATTAATATGCTTGAAATTTACCTGATAATGACACAAGATAAATGCTGATTTAAATTGCCTTGAGCAATGAATGAAAAATCCGGAAATCTTCGCTGAAATAAATATAAAAAATAAATTACTTTTTAGTTAAATAAATTTTTAAAGGATATTCATTTCAGAACAATTACAATTTTCCAAAATAATATACAAAGTGCTCTCAAAAATTACACAATTTGAATAGCTTTTACAAATAATAATAATAATAAAAATGCATCAAAGTTTCATCACCCTGACTAATAAAATATAATACATTTCATAGCTACAATATTTTTTCACCTAAATAATTGTTCAGTCAATCACCATTATTATACTTAAAACTGATTATTATCATTTGATGGTAGAACATCATGTGAATTTGTTGTCTAACTATTAGAAGATTTACAAGATTTCTCTTTTTGACAGATGATATTTATTTTAATTTATAATACAAATGCAATTTTATATGTATTGAAGAGATGTTTGAAAATAAAGAACTGCACTTCCAGTGGGTTGGAACAACTTCAGTATCATTAATGTAATGCAAAGGCAATTGATGCAATTTGGGAGGATAAATAGTTAGAATAAAGAAGTAGCATAGAATCCTTTTCCCTTCTATACTTATTACATTTTATTCAAATTGATTTATTTTTGATAGAGTATATGAAATACTATATTTATAGAACTAGTCTAACTATAATCCATATTTCGAAAAAAAAATGAAAGAAAACATGCCCAAATGCAAACTGATATGCTAAGCATTCTTTGCAAATTCCATTGGTTTGGAATGCCTGGTTAAATAATA
This sequence comes from Argiope aurantia, assembly GCA_026543865.1. Taxonomy (NCBI): domain Eukaryota; kingdom Metazoa; phylum Arthropoda; class Arachnida; order Araneae; family Araneidae; genus Argiope; species Argiope aurantia. The sequence continues at coordinate 574,469 of JAPMOR010077409.1, forward strand.
TAACCAACTGAAATACAACTAAGAATTCACAAAAACTGTACTTTTAAATTAAAATTTGAGATAAAAAATTTTGATGAACATGATTAATTATTCATGCAATAGTTATTTAAAATGGATACACATTTCTCAGAGTACTCTGTTCAGGCTAAATCACCTACTGGTTAAAAATCATACTGATAGTAATACTCATATCTTTTCTGCATTAATCTTACCTATAACCATGCTTGATATTATAGTAAATTTTCAAATATTCATGTTTGTTATTCCTAAATATTGGAGGGAGGAGGGAAGAAACAAACTCCCAATAAAAAAAATATTTTCCCCAAAAACAGATCCCCAGACATAAGTTGTCAAAAGTAAAATAACACTTTTCTAAATCATAATTGCACATATCAATCCCTACCTAAATAAAATAAAAATTAAAAGCATCTTCATATGATTTGCATCTCATTTTTGCAATTTTGTGGATAATCTGTAGAATTTGTTTTATTAGTAGCTGCTACATCAATAAATTCTGCGAATAACTAAGAGTTTATTATATGTTAATTTCATATAAATCTCACATCTTTACATTTCTATTTGCACATCTGTTTTATTGCTGTGGTATTATGAATCTATTTTAAATTCTGTATATTGATATAATATAATTTGAGTTTTTTAGGGTATTCATAATTTTGAATATAATTTTTTATAAAATTATTGAGTAAAAATTGAAATAATCAGTTTTTATTCAGGCTATTGTTATTGTTATTTTTACAAATTCATTTAAACATAAATATAATAAATATTCGCATAATAAAAAAAGTACTTTTCTTACATCATCATTAAAACCCATATGCATTCCACAATCAAGCATAACATTTTTTCCTCCTATAGTTAAGAGAATGCAACTTCTTCCAACATCTGAATAAAAGATACACATTATAACATTGGAATTTACGAAAATACTTCTAATTCAAAACACACATGTGTTAATCTACTTCTATATTTAAAATTTTAAAAAAAATCACAGATTATATGAATGATTTTACTAATTTTCAGCTTATTACTACAGTTATTTATTTTTATTTACATATATTCAAACTGTATAATTTCACCTTACCATGATCAAGCAAATTTATCATAGCAACAAAATAGTTTAAAATTTTTCAGAAATGGAAATTAATATGTTTTATTCTGGTTCAGATAGGTGGAGGGATGGGTATCTATGTCACTAACTGACAAAGATGTTAAATAATTAAAAAATATATAATTTATTTTTATTACACAAGTCAAAACACAAGGAATTATAATACAAGTCAAACCACATTTGGCAGTCAAGGAATTTTAACTGATGCTAAGAGTATTTATTTTATGAAAGCAAACAGTTTAGTTTTTAGCCATTAGCTTTTATTTGTAAGATATGACAGCAGTGTTATTTAAGTTAATACATTAAATTAGCTTAACATATAGGCATCAGATTAAAAAATCCTTTACTTATAAAGAAAAATAATTTAATTAAAAAAACACTAATATTATTGCAAATTTAGAATAACTGAAAAATTAGAAATAAAAAGAATCAAAAATAAAAGAAAAAAATTATTTTGTTTAACAGCGAAAGGTTTTTTATTTGCCAAGGAGTAAGAGTAGAAATGGTGCAAGTTTTCATATTACATAATTGTGAATAGTATTGCTTCATTTTTGGAAAAGATGACTACAGTCTTTTATTCTTGCAATATTTAGAGATCAGCATTTTTTTATATGGGGAGGAGAGAAACTAAAAAACCTAAAATTCCTTGTATTTTCTCAGGTTTTATAAAAATTTTCAAATTTTCCTGCATTTTCTCGGTTTTTATAGTTGATTTTCTAAATTCCTCGTGTTTTTCCAGTTTTCCAAATTATCCCAGTGGTATTATTAACACTGTTATAAAGGCTCAAAGTTGATCTCATAAATGCAACATAAACATGTCTGGCATTTCGTTTTCTCTGAATCAAGGTGATACACTGGATTTACCTTAATAATAATAAAAATAAATAAATAAAAAAACATGATGTCATGTAATATTACAAAGTTCAATAATAAGCAGTTTAATTACATTCTCATTAAAGTTTTCCTTTCTTATTATAAGTTTTAACAGTGATAATAAAAGCAAAAAATATATAGATATAAATGAAATATAATTTGAATACTTTCATTCAATTTAAGTAGTAATAGAACCATAATATATTGCAGATATAATGTAACAAATAATTGATAAAAGTCAAAAATAATTTTTCATGGTTATTAAAGGTTTTACAATAGATTATTAAAAATTCAAATAATTAACTTGGGATGAAATGAATTAATAAAAATGGAAATCACATTAGCATTTTAAAGAATAAAAGAATAATAATAAAAAAAAGCCTAACAACATATTCTGAAAAAATAATATTTAAGATATTAATAAGATGGTTAATGAATATGTATTACTAGATTAGTCAATCTATGGATTGAACATTTCAAAAAGAAATTTCTGCTAACAAAATAAGGGGAAAAGTAATAAAATATGATACAAATCACCAGCAATTTCATTCATATAATTGCATTGAAATATTCATTTACCTTGTCCAGCACCTGAAAAGAGAAAGACAAATTTGTTCAGACAAATTATGTGAAAATAAATTAGGGGGAAAAAAAAAGTTTCTATGAACAAGACATATTGCACCACCATTCCTGACTTTGAAATGAGGTCTTTTACTGTTAAAATAATTAGCTCAAACTCTTGTATGCATAATGTTCTTTAAAAAGTTAATTCCTTAAAGTACTTGATTACAAATGAAAAAAAAAAAGGAAAAAAAAAAGGGGGGTAATACCATAATTGCTATTTATTCTCTGCGGTGAAGTATAATACACAGGTGCTACTTTTAGCCCTGATAAAAAAAATTTCAACAAATAACCTGTACTGCCATATAATCCACGGTGGAAGATTATTAGAAACAATGTTCATATTTTTTTTAAAGATAGAATTATACACAAGAATTTTTGGTAGTTTAGTAACAACTGTCACAATGCACATTTTCTGCCTAATGAGATTTTGTAATTGATAAACCCTAATATATAGATTTCTTTTTCAAAGTTCCATTGATTGAAAAGTTAAAAAATTAAAAATAAATTACATACAGAAATCCTCTTTCAGCAGTAATATTTAAAAAAAAATGTTAAATTTTATATCATATATTTAAATTGAAATGCTGAAAAGTTTTAAAATACTATCAATAATAATTGGAAATCCTAATGAATAAAATAATTTATACATTTTCAAAACTAATATAAAAAAGAGACAATACAACAACAAAAAAAAGATATATTTGTAATTACAAAGGAATATTATTTCATTTTTTTGCATGTGCATTACAAATCAAGTTTCATAAGCCAGCTTGTTAAAAGTTATTCCAAAAATTATATCTAAAATTCTGAGAAGAAACAGTGATCTAACTGTCATTAAAACATAAAAAAAACGCACTAAAAATATATTTAAATTATAAAGAAATGTATACATATAAAATGCAAATAAACATAAAATAAAGTAAAGAAATGAAAATTGTTTTATTATTTTAAAAAATGCAATAACACTTTCAGAAAAAAATAGTATTTTCTTTTAGAAACAGTATGCGCCTAAATGCAAAGTGTAGTTTAAATGAGAAGAGATGTTAGCAATAAAAGAAAAACTTTATTAACAGTAATAGAAATTTCATTTATGGTTGTAGAAATTTGCACAATAAAACATTAAAAATATCTAAGTTCGCAAGAAAAATATTCATGATATGCAGACAAGGAAATAAATCTTTTAGTAAATATATACTTTAATGTTTTGTTAAGTCATTTTTCACTGCTTTAAAAACATCCATTGTGTTTTTAAACACGAAACTGAAAAAAGAAAGTTCGTCGAGAGAATTATAAATAGTTTTTGTTAAGTATAATATAGTTTTTTGAAACAATTTTACTGCTACATAATTTTGAAAAATATTTTTTCTCATTGTAACAACAGTTTTTGTGAAATAATTTTACGGCCTAAATCCTTTTGTTTCTCATAACGTAACATAATTTTTCATTTGCTTACCCAAAGGAGTAACTTTTATCTGCGACATTTTTAAAATTGTAATCGAGGTAAAATAAAATGTTACTAATCTGTTTTACAAAGTATGTGTTCTTTCAACGTTCAAGAAAAATATAATCATTGTTATAAAACTTGGCTATTTAAGAATAAGAACAATCCAAACTCTAGCACACAATACTAGAACATAAACAATAACATTGCCGGTGTACTGGAGCTGAGTTGAGTTGAATATCGTATATCCATTTCGAAATGCAAGAAAAGACGGCTGAAGTGAAAATTATTTCATTTTTCTACTAAATATATTGGCTTGATTATTATATTTTAATGAATTTGATTTCTATCACTTCCATATTTTATTCAATAAAAATGAAAGTCATTTGAAAATATCATCCTATTAACTTTATGGAAATCAAGAGTTTTTTTAAAAGAATTATGTACAGATTAATTTTAATAGCTTTTTTCAGTTGATTATTTTTTTCTAAAATACTATTTCTGAAGGATTGAATTAATACTGTTATTCCTTGCGTACTTTGATGATGGAATGATCCCTACGGTTGGAACAGAGAGAGCGATGGTGTGTTTATCCGCATCCTCTGAAAAATCCCTTGGATCTGGATGATCTTGCATATCATTTTAACGAAGCATTCTCGCATCTCTTGTTTTCAATGATGTGCTTCATCTGGTTTCTGTATTTTGAGTAGTAATGCAACTGCATGGGGATGGTATTTTCATTACGCTACAATTATGACTATAATGGAAGAATATAAACCTGGTTTAATATAATATTCTTTCATTTTATTTGCTATTAAGCCTAAGAAAGTAAATTTACCAATTTTAAATGGCTCGTTTCCCATCTAATCGAATGGGATCCTATGCACATGTTTTCATTGGCAATAAAAGTAAAATATATAGAAAAGCGGCGATATTTTAAAAGTGAGTGAAAAACTATATGCAATAGTTTATTTAAACGTTTTTATAATAATAAAATGAAATGCAGCCTACAAATTTTTCAGTGAAACATGTCAATATATAAAATAAAACTATCGAAAATTTCTTATGCATTATCTAATGAAAATCATTGGAATGTTGGTGAAAGTGCTGCTCACTGTTTCAATTTTGCTATATTATCACGAAATATTTATTAAATTATTTGTATGAACATTGAATTTAGTTTTTTTTTAAAACTAAGATGAATTTAGTTTTTAATAGTGAAGTATGAGAATATATACGATATTTATATTTTTGGAACAAGGTGGATTTTAAATTTATTCATCATGAAATTATAATGATATGCAGGAACCTAACTGTTTTCTATTTTTAAATTCTCAAATATATTTTGTAAACATTAAAGAATCTCCTTGCTGCATCTGAAATTTTTGATTTATTTTTTCTGTTAAAGTTTGTTTTTTCATTTTCTAGATAAAGATTTGCCCTTGAAAATATAAATATTTTTACTTTAATGGATGGTTATTAATTTTAAATTGTGCCATATTTTGCTGAGTTTCTAGTTCATAGAAAATGTACTATAATGTCTAATTAACGATTTCTTTTGTATATAGAAGATATTCCCCATTATTATTAAGAAGAATTTTTAATATTTTGTACTCTTTTCCATAGGTTTTGTATTTTAGTTATAAATTGTTTATTTGCTTCAGTTTAATTTATCAAGCTGTTATCAAACTATTATCTGTATTAATCAATTTATAACAGCTTTAAAAAAATTATTAAAAACTCAAAAGTCTGTTTCATCTAAAGAAATATTTTGTAGTTTCACTTATCTTTGGAAAAAAAATGGAGCACCTTAATTATTTAAAGTTGTTTAATTTATCCCTGTGAAATATGGTGGTGAGCTGATGCATTTTGTACATGATTTTTTAGAGATATTACTGTGATGATTTTCATTTTATGTTCCTGTGATAAAAGTATTATGAATATTCTATCAATAAAATTGTTGCTGTGAATAATTAAAAATTTATAAAAATAATCTAATATCTCTCTTTTATTTTTATTATTGTATGAATTTATTTTATATGCATATTATTTTTCTTGATTCCTGGCTATGAAATTGCAATAAGAATGATTTATACATGAATTTATATAGAAATTTTTCTGAATGCTGCAAAAATTTAATGATAAGTTTTAATATTGACAGCATTGGTAGAAAATTAATTTTCATATTGAAATGAAATATTTTTTCTAAATGAATGAACGAGTCCTTCTTTAATTCTGTTATTTTATATATTATTATATTACTTATTCCAAAAGCAATGCATCATTTATTGATAATTTTTATATAAAAATTTTCCTTAATAACATCACATGATGCAGTTGTTTGCTTATTATAGCCTATAATGTGTAAGGTTTAAATTTTTATTAGTATTATTCACCTGCCTTGTTATATAATTTAAGATATTATTCTTAATGTTTATTTGATATTTATTCAATTCTTAATCTTTTGAACAAGTTGCTTTAATGAAAGTACAGATTCTACATATTATCTTAAGAGAGCATAGTTATTTTGTATATTAGTCTACTGGAGAATGAATTTAATTTGATTAAACAAGTAAATAAAAAATATAAAAAGAGTTTTGAATGCTTTAAAAAGATTATTGCTTAGATAAGTATTTTATAAAAGAGTTACTCCTAATGATTTTATTATAAATATACAGTTTTAATAATTTAATTTATATAATGTTCATAAATAAATTTAAAAAGCAGAAAAATATTCATGTACTATAATCTGAAGAACTTAATGTGGCAAAAGATTTAAGCTATATTTGTGTTAAGACATATATTTTGTCCACTGTTCTTTGAATAAATATATATTTAATCTTCCATAGAAAATTTTTCATGAAATTATATGTTATGTTTATTAAATATATTAATTTTTTAAAAAGCATACACATATTCTTATATTCTTGCTGATGTGTACCTTGTTGTTTTGATAATGTACCATTTTTATTTTCAGGTTATAGGTGTGATATCTGTGTTTCCTTATTAGTTTGCTTGAGGGGATGAATTTGAAATATAATTATGGATGTGAGATCAATTCCACGTCTCAATGACCAAGGTAATATTAATTTATTTTGTAAATATATTGCTTATTGTATTTAATAATTGCTTTACAGTAAAATATCCAGTATTGTTTGGGTTTAAAATTACCTGGAATTTGATTGAGTGAAGTTATTCATGAAATAAATGCAGCAATATTAAATATACCTATATTAGTTAAATGAACCCACTTAAAATCAACATACTATGAAAAGTCATTAAAATTCATTTATAATAATGCACCTAGTTTATGCAAAAAAGTATTTCTGTATTTTTTATAGATTTCTTTTTATATGAGTATGATATGCCATTAATTTATTTGTTTCATTTTGAAAAAAAAATAATAATATTAGATTAGACTTCAGAACATATTTGAAAATGTTCACTGATTTTGAATTTTTTTAAACACTGCTACTTATTTATTAGAGCCATCATAAGAACTTGTGGCAGAAACAAAGAAGTGCCAATTTAATGACAGGACAATATTGTGCCTCCATGTTTTGTCAATATGTTACATGCATACATTTTTAACATATCATGAAAATTTGTATAACTATGTGGAACCTTTTTGTGTTTCATGATGAAAATTACTATTCATCAGTGTTCTGTAAGCTTTCCATAGACAATGCAAGAAAGTAGACTTTTTATTTTGATGGCAAAATGATGTACAAAAATAAAAATATGTTTTTCTTTTTTCATTAATTTGTTGTTTTGCATAATGTTTGTTGTATTATGGGTGAATAACAATTAAATATCTGTGTGTTTTAAGAAATATGAAAGGCTATTTTATTGGACAAGCAAAAATTTCTAAAATAAAGTATTTTCTTTATTATCTATCATTTTGTATACTTTGCAAATGTAGAATTTTGCATTGATATAAAATATATTGAAATAATTGCAAGAATTTATAAGTTATTTTACAAGCTGAAACTTTAATTTTTGTAAAGATTTTTTTTTCAGAAATTTAAGTCTAATTAAGAACTCTCTCTCTCTATATATATATATATTTATGGTATCATGATTATGTCTTTTAAAATTAAGCATAAAAGTGGGAAAAAGCTCAGAATCAGCATCTTTTATTTAGTTTAATATAAACTTTTCATTAGTTTAATATAAAATTTTAACAACCAGAACTTTTGACAACTACTTCTGTTTCTTTCTACAACTCTTTAGTAATAACTTCTTCTGGTTCGTTTGTAGAAAGAATAATATATTGTTGTTTTGCTTAATTGTTAGAACAAAATATAACTTTTTTATTAACTAGGCGATTGCCAAATTAAGTGTTAAGTTATCGAAGTACAACAAGTGAAAAATGAGATTTTATCATAAATGTCTGCTATACATTTGGCATATATTTGAACCGCTGCAGAGTTAAATGAGAATTGTTGATTTTTATTTCTAATTATATCACTAAAGTAGTATTGCAAACGAATTAAATTCTCTGTAGTGCTATTTATGTTATTCTGAATTTAGCATTCTCTTATTGCACTTGTAAACTTAAGTGTTGATAAATACTTCTTTTATATTTCCTTTATAAAATGCCATTATTTTAAATGGAGCAAGAAACATTTCTTTGATGGATGCTTTCAAGAAACTTTCAGTGACTGCTTTCAAAAATTTTATTGATATTGATATAAATTTATTTGTAAAATCGTTTATGAATCGTTTATCGTTGATGAGTTTTCAAAAACTAATGCTGAGTTCTTGATCTAATTTTATTTGCGTTCTGTAATTCTTTTTAAAAATTAATCAACGAAATATATGAAAATAATTAAATTCAAACTCATTCTGTTGTTTATTCAATAATGTTATACACTGTCATAGATACATTTTTGTCATTCTTGTAAGTTATATAAATAAAAAGTATATGATTAAAAACAATTTATTTTACATATTTTCATTACAGTATAATGCAGCTATGTAATAAATGTTCTTGTAAACAGTTTTAAATTTTATGCATGTTATCTTTTTTAGAGGCTCACAGAGCTCTAGAGCTTTTAGAAGATTACCATTGTAAACTTACGCGGCCACAAGACAAGCAACTAAGAAATGCAATTGAGCGAGTTATTAAAATATTCAAGTGCAGATTATTTCAAGCACTCCTTGGTGAATAAATTTTTTTAAGTTTTATTTTTTTATCCCAGAATTCTTTTATATCATTATTTTACATAAAATAAAACTATATCAAGTATCATAAGTATCTAGCTTAACATTTATTTATTGAATTAATTGTTATCATAATATTGCGTTTTAATATACTAATAACCTGCAAATTATTTTGGAACTGAATTTACAGATTTATTTGTATTGTTGTTTTTAAAAATCAGACATTATAAAGTGTTGAAGCTGATTGATAGATAAGTCTAATGCTTATTTTTGGATGGATAAAAGTTTAATGTATTATTATTAAAAATGTATTTTTAAAATATTCATAATGTATCTGGCAATTTTTCCTGTTTATTTTTCACTTTTAAAATGGGAATGTTGCATGAGATACTTGACAATTATAGTCACAAAACTGAAAATATGTTGTGAGCATTTGAATATAAGCATGATCCATTGAAGATAACATAAATATGCTTTTTTGTTACTAAAATTCAACAATCTGGATTAATGTTTTTACTGCTATTTTTTTTGGTACTGGTAAATTTGATTATTCTGTTTATTGGTGAACTTGAGCTTAAAAATCTCTCTTACTAATAAATCATTGCTCGAAATATACTTTTTTGGTTTAAAAAATACTGTATTTTCATTAGTTTTATAGTATATTTGATTACTTTGCATCATTATTTATTGCATTGTATTTTTCATGCTGAAAGTTTTCCTTTACAATGTATTTATTACAAATTGATGCATATTTTAGTCATCTAATATACTAAATGAATCTAATATACTAAAAAAAATAGGAACAAACAATGATCTTCTTCTTGAAATTAGTATAATCTACTTGAGTACAAAAAGAAAAGTATTAAAATTTCTGATTTATCGAATCATTTTCTTTTTAAATTAGTTTTTTAGGCCACACTATACAATATTGACATTCAGTACCTAGATAGAAGTGCATTTTCTATGTCTAATAGAAATATTACACCTTTAATTTGATTCTCTATATAAAAGATATAGAAATGGTAAGTTAAAAGTAATGTTAATAAAATTAAATGAAGCTAATAATTTTTTAATAATATAAAATCTATATATTTTAAATCCTGATTTCTGTTAAATCAGAAGTGAAGTATAAAACCAATAGTAGTCCATTAACATGCATAAAGACAATCCTCTTTTTCGCTGTTAATCGTCTTTTGTAGAAAAGTCAATCGTCTTTTGTAGAAAAGGAGATTGTCTTACTACACTTCCGATGTATTATTAATGTTTGCTTTTTTCTCAAGTCCTCTCAATTATCATGCAGTATAATGATCTAGATGTACATGCATCATTTAAACAAGTGTGCTTTCTCTTTTAATATAAATTATTGTTATAAATATTTTAATATATTTAATGTTGGTTTTAATTACAATAAAATAATAAAATTTGATGAAGTTTCATGAATATTTATGGATAATTTAGTCCTGTTTAAATAACTAAGGAAAATAAATTACTTTTAAAATTTTGCTTTTAAATTTATTTTTTGTTTTATTTTGTTGTTAGTCGATTTTTAATGGGATTTTTCTCCAATTTTTCTTTCAATTATCAAAGTTATAAGAAATTTGTCAAAGTGTTTTGTACATGATATTTGGAATACATTAACATAGTTAACTAATGTTAAGTTTTTAATAAATTTCTAGTAGAAGTTCAAATTAAAATAGTAAGTTTGTTAATATTTAGAAATTTGATGTAACAAATACTTTGCACTGTATATGGTTATGCATACATGATAAATTAAATAGCTTAATCTTTAAAATATGTTTCAATTCTATTTCTATTATATGCAAACTAGATGAAATAATTCCCATGTTTCTTATTTGCAAAACTAATTTTTCCCTTTCTTCTGATTATAGGTACAATAAATTTTATACCGAAAATATTAGTTCAATTCTTTATAATTCATGATTTAAATAATTTAAGAATCATAGATATTTTATGCTATTTATTATTATATTATATCATTGATTTATAAAACTTGTCTCTATTTATAAAAAAAAATATAGAAGCATTTAGGAATATTTTAAGAATATATCAAATATAATTCAAATATTTCAATTTTAAATTTTTTATGAAATAAATATAAAATTTTCTTCTATGATTTATTCAACAAAATATAGTTCTGAAAAAAAAGGATGAATTATTTTTATCTGGTAATTCTTTTGAACTGAAATTTCCTTCTGTTTGATTTTAGATATTCAAGAATTCTATGAAATCACACTGCTCGATGAATCCAAGAGCATTCAGCAGAAAACTGCTGAAACGCTTCAGATTGCATGCAAATGGGAAAACAGTCCCCCACTGTCTGGCCTTAGTTATCTCAGTGAAGTAAGTCTGCTTTTTGTTTTACTTCTTCTTCTGTAGATTAGATTCCTTCCCATTCCTTTTTATTTTAGTTTTATATTCTTAGTTGTACAAAACAACCTGAGTTGAGAAAAATTAAATTTATAGATTGGTTTTAATTTATTGTTTTCATCTATTTTGTATAAGATTATTCTGTTTCATTATAAAAATATTTCTTGATGCTGAGATACTTTGCTGATATATTTGATATAAGATAAAGTATGAAAGAAAAAATATAATCAATTAATTTATGTATAAAAATATTTAAGAAAATGACTTCAATTTTTGATGTAAATTATGTTTATTTTCAATTAAGTAAAAAATTATACTATATAATTAAAGATAAATTCAAATTAATTTTAAAACAATAGAAAATGCAAATTAGAAATTATTTCTCCTAGCAATGAATTGCTTAATAAGGGAACAAACATGAAAAAAGTACTACATTAAAATAGTATTTTGTTCATTTATGCATGATCTTTTATGAAACTTATTGATGCATAATTAAACCTCTTACTTCTGCTATTTATGTATTGTAATTTTGTTCTTTGAAAAATTAAAAATTTCATAAAGGAATTATGCATGTGCAGTTATTTGAAAATAGCTAAACATTTTTATTATGTATATGAGTATAAATTTTTATATGATATGCTTAAGGTTCAAATCTTAATGAATGTTGTATTCCAGTACAAATGAATTTAAATAGAATTCATTTGTTTTCAGATAGAACAATTGTTTTTGAAATTTATTATTGAGAAGTGCATGATTACTTTTTAAACACATATATACAAAATTTATTATTTTAAATATATTTCAATGATTTTGAAATTGTTACATTTACACAATTAGGATTTCTAAATAACATTTTTTTAAATGTTATTAAAATATAATTTTTTTTTTACTGATATAAAAGATTCAATGAAGAAACCCTTATTTGGACACACTGAACCATCAGTCACAGTCTATATAATATTTAAACATCAATTTGAAGTATCAGAAATTTCATATATCAAATTATGCTAAATTCTTCAATTTATCCATTATCCAGCTGAATTATTTTGAGTCTTTCAGCTTGGTTCCTTTAATAATTTAACTTTGTGTATGGCTGTGTTAAAAAAATATGCAGAATTTACTGTGAATTATAATTAATTGACTTTTGTTATATACTCTTTGCAACATTCTACTCTTACTAATAATTTAAAATATTGCTTGCAGTTGCTTCAAATAATGCAAAAATAGTCACCTCTCACTTTTAATAGCACATATTAGGAAGATGCTTGCTTATTTTTCATTTGAATAACACTATTAACATTTGTGTACAACAGAAAACAGTAGTTATAACAGCAGAAAGATTTATCATATCTTACTCTGTTATTAAAATACTTTGTTATCACAATTTATCCTATAACACATTTCCATAAAATGTATAGCACTGGCATTAATTTATTAATTCTAGCAAAATACTTTATACTGTAGTATAATTCAAACCTCGCTTAACAAGCACATCGTATAATGAGTGATTCACATTATGAGCAAAACAAAATGTAAAAAAGTGACTTGCTTAATGAGTGCTGTTTCACAAAATGAGTCTGTGTTGGGCACTTTTTTAATGAGAACTCTTATATTTACATGGAATAAGTTTTGGCTGGATAGCACGGTCAAATGTAGCTCCAAGAGATGTGAGCAAGTGTCTGTGGAGTCTTAATCAACAAGATTTTGTCTTTGGTCAAAATGATGGGGCTAGAGGTGGATAGTGATGACGTCAATGAACTGATGGAAGAACATAGCCAGAAATACTGAAAAGTTTATGTTTCTATATTCTGTTCCACAGTAAAAAGCTACTGAGGAGATTTTTAAGAAGAAATAATAGATGCAACATAACTACAATTTTCCAATGAAATAAGGGAGATGTAGAAAGCATGAAAAATTATTGCATCTTATGTTGAGAAGCATCCTCCTAATAAGACAGTAGCTAAGTGCATTACAAATTCATTTAACGATAATGCTGTGTTCCATTGTCATTAAATTTTGAAGCATAGCTAAAATCAACTATCTTTAGACAATTTTCTTATTAAAAAAAGTATGCATTGTAAATAATAAATTACATTATTATAAATTTTTTTTGGAATGGAAAATATTGCATTTTACATTGATTCTTATGGAAAGAGGTATTTCACATTACAAGTAAGATTCAAGAAGGAATTATGTTTGTTAAGCAAGATCTGATCAATACTGATAGAAAACAACAGATGATTCAAAATTGCTGAATTTGTCTCTTGAAGGCCTTTGAGTATTTTATGAGAAAGTTTAGAACAGTTATATGAAATACTGTCAGTGATTGTGCAACTCATTTAAAAAGACAAACCAATTGTTGTATTGATTGACCAATTGTTGTATACTTTTTTATTATTAGTTGTATTGTTTAGCAATTTGTGTAAGCCACTTAAATTTAATTCTGAAATTCTTATTACTCTTCTCTATTCAAAACTAGACAATCTAGAATACTTTAAAAAGTTGAATTATACTGCAAAAGCCTTTTAGAAATCTTTCATAGTTTTATGAAGCATCTCTCAGTAAAACTGAATTGTTTATATTCTTAACGATTTATGAAGACCATTCTATAAGAAATTTTTAATTGCAGATTTTTTTTTTACTGTATAGTAATTGATTCTTGTTTTGACATTCTCTAAATTAAAGTGTATGTGCTGCAAAAATTTAAATTTTTATTAGTAAATGAAAAAGAGTTGTTTATTTTCATGTGCCCCTTCATTTTTAGCTATTAAGTCAAAAAATTGAAAAGATAATGATTCTTGAAAGGGAATGGTGCCACTATTGCTTCTATGAATATGTAGCAATTGTAGCAATGATGTCTTCTTAAGCTTTTCATGTAAACTGAATTATGGGATAACATGCCTTTAAATATTCATAAAACCAATTATGCTACTAGTTTGAATTTTAGTTCAAAATTGCCGATAAAAAGACGGTTGTAAAGACTACACAAAAAATGCAACCTCAATCTCAAGATTGGTTCTTTCAGCTAGCCGTGTTATTTTAGTTCACTACTTTGGTTCAGATAAGAATAATATATTTCTTAACATTACACAACATATATTCTTTTATAAAAATCAAATGTATTATTTTGATGAAATGAATAAAAATGATTTTTTTTATTAAAATAAAAATATTGACTTTTTATTTTGCTTGGTGATATTGTTTAATAAAAGAGATTATTATGTAATGTGCTTCTTTTGAAATAATTATTAAGCATACATATTAAAAATGATTTAAATTACATATAGTAAGTAATATCATATTTATTTTATAATCCTGTAAATCAAATTTTAAGGGTTTGGAAATTTCATTGAACTTTTATTAGTTGTCTTTAGATTGTTTTAAAATTTTCACTTCATACTGTAATACCTTACCTATGTAGATATTTGTTATGACACTTAGACTTAATGAGATGATGTATTAAATTTTAAGAAATTCAGTTATTTGAAGTAGAATCTGAAATAGATTCTGGTTTGCTCAATTTAAGGCTTCTTCAAATTAACTGAAATGTTTAATATTTTATCTCAAGACCTAAGTTAATTATTATCTATAAAAAATCATCTCACATAGTAAATTTTACTTTTTAGTTTCTAAGAATTTATTTGATGTGTTCAGAAGTTTTTGACTTAAAAAAAATTAACTTATGTATTTAGTTTATGTTGCTTCATTATATACATATTCCAGATTAGTGTTTTTTTTTTCTATTAATTGTGTATACCAACTCACAGCTCTGATTTTATCCATAAAATTGAAAATCTTTGTTTATACATACAAAAATATTTGAACTTTTATACCCCCCCCCACTAGCTATAAATTATTAATAATTTTGAAATGCTGAAAAAAAAATTGTCAGCTTAAAAAATAAAGACTTTAAAACAAATTTTTATCTATGCTACGTTTTGATTAAATTTCTTAAGCTCAATGAACTTTTTGTTGGAAAGATTTTTGATGTATGTATGACAGATGAAACATAATCACTCTGTTTTTATTGCAAATGGAATATGAAAATTTAACAGCATGAAAATTGTTTTGAAAATAAAAACTTTTATACTGTCCTTTGATTGTTTTTTCATCACATTTTATTGTTGATTACTAGGAGTGTTGTATTTATAATGAACATCTGATACAATATTACTTTTCAGAAATACTGAGTATTGATTAAGTCTGTAATGGATATGAGATTATCTATAATTTATTTATCTTAATAATTTTTGGATTATTTGAAGAGAGGTTAATATGTATTATGTAAATAATATTTCTACAGCTGTGTTTTAAGGTCATTCATTCTGTACTATGCATTGATACGGTTTATCTTTATTTAAGTTGCCATAAGTTTATACATATTAAATTTCTTAAATGCCTCCTTGAGCTTTTTCTAATTTGCTTTATTATTTAATATGTTTTGGCATGCTATTGTGCTTCCATATTATATGCTTCATTTTTTCTTTTTTCAAGTAGCTGTGCTGTGAGAGTAGCTCCACCCACTGTGGCTTCTCTGAAGACTGTGTTGCTTTATATTCAGCTAGCTTTAGAAATAAATATTGTTTTGTTAATCCCTGCATGATTCTTTGTGTTGGTTTCATTTAATAGTTGATTTTTGATTTTATCATAACCCTGTTTTCCTTTTTTAAAGATGTTGGGAACATCATTCACATAGTTTAATTAATTATGAACCTTTTTTTTTTGAGTTATTTATCCCTTTTAAATTCATTTCTGAAAACTTTTTTTCTGATTTTAATTGTTTATTGCATCTTTAACTATAAAACAGAAGAACTGCTATAATAAATTGTCAAAAGGGAATTATTATATTAAATTTTTAAACCATAAATTTAATCTTCATACTAAATATTACTAATGGAAATCAAATATTCAGAAAAAGATTTATGTAATGTGAATTGTATTAATTTTTATCTCTAAAAATGCAGAACATTATACAGATTACTGGCAAATTGGAACATGGATACTAAGATTTTTGAGTGTACTTTGAAGCATTTTAGTTCGCTGGAATCAGATATTCAGACAATTTTTTTTAATGATTATGGAAACATCTTATTTTATCCCCATACTGCATTGAATTATTTAATTCTGATTTCACCATTACTGATTTTTTTCTATTATTTTTAACCAGTCTAACAGATTCCTAGAAATTAAATGTCTATCTGAAACCTATTGGTGTATTTGTCAGTTAATAATTATTCATTATTTAAGTAAGTATTTGTCAGTTAATAATTATTCATTATTTGAGTAAAATTACATATGTTATTGAAATTCTATACTATCATTAGAGTTTGTCAAAAATATCATGCTTATTTTCATTTGTGTATTGCAATCAATTGAAGAATATATATGCTATCTGCATACAAACTCTACAATGAAATTGATCTACATTCCAATTATTTGGCATTAGATATGAATCTGATATCTTCAAATAGTCAAAGGGAAAAGAATGACCTTGTTATAGCTTTGTAGCAAAATGTGCCTGTAACTGTTTTGCATGTTGCAAAGGGAAATAATTCACAGCTAGTAAAAAAAGTCTTATTTTAAAAATGAATTTATGTATGATTAATAATAGCTTAAATTCATGTACATTCTTGAAAAAGATGTTATTAAGTTGGCAATTCTTATAAAGCTTATTGAATAATTTTTTAAATTGTGAATTTTATATCACTAGAGCCTTTATTTATTAGAACAAATTCTTGCTACAAAATGTTGTGTAGAGTTAGTATAGCTTTCATTCAGCACTAATGTAACAATTTGTACAACTACAACAGGAATAGGAAAATATCAAAATAGGTATTTTAAGTCTATAGCAGTATTTAACTTCATATGTAGAAGTTTTGATATGTAAAAAGTTCAATTTATCAACATAAATTTTATGCTTCAGATTTTAAACTGAATGATGTGTTTAGGTGTATTTGGAAGCACAATGTACACTTCTTAAAGTTACAAACAGAAATGAAAAAACAAAAACAAAAAACTTATAACATTTGTTTGTATTGTCATATTTTTCATGGGACAAGTATATTGGGATTTAGAAAATGCCGATCTATACCTATTAAATTTGATATATGTGGCTGGAAACAGACATGTGGTAAGTTCTTTTTAAGTGGTATAAAGAAACAAAGTAGCATTTAAATGACAATATTAGCTGTCACTGCAAAAAGATGCATGAAAAATTTTCAACACATTATCTATCCAAATATGTTGAACATTCAGATAACATCTGCAAAAATGGTAGAAATGTATCATATACTTTCTTTGTAGGATAGATAATATCAAAGTTTTCAATTTTATAAAGGACCAAATCTGATAACATAGATGTTTAATTGAAAATTTTAAATTATTACATTAAAAATTCAAACATGAGTATTTGCAAAATATTTTTAATATTATGGTTGTTGAAAATTTTCTGTATTAAAGTAAAAATAAAATTTAAAATCATTGAATTTATTCATAAATATATAAATTAAAAGTATCAAATATGAATAAATGATCTGTATTATTATTTTATATTATGTTTTATCTATTTTGTAAATTGTCATATTCTTTTTTTTAACATACAAATTGAAATTCTTTATATGGTATTGTTTTAAGGATGTATATGCACTGTTTGAAACTTTTAAAATTTATTCGCATTTTTATAAAATTTGATGAAATGCAAATTTGAGATACAGTTTAAAGATATTCAAATTAAAAAGCTGCTATTGGGTATGTAAAAATGTCTCTTAAAAAATATAGAACACAAGTTGAATTAATTATAGACGTTGAATTTATTTAGCAAGATACAGAATTTCTGTTGAAGATTTGAACAGATCATTTATCAATAACAGGTATCTTTATCAGTAAACATTGATATGCTACTGTTTTTAAAAAATGTAGACCATGGCTAATAGCATAGCTATAGTTTTGTAGGTTCATTCAATGCTAGAAATCCACAGCCTTAGAGAGTTTTGAACGGAAATGTTACAATTACGTAAGTGCATAGACATTACTACAGTGTTATTCACTATTGTTGAATATTGGATACAACCATGTCCCTCTCTATGTAGTTATGCCACTGATTATTATTAGTATAAATCTGTATTACAGAAACATATTAATAACACATTTATTATGTATATTATAAAAGTTTTTTACACCTTAATTTTTTAATGTGCTAGATAAACACATGGACAGATTAGTTTTTTTGTAATTTAAAAAGTTAGGACATGAAAATGTTGTTGCATTTTAAAATAATCCAAGAACTTTTTTTCATTTGCATGTTTTGCTGCAACTTTGGCAGTTGATAATTGGTCGCAGTTATGTAATTAAGAAACAAATACAATCTTGAGATACAATTATTTTTTTGTAAACTATTATAGAGAAAAAGAATTCAAATGATATTTTATTTCCAAAAAATAATTACTATACAGGTCTTTTGTTCATTATGAATTGTCTCAGTTTTGTATAAAATTAACTACACATTCTTAAGTACAATTAAAATTAATGTACTCGAAATTCACGAAATGATAATTAATTCCTGATTAAATAGCTGCGTCCAATTGTGCTTATCAGTAGATTAGATTATGCATGTCTTTGCTGTGTGTACTATTTGCTTCTCATTTTTTCTTACAGTGCAGATTACTTGACGAAATTCAAATGAAAAATTTTCTAAATTTTTTTGATATCTTAGAAATTAACAATGTTTAATTAGACTAAATGTTGTCGATATAAAAATACATACGTAGTGATGATTAATTATAAACTGAAAAACCGAGATTTTCAAGCCTATGAAGTAGTGTTTCTTTTTAAATGTATAGATTTAGTATATAAGCATTGAATAAAATTCACACCGATTAACGAAACTGTACAACTGAAAGAAATACTTAATCTGTAAATAAAGTGTACCATTCTACCTTTAATTTTTGAATTGAAGCAATTTCTTCCCACAAAAATTTTTTGAGTTTAAATCTTGTCGATGGAAGTAATTACTGTATTTGGGCTGGTTTTAATATACATCTTCCCATGGCAGTTCTTGAAAACTTTAATATATGTTTGTCACAATGGACAATGCCAAATACCATTTAAAATCTACAGTGTGATAGAGCAATTTTATAGATAATATTGCGAAATGTACATATTCAATTAAAAAAAGGCGTTGCAACTTAAAAATGAATTAAAATATGGAAGAAATTATATACATTTTGAAAACTGTCTCGCTATAAAAAGATAAACAAAAATCTCTAAAACTTTTTGTGATACGACTTTGTATTGGAAATATTTTAAATCGCATGCTAATATTTCATTTTTTTTCAGAATTTATCTAATTTTCTTGTGATTTGTGGAACTTCAAGATTTTGTTACTCTTTAAAAATAATCAATTGAAGATATTAAAAAAAATATGCAGTTTTTTTAAGAATTTTGTTTATTTGGAGTCGTACTAATACTCCACTTTATGAAAAAATTAAATATATTTCTTTGTATGCATGTGATCAGGTCCTTGGCTAAAATAAAATTTAGTTGTTGAATGCATTATGTTTTGAATTTTAAAATAAAGTAAAAGATATCGAACTGATAGTTGAATGAATTGATAGTTTTTGAAATTATTACCGGTAATTATGATGCTGTTAATGTTGCCACCCAGCACAATTATTTCCATCGTAGAAAAGATAGCTTAACGATTAACTTGATTGAATGCTGTTCGGATGCTGGATCAATAACTCCCGGCTTGGCGATGAATTTGGTGACAAAATGGATATCACCAGATTCTTCAAGAGTTTTGGCGATAGAACCAATAGGAGGCGAGTTATACTTGATTTTTAGAGAACCGCTATTCAGCTAT
Source organism: Argiope aurantia (assembly GCA_026543865.1). Taxonomy (NCBI): domain Eukaryota; kingdom Metazoa; phylum Arthropoda; class Arachnida; order Araneae; family Araneidae; genus Argiope; species Argiope aurantia. The sequence goes on from JAPMOR010077409.1 coordinate 594,950, forward strand.
TATAGGCCAGTAGTCCAAGCCGTAGTCAGTCATATAGAGTCATATTGTGAATCGTATAGATAGTCAGCGACGATCTATAGTTTGGATCAATCCAGTGAAGCGCAAGCGTTGTGTGGAGCTCAAGTAATTAGTGAATTGAGAGATGAACCTTGCACCGAGTCTTGGAGACAAGTAGTGAAACAGCTGAGTCGTGTGTGGAGTAGCCAGTCGTATAGTATTGAGTCGGCAGTTGGGTACAGCTAAAGTGAGGAGACAGTGCAGAATAGCAAGTGCTTGGAGTGACTGTGGTGAATAGCATATAAGCCAGTTAACAACTCTTCTACCCGAACGATCGTATTGGTATAATAGTTTAGTTACTGGACTGCAAACCACAAGGTCCCAGGTTCTATCCTCGCGCATCTCAATACCGCTTCATGACCTTAGTGAATAGCTACATTGGTTCCCTCCTCCCACTGAGTTCTTTCTGGGCGCTTTGTGGGTTGTGGTTGTTGTTTACTACCCATTACTATTTGTGGGCTGGTGTTTGTTCTAAGTATGCTGCTGTGTATTGCTTGTGTATGTTTCGGCTATGTATTCATCGTCCGTGTCTTCTTGTTAGTAAACGTCGTTATTTGCTATTGAGGACTGTTGACTGTGTTACACCATACATCCACTACAGCGAACCCGTCGTTCAAGTTTTAATGGAATTGAAACAAAAAAATTAAACGTAACAAAGATTACAAACTGGAATAAAGATCATGTAACTCCAAGACATACTTATGCTTTTATGAAATATTAAGAGTATCAAAATTTTATTACGTTAAAAATCATAAGATAAAAAATATCACCAAGAGTGTTATAATTAACTTCATTATTTTTCTTTATTATATATGTATTTTTTGGTTTAGAAGTTTCACGTCTAAAGTGCCTATAGAAGTAAGTATAAGGGAGCAGAATGAATGGCAAAAAAATTAATGCTTCAAATAGTGTGCAGTTGAAAAGACTTTTTCAAAAGGTGCTACAGTTTGAGCAAATAATAAATTTTGATCTATGCTATGTGGAAAAAATAAGATTAAACTAAGCATCCGAAGAAGAAGAAAAAAAAAATTACTTCAAAATTGATTGAAAGAAAAGATTTGGTGTTCCATTTTAATTAATTTGATTACTGGTTGAAAATTGGGAAAGTTTGATTGAGAAATTCAGTTACATTGATTATATAGTTACGATTTAAACCTCATTCATTTCTTAAAAAACAAACGAACTATCGAACCCATTACTATAATATATTTTCTGTTGTTTTCATTTTCAATAATCGTTTATTTTCCTTTATTGAAAATAATGGAAATGCCTAGCTATGCTTGCCATGTAGCAATAATTTGAATTTAATATTAGAACGAAGAATTTTAGCTTGGACACTTTACAAAGGCTTTCTTTCCCATTTTCACTTCACTGTATTTTATATTTCCGTCGCAAATTCTTTGGCTTATAGGCTAACTTAATTTTACTTAAAATATGATTTTTTCGTCTGAATTTGTAAAATATATCAACACACTGAAAGGTAGGATTTCCGAAAAGGTTCATTCTTTTCCAGAATTCAAATGATTCAATTCCTGCCTTCCTTCCCCTTCGCTTTCATCAATTACGTAAATATATGCATCTGATAATTTTTGCAACGAAATTGATGGTGAAGTGGAACAATTTTAAGATTTTGCTGCATAATTTTCAATTTAGGTCCTTAGATTTCCCAGTATGTAATTTTTTTAGGTAATCGGAGAGTTGTCTAATGTATAAAATGATTTTGTCTTAAAAAATGTTTTTTCAAATCTCTTTCGTCGATATTTTTGTGTCATGAAGGCGTTCTTTAATCCTTTATTCTAATTGCTATAATTTGAAAATCACAAATGCTCGAAGCATAAATTAATTGAACTCTAATGTTTTAAAGTTAAATCTTTCACTTGAAAATTCAATTGCGAAGTAATTTTAATGCCATCATTGTAAAAGTATATTTAGTGTAGGAAAATTTCTTTGGTTCTAGTACTATATTGATATAAGCTCCAGAAAAAAAAAATCACTGTATTTTATTTCTCTATGCTTCGCTTTTTACTCAGTAATTAATAGATTGAAAAATCACTTCTATCAATATTATTTTTAATTGAAAATAATAATAATAATTATTGGATTTTTTTAATGTAGGAAGAAGTAAGATATTCGGCAAATTTAAGAGATAAGATATGAAATAGAATACTTTGTTGCAATTTTTGTCATTCTAGCTAAAACAATAAGGAGAAATTTTCACTAAAAATGTCGTTTAAAGAATTTTAATTGATGCCATTGAGAAGATTTGATTGCATAAACTATTCTTTTTGACCACACGCTTGGATGGCGTCCATACCTGTATTAGTATTTGTACAAGTAATACTTCCTATATATTTTTACTTTCTTTCCTCAAAGTCTTAATGTCATATTATATTCACAGACTAAAACCATGATAATTATTATTTTATTACAATGTATATATATATATATATATATATATATATATATATATTGTTGCAAAATTTTACCGGGGTTCGTTTGGATAGTGGAAGTTATATGGTGTGGAGAACGCGCATTTAGCAGGCGGTAGTAGAAAAGGAAACAACGACGTTTATTTACACGAAGACACACAGGACAGCACAAAGACGACAACTATATACAGCACAGAGAAGTCAATTATCTTCAGCCGCGAGACGTGCACACAACAAAACTCTACTGCAGACAGTAGCGCACAGCTTAGTTCAGCACTAGTTTGAGTCCGTCGCTGCTCTGCTAATCCCTGGAAGACCAGTTCTTCACCGTCGATTTCGACTACTCTTCTTCGTCGCTTCCGACTACTCCGCTCCGTCGATTCAGACTGCGACTACACCGTCGATTCCCACTACCCTTCTTCGACCACGGCCACTACTCCGTCCACTCTGACTTCGACTCTAGCAGCACGGACTGGCTCCTTTTATAGGTCTCAGGAGGCGGGGCTAGAAGCCTCTCAACCAATCAGGAACGTTCGAGGCGTATCTCGGTTCCTACTGGACGGATCGGGAAAATTCTTGATGTTTCGGGTATAATCTATTTTGGCGCCAAATTCGTCGCCAAGTTTCCAAATGGCCGCCAAGCTCTGGGACCTCCGACGCGACACCCAGACTCCGCCCAGTACCGATGACTTTGAAACTGTCCCTCTGATGATGGAACAAACTATGCTGGGAAGCCGAATTGCTGGTTTGTAACAATATATATATATATATATACAATGCATCCGCAAACGAAAATTATATTTGCAAGTCTTTGATTTGTACTTGTAATAAATACCGACTTGTGTTTGGATGATGAAGCATATCATGTAATGAATCTTCTGATTGTGCCACATCTCGTTAAGAATATTCGATTCATTATCATAAAGCAGGCGGTTCTGGAAGTAGAAAGTCTTTAAGAATAATGACGATGCATCATTGGCAGTTTCGGCTCATTAATGTTGTTCAGATGAAGAAAGAGGTATTGTGCTTCATCAGACGGTCGTAGACGTTATTATTTTTCACTAGAAAACAATAATATAACAATGCTACTTTTACAATGTAAGAAATAGATCCAATGTACAGAAATGCGATTTGGTCTGCTTGAAAATTCTGAATTTATCATGTTCAGCGAGTGACGAGATTTCATGTAATACAAACTACCATTTGAAAATAAATAAGAAAGACTTTAACAAGAAGGATTTAGTGAAGCTGTTGAGTTCCAGCCAAATTTTCGCCTGAAGGCAAATTTGCTGGCTGTCATTACACCACAGGAGTTTCGATAGTTTGTCACTACACTACAGGAGGTCCTGACATTCGATGCTTGAGGTTAAATTTAGTAAACATCTGTTAAATGAATAATTTCAAATCAAACTTTTTGCAGAAAATCGAAATTCGCAACTGATTTGAAAGTTAAACCTATAGCTAAAAGAAGCAAGTAATTTAGTCTTCGCATTAATCAGAACTATAATTGTTAATGGTGGTTTGTTTAAATAAAAGAAAGAAACTATATAAATCAGTATAAATTCTAAAAAATACTAGGTAACCAGCATGGCCTTATTCGGAAAAGTTCACGTGGTACAAATGTCCTTATATAATTGGAAAGCAAAAATGGACATTACTATTTAAATATTTAGTTTCTTATGAAGATATGATTATATGCAGTATATCTCTAATGGGAAGTGGATTAGATATGCAATCCAATATTATGTTGATATGTACTCCGAAATTCCGTTGTTACCTATCAGAAATCGGCTAGTCAAATTTCGTTGACTTAAATTAGATTTATATCTAACATGATAACATCCTTGGTTTGTCAGCTATATTTAAAACTGGTCGCTAGTGCATTTGAATAAAAGATGATAAAGGGTGACTGGAATAATTTTTTTCTGTTGATTTGCCAGGATTAATGTCTATTGAAAACTTCCATTATCAAACTCATTTCATGAAACTTAGTCATAATTGCTTCTTCAGCAAAATATTTTTAAGCTTCAAGTGATAAAAACGATAACACATTTTTTGCACACTTAATTATATTACAGCACAGATAAGCAATGAACGCTCTCTAAAAACAATTTCTCATTGCTTACTTGAGAAATAAAATTTTAAACAAAATTTCAAAACATATCTTCAAAATACGTGTTAAACAGAAATCTATTCAATATTATTCGCCTTTGGCGATCAACTGATTCGCTGGGGAAGTTGGGTATCGTCAATTTGAATTGAATCGCTTAGATTGACTACATTAGATTAAATTAGATTCTACTGTATCATATCCATGACACAGTGGAATTGCCTAACATTAAGGTTGTGTTACTTTAATTTTCTTGCAAATGCTTCACTCATTGTGTATATAAAACTTTCTAATGAAGACTAATCCCTCGAATTATGGATTTATTAAAAACGAAACTGTTCAATTTTTCTATTTTATAAATTTTGCGGTATTGCAATTTCATCGTTTTTAATGCGTTTCGTAAACTTCGCAGATATTAATCAGAAACCTTGTACTTTTGCTTTCAACAATGGAAGAAATAACGCTACCAGCTAGTCGATGAAACACTAAAAATGGTTTGAACTTCAGGTCAACAATATAATCTATTGCTGAAAATCACACAAAAAATATTTTAAAGTTTAACGTAAAATTTAGTGAATATTTGCACAATTATTAAATTAGTATCATGGAAAAGACATTTAAATAGTTTTTAAATCTATGTCAAATTTATTTTTGTGTGATAATATTTTCGGAAGTTATTGCGGGAAAACACCAAAATTCAGCTCAATTTTCAGTCAATTAAAATTCTAATTGATATTTCAAACAAATCGCACCGAGGTGCATTTTTCCACCAATCAATGAAGTTAGAGTTTTTAGAATTAGTTAAATTTCTTTATTAACATTTATTTAAAAAAAAATGAAAACTACAAAAAAAGGCGCAGCAATGAAATTAAAGTTTTCTTCCTGTCAAAAATAAAAAGTAAAATAAAACCTTTTATTATTTTAAAAATGAACTTATAAAAATGCAGGTGCTATAATAAATCAATCGTTTCTTTCCCTTCATTTTTCACAGCAATTTTTTTTTGTTCGATTCATTTCTTCCTGAAAATTTTGTTTTCAATATTTTTTAAAACGATGCAGATGTAAATTCCAACATTTATGAATCTTACAGGTAATTTATTTCTTAACAAAAATGCCAAAAATTAGTTACATTGATAAATACTTCGAAATATTCTATTTAAATTTTCCAGTGTTTTCGGTCAGCCAATTTTCCTGAAAACATTTGTTCAATTCGGAATTATATTGAATTTTTTATGCGCTTGATTAAAAAATTTATTTCAGTTCAGTGTCAAGGATTAAATGTTTCTCGAAGTAATTTTCATACTTTTCATACTACAAATTTTAGCTTAATTAAATTATTAGAAATTTTAATCATACTTTTTTTCCTACATACAGACGAAATTTTAAGAAAACTTTTAGAAAGATGTATTTTAACATAGAAACAAAGTTCTTTGCCTCTTTTCAGATCACTGGAGCTTTGGCCCTTTCTACAGGCACATGTAGTTATCTATTATTTTTTTCTTATTTACTAATAATTTTGTCCACTACAAATAGATTTCATATAAGATACTTCCACGATGAGAAAGGAATTAGTAATAGTTTAATTGCACAGTTTTTGTGAGATGTTAAAAATGTTTGTAAAATGTTAGAAATCGTAAAAATCAATTTTAAATTAATTTTTTTCATCAAAATTTTATTAAAATTTTTTTTTATTCAATGATGAACGACAAAAGAAGAAAGATAAGTGTGGAATGGAGGTATAAATAAGGAATAGGTCAATTTATCTTTTGTTAAGGAATGCAACTTAGTAGAAATAAGGGGAAATATTTCCTTTTGAATTGCCATTACTTTAATGTTGTCTGACAATCATATCCATCGTTGCGTTTTCTGTGACGAGCATTTTTGTGTTTATTAGAAAATGTAAATTTCTTTAAATCCCTTTTATTATTTTCGTATTTAACTTTTATTTCATTGTTCTGATATTTACGTGAGCACACTTTGTTGCTTCTGTTTGTTTTATAATCAATCCAGCTTTAGATTCCTGGTTATATAATCAGTTTTTATAATCCCTTAAAATAAGTATCTAGCCGTCCATAAATATGGAATATTTGCGGGGAATGAATAGATAAAAATGAACATTAGTCTCTCTGAAATAATCCCCTAAAAATAATAAAAAAGGAAAAAAGCAAAAATTCAAGAGGAGTCAGCCATCGAAACTTATAGTTTATATGGTGTTGAAGATGAATCTGACATACAAAAAACCCTAAGAAACCCCCACCAGATTCAGATAAGAATTTATTTATTTTGTCATGGAAATTTCCTTGAAGCCACCAGGGAAGAAGAGTGTGTTTAGTGTTTATTATGAGAAGAATAGACTTGTACGAAATGCGCCAATTACTCTGATTAAAGTTATGTAATTTTTGTAAAAACCAGACAGAGTTCTATAATTTTTGCCTTTATTCTATATAGAGTATATTTTAGGTCTGAATTTTTATTCCTCATGTTCCTTCATTTAAGTATATTATATTATTAACAAAACATATTATTAATTTTTGACTATAGGGTGTTTGCTACTCGTTTCAATACATAAGAATTTTGTACTTAAAGAATATATTTTTTCCCAATTTACGAAGGAAATATTTTTTGTATAACTAATAAATAATTCATGAAGAAACGAAAATCTTTAAAAATCAACATTTTTAATCACTTTTTCTCAGATGTAAATATTATTTTCTATTTTTCTCCCCTCATCTTTTTGTTGAGGGCCGTAATTTGAATATGTTTGCCTTGGCTGTTTTTGTCGATTTGAAAAATATCAGGCAGCAGTTTAACAATGAGAGAAATACTGCCAATTATAAGAAATTTAATAATCAGAAACAAGATCCCTGTATAGAAACTTGTATAGAGCACATAAACTCAAAGGTTTTAAACTCAGGACCCAGAAATTACTGAAATCTATTAACACATCTGTTAACTTGAACAAAATCAGATTAACACTTTAAAATTCCACGAATGAAAGTTTTTTTTTTATTTAAAATTTCACAAGTTAAAATATTGGTTTACTATATTTGAAAAGTCAATTTTTTATAGCGATTTTTTTTATTGGCAAGAGGAATGCTGTTATTAAATCACCTAATTGGAGAAAGAGAGAAGTTAATGCCAGATATGAGTAATAATGCTGTTTGTTATAATGCGATATTTAACTAGCAGTAATATTCTGAAAGTAATCAAGTACGTAATATGTTTAGAAGTAAATAAAAGAAAATAAATGTATAAAGTTTAAAGCTTAGCAAATTATGAGTTGTTTTAGATACTTTAAAATATGCAACAAATCAAAATCAAAATTGAACTATGAGATAAATGTTTTAGTTTAAATCAAAATATGAAATGCCAAATATTAATCTAAATAAGAATTTGAAAAGAAATTCACAGTGCTTTTTGCTATTAGGGAAATAATTTCAATTTGACTTAATGAGAAAAATGTGTTTTTCAAATTCAGAGAGGTCTGAAAAGTAATTAAAATCTCGAGTTTGAATTTGACAATTTCAATACTTTCTCTATACGATATACGATTTTCGTATACTAGGAAGTAAAAAAAAGTTTAATGTTTCTGCTGAATTTATTAAATATACATTGAAATGCTGTTGGAGTTTCACGATTTTAACTTACACAGCACTTGCGGAGAACCAATCTAATCGTGCAAATCAAAGGCTCAGCCAATTTATATTGTTCACAAAATTATTTACGATTTTCTACCATTTAAAAGACAGTATATTGCATTGTATTCTTTCGAAAAAAGAAAAAAAAACCCGTTTCTGCTTCATTTACCTTTAAGAGAATCTGTAATTCCTAAAATATGGTCACTGACTGTTTATATTGCAATGACTTGTAAATGAGAGTTCCACGTGAATCGGGTGGTTTCTTTTAAAACACTCATCTTAGAAACTCGTTTGCTTTTCTTGGCATTGCACGAAAAAAAGGGGCACAAAGGCAGTTTCGACTTTCTGTCTACACGCGAAATCCCCTTTCAAAAAATCCCACGAGTTCTAAAATAGAATAGACAATAACAATAGCAAACGATAAAAAAAGCAACACCGGCGCTGCAGCTGCTATACACCTCAGCATCGAGATCAGAAATATCTCGTTTTTAGGAACTGTTCTGTTTCATCGCCTTTGTCTATCCCTGCTCCCCCCAAATCTATCAGTGTTTTGTGGGGAACCAATCTTTCTTAATAAACAATTTTTTATTGCAGATTCGACGCTTAGTAGATTTTAAAAACATTCTGTAGTATTTGTAAACGTTTAAGGCAATTATTAAAATGTGTAATTCAGGAATTTTATATTTTTGATTGTTCTTCAATAGGTGTTTTAGATTCTGCTTACAGGTGACCGCCTGAAAGAAGTTTAAGTAATGTTTGTCAAGATTGATTCAACCTGTTCAATTAATAGAAATCCATATTAATTTTAAAAAATGACACCACAGGAAAAAGAAATTAAAAAAAGGACGAACAAAATCAATAATTAAAAATTATTAAATACAGAATTAATAGCCGTTTTTGCAATCTCCGTCCATATGACAATCCCATTAATGTTATTTAATTCTCTAGATGACCCTGAAGTCATGTATATGCCAATGTAATTCATGAAATCCATAATTACCAATTATAATTCTTGATAATTTTTTATAGCTTACCTTTGCAGTTAATTTTGGGATTTGTGAAGCTTACGCAATAACATGTTGGAAGTACAATGAAATGCTATGTATCAAATATAGAATTTATTATTACTATTATTTTATATAATGGAGAATTTCAGTTGATGTATTCCCATGTGTATATTCGAAGGTGATCACCTTCCCCTTTTATTCTTTCAAAGTCTGTGCGCCTAATTTTAAATCTCCTTATATAAACTTTTCAATTAGTTCCTCATTCAAATTAAGATTTAAAAATATCTAATTTGTAGATACCATCTCCTTCAAAGTATTCATTTTACTGAAAGAAAAACAACTTAAAATATTATATTTATAACTTTAGAAGCGTATTACCAAGATCCTTTTAAGAACATTAACAAGTCTGCATTTACCGCAGCACGTGAATCTCATGAATACAAATCCCCACAGAATCTTTTACTCCTCCAGCATTCATCTAATAATCTTAATTGCTTTGAACTTCCCGGCACCGTTAAAAGAGATTAAGTATTAACCTGCCTACCTCCTTTTGTCGCTTTTATGGGTCCCGATAAAGATTTATTTTCTCAAGAAATGTCAATCCAAGCAGCTTCGTTTACTTTTATTGAACAGAAAATTTCTTAAGGTTCAAAAGATCGAGGAGTCGTTTTTTGTGGCCTCCTTTTCCGCTTTGGAGCAGGAGTATGTTTTTGACACATTTCTGGTGAAAGAGACTCAGAGGAGTGTTTGCGGAAAGGGTCGTCCTTGCCAGAACTGCTTGAGCAAACTGTTTTTCTATTAAGAGACATGTTTGCGCTCTTTGCACCATCCCACGTCGGTGGTGTGAAAAAGCAAAGCCTGCTCTTTGCAAATCGAATGGGGATTCTTTTTATTTGCAAACTGGTACATAGATTTTGTTATCAAATCGATAAAGAAAAAATATTCCTGGATAAGGTTAAAACTTTATGTCTATAATGGAATGCCGCTTGAAACTGAGTATGTTCTGATTTCGCTGAAATCATTCTCGTCTGAATGGACCTCAATGGAGGAATTTAGACAGAGCCAAATCTGAAAGGTGGCAATACGTTTTGTGTTATTACATCAAAAATATTTCTTTTATCTTTAATAATTTAGATTTATGTAGTTAAATATTTAATAATTTTTTTTTATCGTTAGTATCACTCTTATAGCGTTATTCGTATCGTTAGTATCTAAGTATCACTCGTTAGTATCTAAGTTAGTATCTATCGTTAGTAACTAAGTAACCTTATTCGTAACTCTTGTATCGTTAGTATCTAAGTATCACTCTTATAACATAAATGCGATCAAATTTATGGAAACCAGTATAGAGGTCTTTCAGAACAGCTGTTGTGTAGTTTCAAAAAAAAAAAAAAAAGGATATTAATCAAATAAAAAATAAACAAATTAATTTTCAGTTTTAGTCCGGTTTTGAAATGCATAAAATATTTCTAATAAAGCATTCTATGTTTATTATTTGTATCTCAATTTTGTATTGTGTTGTAATAAAATACAAAATTATGAAATATAGCGATTTTCATAATTCCTTTAGTTGAAAAGTTTGTTTGAAATACAGTGTTCTCATGTTTACGTAACGAGAGGCAGTAAATATAATCTAATCTGTATGATTTTGAATGTATAGTATTAAGAAGTTCACTGTGAATTCAGACGACTTACTTATTTTATATACCTAGAAGTCTGAATTTTAGAATGGCTTACGTGTGATGCATTGTTTACAGGAATATTTTTGAAACTTAAGTATATATTTAATATATAAGAACATTCTGAAGGCTAAAGTAGTCATGTATTCAGAAATATTTTAAAAAAACATTTGAAACTTGAAAAGAATTATGCATTTTTGGAATCTAAGTCTAAATATTTTCCATTGTGTTATTTAGACATTTGAACAAAATTGTATGTTTCATATTTTCGAAAAAAAAAAAAAAAGAGAAGGGATAAGGGATAGCAAAGTAAAGGAATGTTACACTAAAACTGGACAGCGAATTTTTTTGTTGTCGGCGATAGAATCTTCTAAAAGATATATTACATACTACCTTTCATTGTTTATATAATCTCAAAGTTTTATTCTAATTTGAATTTTAGATATAACGTTTGATATTTATAGAATAGAGTTTGATATTTATAGAAGAGAGAAAGATAACAAACATTAAAAAGCTTGAGAAGAAAAAGCAAATATATATCCTGAACAGCGTTTACATATTCAATTTTAAAATATCAAGTCATACTAAAGATTTAGTCTGTTATTTATATGACGCAACAGAATAAAGCGGTAGAAAAAAATGCCTTAACACAACTGCAGTTTTTAAGCAGTATGAGTTATGGAAAAAACGTTGAAGCTTGTATATGTATTTCTTTCATAAATATGTATTTCTTTATATGTATTTCTTCCATAAATCATACTGCGTATGATTTATGGAAAAAGTTAAATCAATTTATTTTTTTTCCTTTACTAGAGGTTTTACAATAAAGAATTCAACATATGAATCTCTTATAAGTTGATGATATAGCAAAGCGGGCGAAAATAAGAACAAGAAAAATATCTCAGAGATAATAACTTACACATAGCAACAAGGAACAACCGTAAAATGGAAGTAAAATATTTGCAAGTTGTGATAAACGTTTCGAAATAGTGTACACATGTAACATTCGTAAATACCCAATTACTTGAAAATGGAACTACTAACAAAAACTTGCTGTATTCTTCGAAAAGGACAATATTTTTTCGCTTCAATCCCTTCGCTACACCGTGTGTGCTCGTTTTCTCAATTTATCCAAACTAGTAGAATAATAGAAGGAACATTCAGCATAAGTAGAAAGATTTAGATCTTAAAATAATCTTAATGCGATTAATAATTAAAATAAATCGGAAACTTAAGTCTTTACTTTTGTAAAAAGCATACATAAAAATGAGCGCTATTCACCAATAATTCAATCATTATTAATTACCATTACTAGAGTAAATGTTAAATTTTTGGGTTCCAGTTAAGATTAATTCTGTTTCCCTTTTCATATAAATAAATGATTGTTTTCAGGGATCCGAAATTGCCCAGTTTAAGGCTGCAACTTATACATGACTATTTCTTTCTTTTCCTCTGTGCTCTCAGATAATATTATTGAAAAATTAATGAATCTGATATTTCTCCATGGTTATGGACCATTTACCTCTATACAAGTTTTCGACGGAAACATTTCCTTTTTTGTAATTGATAATTACTTCTGTCTTTAAAAAAATAAAATATAACGTAAACAAACAAGCAAAAAACAAAAACAAACCATCAACAGCTGTAATTTCCGATAGAAACCAGTGGGAATGGTCTTTCCGAAACTCTTTTATATACATAAAGATGTTATCCCTAAAGGTGCATTAAAACTACCACGAATAATGCAAGGTCATCAACACCACGAATACCCAGATTTTGATTTTCAAAGTCTCGCACATGAATGTCTTGCGCTTCGTAATATGGTGAAGAAAAGTGAGCACGAATTGTGGATCCCTTTTTTCCTATTGATTGAACCCAAATTTTGACACAGAGCTATAATTTTAGTCACTAGATCACATACCAAATTTCACTTATAAAAGTCATTAATTTTTTTTTTATTATAACGTTTTTATGAATGAGGCGTACAGACTGCTAGATGGTCAGTCTGTTGATCTACAGACTTCGTTCAAAATTTGATACTAATCTTAATAAAACATTGTTTGTAAATTTATGTGTTTTGTTATTATGTGTTCACTTGCACTTGGACAGAGTGACAAATTTCTTATGAAAGGAGTACCTTCAAAATTAGATAGAAATAAAAAAAATGCATAAAGACAATATATCTTTTATTCGCCTTAAATGTTTTTAAAGTTATTGTGTTCAAACTGACAGGCATAATTTCATAAATTTGATTTTTGGACTCAAAAGGGCTGAAATGCAGAGTATTTGTCAGAATATCGAGGTTAAATTTTTGACATATTATTTATGGATGAAAATGATATATAATTTAGTTTTTGAGGTTGAATTATAGTACTTTCTCTTTATCACGAGAAAGTTAAAAGATTGTATTTTCGTAACATAAATTGAACTTTTGATGTTTAGTTGATGGTTCTTGCAGGAAAAAGAATACATTCAATCTATTGATTTGTTTTTTTTTAACCGGCTTTTTCATGTTCTAGATTGGTAACGAATAGTTTCAAATACTACTACATTATGGAACTCTTCCAAATTGCAGAAAGAGATCGTGAATAAAATTTAAAAAAAATTTTTGAAAATTTTCGGCAATTCAAAGTTATTATGACTTTAATAGAACAGATGCGATTCTAGAACCTGTAAATCATTCGAAATTATCTTCATTTAGATTAAATTTGAAAAATTTCTATGAACCACTTGCATTTTGCTGAAAATTATATTCTGTTGTATAAAATTTTCGAAGATTGGAATAGTTTGCTGATTTAAAAAAATTTCTTGGGAAGATATTTAAAAAAAAAAAAAAGCTTGTACCGGCGTCCTGGCATAGGGGTAGCGCGTCTTCTTCGTAATCTAGGCGCCTCGGGTTCAAGACCTGGTTCGGTATGGTCGTTCTTCCTCTGTGTTTTATCTTTAAGGTGTGTAAATGTGCCCCCACCCCCTGTAAAACGGGGTTGTGCTAGTGGAATGTGATGCATGACGTAGCTAAGTCGTACTCTTGGCCTTCTTCGGCAGTACTGAAAAAACAAGAGGCTCTCACTTGGCTTAAATCGCTGACAGATACTTGTCGACAGGCTTGTAAATTGCTATAAGTCACAACACACGCACACACACAAAAAAAGGTATGTCGTAAACGGACAATTAGTAATGAGTTTTAAATGTTCTCTTGAAAAAAATATATTTTTTAACTAGATATATTACTATTGTAAGTTAATTTAATATTAATTTTGTAACTGAGTAAATTTTTATTGACCTGAAAATAATTTAACCCAATTCTTAATATTTAATATGATAAACTGATGAAATGAGATGTTGAATAAAAAAAAAAAATGCAACGTACCGACAGGAACTCAAATTTATTTCATTTTCTTAGCATACAAGTGTTTAATATTTTTGTGAATTAATTAGTTTTAACAATTCAAACCATCTCATTACATAAAATATCATGCATAGATAAATAAAAATTCAAATAAATAATATTTTCTTAGAATTGTAGTAATAAGTGATGAGTAACTGCAAAATGATATAGTAAAATCATAAAACATTAAATCTGGATGATATGCGAATTTGAATAAACTTAAAAAGCATATTTTGTAATTTAGTGGAGCTGTTTGTAATTTTTTTTTCTTTCCATTAGCTGTTTTTGTCAGGGATCTGAAAATAATTTGATGCAATACTTTCTTTTTTAAGAACGTTTTAAACTCAAATATTAGAAATTGTAAGGGAAATTTTATACTAAATTAATGATTCTCTGCATTTTCATAATTAATTTTTTCCGCTTCATGTCACGATCTCTTCTTATTCTGAAATTCTTCCTTCGGTACGGGCACCCTTATCTGTTCAAAATATCACGTTGCTTTAGATATTATTTTGGCTTGAATAAACTTTTCAATTTAGTACCGTTTATTTTTTATTTTCACACACACACACACACACACACACACACACACACACACACACACAC